>SJYR01000602.1:1375381-1389902 GCA_006410655.1 Kobus ellipsiprymnus | reverse complement strand
ACTGGAATTTCATCACCTCCACTAGCTTTGTTCGTAGTGATGCTTTCTAAGGCCCACTTGACTTCACATTCCAGGATGTCTGGCTCTAGATGAGTGATTACACCATTGTGATTATCCAGGTCGTGAAGATCTTTTTTGTATAGTTCTTCTGTGTATTCTTTCCACCTCTTCTTAATATCTTCTGCTTCTATTAGGTCCATACCATTTCTGTCTTTTATCAAGCCCATCTTTGCATGAAATGTTCCCTTGGTATCTCTAATTTTCTTGAAGGGATCTCTAGTCTTTCCCATTCTGTTCTTTTCCTCTATTTCTTTGCATTGATCGCTGAAGAAGGCTTTCTTACCTCTCCTTGCTATTCTTTGGAACTCTGCATTCAGATGCTTATATCTTTCCTTTTCTCCTTTGCTTTTTGCTTCTCTTCTTTTCACAGCTATTTGTAAGGCCTCTCCAGACAGCCATTTTGCTTTTTTGCATTTCTTTTCCATGGGGATGGTCTTGATCCCTGTCTCCTGTACAATGTCACGAACCTCATTCCATAGTTAAGATTACCTAGATTCCACCAAATTCATTTATTGAATATTTACAATTTGCTAAACTCTGTATCAGGTGCCAGCCTGACTGAAACAGAAAATATTCTGTTCTTTTGTGTGAGTGAATGGAAGTAGTACAAGCAGTTTCTTAACTCAGAACCTGCTTAGAGGATTCTATGTGACTGGGTTTTTAATTGCCCGTGGTAATATTGCCCCCAGTTTTGCATGTAATTGGAAGCAGGATATATTTTGAATAGGGCTTCTCGGGGACTCTTTGGTAAAGACCTGCTTGCAATGCAACAGACTCAGGAGATGCGCGTTCTATCCCTGGGTCGGGAAGATCCTCTGGAGAAGGAAATGGCAACCTACTCCAGTATTCTTGCCTGGAGAATTCCATGGACAGAGGAGCCTGGCAGGCTAGAGTCCACAGAGTTGCAGAGTCGGACACGACGGAGCATCTGAGCGCGTGTGACCACGCACATATTTTGAATCACATATTGAAGCGTGACCTGAGAGAGCTGAGTCAGCAAACCCATCCCGCTCTCTTTGGCGCGTTCCCGGTAGAGGTGGAGATGGGAGGGAGCACCCCGGCTCTTTGTAACCGGAACAGCCACAGGGCCTCGGAAGCTGGAAGCCGGTCCCGTCACTGACTTACTCTGAGACTGTGGAGAGGATTCATTTCCTAAAGCATCAGATGACAGTGTGTATTTGTGCACTGGGCTTCTCTGGTGGCTCAGTGGTAAACAGTCTACCTACCAAGCAGGAGACAGTTTGATCCCTGGGTCAGAAAGTTCTCCTGGAGAAGGAAATGGCAACCCACTCCAGTCTGCATGCCTGGGAAATCCTCTGGACAGAGGAGCCTGGCGGGCTACCATTCTGTGGGGTCGCAAAAGAGTCGGACACGACTGAGTGACATTCACTTTTAAAGCGTCAGTTGCCTGTGACAAGCTAATTCCCACCCCCTGTCCCATTAAAGAGTTTAGAAACATAAGGATGATGTGAAATATTATTTTTAAAGATGGAAGTGATCCTGGTAGTTTCCTGGTGACTTTCAAAAATTTTTTTATTTTGTAAAGTTTCAAATACAGTCAAATGTAGAGAGAATAGTATAATAACAAATTCCCATGTTCTCATCACCAAACCAGTGTGCCAGTCTTGTTTTATCCACCTCCCTATGTTTCTCAAAGCCTTTTAAAGCAAACCATAGATACCAGATCATTAAACCCATAAATACTTTGGTATGTAAGTAAATCCTTTAAAAATTACATCTATTAATTATTTGTTAGTCTCACTCTCTCCTTATTAGATTAGGAAATTAGCAGGGCTAGTGATTTGTCCAAAGCCATGCAAATTAGTGGCAGAATCAGAGTGAGAATTTTAGTGTTCTTAATATTTAATCCCATATTCTTTCCCCATAAAAATGTTGCTTCTAAAGATTACCTGCTTTCCGCTAAAAAGAAAAAAAAAAAAAAGAACTCTGCAATCATATTCTCCATGAGTATTTTATATTGCACCCATCTTGGGAGATATTAAAAAGGTAAATTCCTGAGCCCTGACCCCAGAGAATCTAATTCCTTAGGGCTGAGGTGGAGCCAGTGGTTTGTTGTAGCCAACTTACCCTGGTTCTTAACAGCCAATATTAAATTTTAAGGAATGTAATGAGCCAATGACTAAAAATCATTAAACATTACATTATATGTGCTAACAGTTAAATACTGTAAATTAGAAACAAAGGTAACAAATATTTAAAACTCATCACTTCTTGGCCTTCACTCCACTATGATCTGTGCTCTCGAAGCTGCACACATTGTGGCTGGCTGGTGGAAATACGTGTGCCGGTGGGCGTCTGTTCCCCTTGGCATACTCAGTGGTGGCTTGAAATCAGCCAGGTGAGAGCATTTACACATGGAAATTAACAAAAACAAACCAGGCTTGGTTTACGGTTTTGTTGATTATTTAGACTTAAGAGGGTAATGGATAAAAATATTAATAATGCAGATTGAAATTAAAATGTGTCATGTCTGTGAGCCATCACATTTTGAATAGTACAAAGTATGATAAAATATTCTTTGAATAGTCAAAAAACAATTACAATTCAACAGTCTCTCACATCATTAATATTTGACATTTCACTTTTCTTTTACTTATTGATCTTAACAAAAATATCAACCCACATTCATGTTGGAACTATACTTATTGATCAGTTGCCACTACAAGTGGGCTGTATATAGAAGAGTTTTGCAACAACAAAAAGCATTCTGTAGGAATCAATTAGCTGTAGGAAATTTATAATAAAAACATTGTTGTATCGTTCATTGTACATTGTGTGTTAGGCATCTCTTTATCAGCAAGATAAAGAATATACTTTTGTGTATTGCCTACATTGTATTGTGGGGCGCCTACATTATTTGCTTGTTTTGCTTTTTTGGAGAGCTAATTGATAAATATTTTCTAGCTTCTGGGTGAAATTCAGGAATCTGCATTTTAAACAAGTGTGTTTGGTATTCTTATGCCTCCTGAACCCGGAGAACCTCTGTTTTAGCCATTGAACACAAAGATCGGGAGCAATACTCAAGACTGTGAATGAATCCGTTCCCGAAGACGTCTCTCCTGCCCTTTTACGATCCTCCCCTCCCACCTCTCCTGGCCACCTCACACCCACGCATCACGGATCTGCTTCATGTCACTAAAGGTCCGTTTGCATTTTCTTACAGAATGTGCACTTTTTGCTTTGGCTTTGTTCACTTAGCATAACTGTTTTGAGTTTCATCTATGTTGCTGTCTGAATAGTTTGCTTCTTTTTATTCCGCGTAGTAGTCCATAGTATGGATTCAACACAATTTCTGTATTCATTCAATGCTGATGAACATCTGGGTTGCTTCCATTTTTGCTGATTACAAATAACATTGCTGTGAGCATTTGTGTGTAAGTCCTTGGACATACATTTGAATTTCTTATGCGTAAATAGCTAGGAGTGAAATGACTGAATCACCTGGTTGATGTGTATGTAACTTTTTAAGAAACTGACACACCGTTTTTCAAAGTGTCCCAGGTCATTTTTTTTCTTTTTTTGTGTGGTGAAAAAAAGCATGATTGGTTCCGACATCGGCTTGAGATTTTCATGTGAACACCCTGAGCAAGCCAGCAACGCAATTACACAGTAATTCATGTGCTTTAAATAATTATGTAGGCTTGAATCTGTAGGAGTGGGAAGAAACCAGTTTATAGCAATGAACACTGTATGGGGCTTGAGATGCTTATTTAATCCACTTCATTGGCTGATGATACATTTGTTCGAATCTGTTTTCCATTTCTCTGCCATTCTTGTTTGCCCTTCCATTTCCTTTTGTGATATTCTGTACCAGACAACATCTTAGGAGGTATTTTAAAAGGTTTAAAATTTGAGGGTAATAAACAACTCATTCACTTCAGTAAGCATTTTGCTATACATTATTTGATTTCAGAATTTTAGCTGAAGGCAACTAATTAATATTTAGCACATATATGCTGACAACATACTCAACATAGATAAAGGGGTGTGTGTGTGTGGGGGGGGTGTTTTTCACTTGAGAATGTCATCTATTAATATTTCCAGAGTAGGGACACCAGCGATGTTTCACTCAGGCTGACGGAGGCTGTAGCTCTGATTCCTTTCAGTGACATGTAAATTTCATAGATTGTTATTCCAAGAAGCTGCCTGGCTGGCCTCTCAGCTTACCTGGCTCTGAGGGGTCCCTTTGAAGGAAGACAACCAGAAGGCTAAGACTAGGCATGTGATTATTACATAAATAAATTTTGTGAATCCCCATCTAGTAACAGCCCACCGCCGGTGAACTGTGTCTAGAAATTCAGGGCTGCGTGAGAGTTTATGAAAGGAGGTGGCCACAGGGAACCCTGACTAGGGGACGCTTCCTTGTGTAAATGTGAGTTTCTTCACCACTTCAATTGCAGTTATTTCCCAGTTTTTCTCGGGCAGACTGCTCAGAGGCAGGCTGGGAAGAGCGAAGAGACTGCCTGCGCCTCACGGAGATTCCCCAGGAAGACTTGGCCCCACAGCCCTTCCTGCCCCAGGAAAGAGGCCACACATGCAAACTTCCAAAATCAATGGACGAGTGCCCAGTTCCCTTTTGATGAAATTCAGCTGCAGTGTGGTATTGCTGTTTCTCTTCCCATTTTATTTGTAGCATCATATGACTCTGAGGGGAAAAAAAAAGACGAAACACAGAATCGTGTGCACAGCAATAAGTAACATTTCACCACTCTCTCCTGGGCACCATTCTCAAATATTAATACATAGCAGAAGTTATGTCAAGTCTTCAGAAAGCCCCTTCTCCGTGAGAGAGCAGTCTATATTCTCTGCCCATCAAGATAAAAGCTCTGTCTGGAGGGAAGCGCTGTTTATAGATCCTGGGACTGTTCTTCTTCCAAGATCTTGGTTAAAAAAAAAAAAATTAAGAAGGAGAAGTATCTGTTCTATGAGAAGGAAAAGAAAAGCCCTCTCTGTTTCGATAGGTAAACACTGTTCGTGTGGCTCTAGTTGTTGGCTTAATAGCTTGAAAATAGTTGACTGTTACCTCAACTGGAGTAGAAAACATAGCATCATGTGACTAAAGAATAAAGCAAATGACAGAAAAAGCAGATCCATTCATTAAAACCTTGTTTACCTTTGATTGTAATACTTGGCCACACATCCTGAAAGCTCTGACCAGGTATATTTATTATTTTTTCATCTACTTTTTACTTTTTACTTTGTATTGGGATGTAGCTGCTTAATACTGTGAAAGTTTCAGGTGAACAGTGAAGGGACTCAGCCATACATATACATGTATCCATTCTCCCCCAAACTCCCCTTCCATCCAGGCTGCCACATGACATTGAGCAGAGTTCTGTGGGCTATGCACTAGGTCCTTACTAGTTATCCATTTTAAACATGGCAGTGTGTACATGTCCATCCAGTGGACGCAACTCCCTATCTCTTCTAACCCATCCTTCCCCCTGGCAACCTGAAGTTTGTTCTCTAAGTCTGTGAGTCTCTTTCTGTTTTGTAACTTCATTTGTATCATTTCTTTTTAGAGTCCATATATAAGGGATATACAGTATTTCTCCATCTCTCTCTGAAACTTCATCCAATCTCTAGGTCCATCCACGTTGCTGGAAATTGACCAGGTATATTTAGACTAGGGGTCCCCAACTTCTGGGATCTAATGCCTTGATGACCTGAGGTGGAGTTGATGTAATAATAAAGTATACAATAAATGTAGTGCTCTTGAATCATCCCCAATCCATCTCCCCTCAGTCCTGGTCCATGGTGAAATTGTCCCCTGGGAAACCAGTCTCCGGTGCCAAAAAGGTAGGGGACCGCTGCTTCAGACCATCAGAAGGACGTGATGGAATGTGAGTCAGATGGGCTAGATCCCACATCTGGATTCACCTTGTCCTCAGAGGGGGCCCTGGAGAGATGGCTGGTCCCCAGCTTTTCCACTACAAAGAACCTACTTTATAATTTTTTGCCCTGCAGACATGAGGTTTTGAAAGATTTTTTAAGCTATCTAATCAGTTCTTTATACATCAGGCTAAGGCATGGGACCCCAGAGGTATGTCCACTGGAAAAGAAGCTGGTCTGGGCATGAATCCTGGCCCCATGGCTTACCAGCTATAGGATCTCAGGAGAGCTATATACACTCTCTAAGCCTGTTTCCTCATTGGGTGTGGCAAGCATGTTTATAATGCAGCGCTGAGAGCAGCGCCTGAAGCATGGTGAAAGCCAAAATCTTAATAATGATAATGATGACACTATTATTCTTATTTGAATTAGCCAGACAGAAGGACCCAGTCCTCCTGAGAGCTGGCCAGCAGACCCACCCACAGTGTCCAGAGGGACACAGCAGATGTTGGTCCGAGTGATGTTGCTGTACCTTTAAGGGGGTGTGCTGTGCCAGGCAGGAGTTCCTGGGCAGAGGAGGGTCTTGTTTTTCAAAGGCAGGAGTCTGAGCTGATTCTGCTTGGGTTGTCAAGGTTAGAGCAGGATTCGGTTAGGGTGGAGGAAGTGAAACTAGAAAGAACAAACAAAAAACCACCAGGAAGGGATGAGGGTCCTCCTGGTCCAGGCTTCAAAGCAGTGGTTGTTCTCAGAGGAGGACTCAGACCTGCAGGAAGGGGACAGGGTGCAGCTGGTGGGGAGTGGATGCTCACGGTGGATACAGACGGAGGCAGCCAGACCAGAGACACCGCTCGCTGCTCCACAGTGGGGCTGTGGACCTGAATGTGTGCGCACCTACTAAGTCCTCAGTCATGTCCGACTCTTTGAGACCCACGGGCTGTAGCCCATCAGGCTCCTCTGTCCATGGGATTCTCCAGGCAAGAGTACTGGGTTGCCATTTCCTTCTCTGAGGGATCTTCCCGACCCAGGGATCGAACCCGTGTCTCTTACGTCTCCTGCCTTGGCAGGCAGATTTTTTACCACTATCGCCACCTGGGAAGCCTGTGGACCCAATCAGTTTAGGACACATTTAGGGTTCGAACAGGGCTGGGTCTTTAGATTCAAGGTCTTGAAGCCTCTAACAAAAATGACCTTTCCCATTTGTAGTCACATTATTTTTCTATTTCTTCTCTGATCCATTCCAGATTTTAACCAAAGATTCACCCTTATCAAAGGGATAGAAGAAATTTTCCCAGTGGCTTGAATGATAGATATGGTTCCAATGCCAGAAAACCATCCGGATGAATCAACATACAGGCAGTTACGTTTTTAGGCTGAGGCGGATGGCTCGTGAACAGGGCTGGGTCTTTAGATTCAAGGTCTTGAAGCCTCTAACAAAAATGACCTTTCCCATTTGTAGTCACATTATTTTTCTATTTCTTCTCTGATCCATTCCAGATTTTAACCAAAGATTCACCCTTATCAAAGGGATAGAAGAAATTTTCCCAGTGGCTTGAATGATAGATATGGTTCCAATGCCAGAAAACCATCCGGATGAATCAACATACAGGCAGTTACGTTGTTAGGCTGAGGCGGATGGCTCGCTGGACCCTCTGGGCACAGTGACAGGGTCACCATCCACATCCCCCAAAGTCCTGCAAATGTCATCAGCAGGAAATCTGATGGATTTACTGTGAATGGATCCATTGTGAGATGTCAGTGTAATTGCACCGATTTCAGATGATTCTAGTAGGAAAAAAGAAACAGCCAGGGAGACTTTTTGTGCCTAGTTGGCTGATGCTGCCCCACTGGCGAGAAACATATCTTTTCTCCTGGGTTTTTGAACGGATGATAATGTCTTACCTACATCTGAATAGCTTCTTGACAAACCCAACAGATGCTGCAGAACTTCACGCTCACACCCCTACCCCACCTCTTGAAGCCCTCTGGCTCCTAAGATGCCTGGTTCCTGTCTTTCTCGCCGCACCGTCCGGTTTCCTTCACAGAACCTCTTTTACTGTCCAGTTAATTCTAACGTCCCCTGGACTGTGCTCTCAGTCAGCTCCTTTCACTGTATACGCTTTCACTCTCATTTAAATGATCACGTGTTGTATGTGGAGGTCTCCGCATTCCGCCCCAGACTGCCGAGTTCCAGATCTCTGGTTCTGACGGAAAACCAGACCTGTCAGATGGGTCCCCCAGATACTGTACGCTCAGCCGTTGTCACACTGAATTTCCTGTTGGCTTAAGCCGACCACAACTCACGCCCTCCTTCCAGCTCCCGCAGAGCGGGGAGTGTGTGGACCTCCTCTTAGGGCCTCACAGAGACCTTGGTGGGTGGGGTGGATGTGCTCTGAACAGCTAGGAGCTCTTCCAGCCAGAAAGGCTATGATTAGGTAGCTATCACTGCTGGCCCACAGACACAATCTCGTGCTCATGAAAATCACATTATGAATTCCTTATCTGCCATTCAGAGTCCCCCATGGCCTGGACTCAGGCCACTTCTGGACTCTTACCGCTCTCTCCAAACGTGCTCCGAGTTCTGCACCATCTCAGGATGTTTACAGCTCTTTCTTTCCTGGCCTCACCACTCACTGCTTCTTGGTACCACCCTCCAATCTTCTCTGCCCATCAAAAGCCTACTCATCTCTCAAGATCCGTCTGGAAAGCTACTTCTAACACAAAGCCGTCCACAGGCATCTTGAAGGCCTCTATTTTCTTCTTTGAGTTCCTATAATACTTGTCCCATCTTTCCTGTGGCTTCCCTCGTGGCTCACTCGGTCTAAAGAGTCTGTCTATGGTGGAGGAGACTCGGGTTTGATTCCTGGGTCAGGAAGATCCCTGGAGAAAGAGATGGCAACCTACTCCAGTATTCTTGCCTGGAAAATCCCATGGACAGAGGAGCCTGGTGGGCTACAATCCATGTGGTCACAAGAGTCAGACACGACTTAGCGAGTAAACCACCGATCTAATCCTACTAGATTAAAAGGTTAAGGGTTGTGCTTAGTCGTTCCATGTGCCTGACACACCCAAACTGCCTAACTTACTGGTACGCTATGAAAAGTGATTTGCCTAAAACTTTTTGGTCATGTTTACATAAAAGCTAAACGTGTCTCATAGAGCATGGGGGCAGTGCTGGGATTCTGGAGTTTGAATAGCTCCCTCTCAGATGCGCATGTGCGTGAGTATACACAGTGGATCCCTTGTGTGCCTGGGTTTAGATACGTGTGAACAAAGGACAGGAAATACCCTTGCTTCTAAAATTGGCAATGCTGGTTTCCTGCATCACCTCTGCCTTTCTGTGTCTTGTCAGTGGTCATCGCACTTCTTGGGCTTCCCTTTATCAGTGATAAAGGAACTCCAAGGCAGGAGATGTGAGAGACTCAGGTTTGATGCCTAGTTCAAGAAGTTTCTCTGAAGGAGGAAATGGCAACCCACTCTAGTATTCTTGCCTGGAAAATCCCATGGACAGAGGAGCCTGGTGAGCTACAGTCTATGGGGTCTCAGAGTCAGACATGCCTTAATTACTAAACAAAAACAGCAACTGAACTTATTGTTTCTCCTTTAGGAGGAGTTATCCCTGACCTATTGATTTTGACTATCCTTGCCCCTCTCATCACCAAGTGTTAATATTTTACATAGTAGCTTTCCTATTCTGACATCCTTGTTGTTAAGTCCTGTCCAACTCTTTGCCACCCTGTGGGCTGTAGCCCGCCAGGCTCCTCTGTCCATGGGATTCTCCAGGCAAGAATACTGGAGTGGGTTGCTGTTTCCTTCTCCAGGGGATCTTCCCGACCCAGGGATCGAACTCATGTCTCCTGGATGGACAGGCAGATTCTTTACCACTGAGCCACTAACATCCTCGAGTGCACCTTATACAGCCTATGTCTACTGTCAGTAATAAAGATTCTTACAGTAACGTGTGTTATTGAAACACATTCTCTTTTTAATGGAGATCTTATTGTAACATGTATTTATAGCAGTGACAGGGCCCAGAGTAAGGCCTGGAAGTCGGACAGAACTTTGAAGATACTGACTTAAGTGATAAATGATCTATTTTTTAAAAAAAGATGTTAATAATGCTTGGAAAGAAGTAATAATATTTAAAATAATCTATCCATCAGAGTTAAAAAGGTTGTCTGCACAGAGTTAAAAGGGCTGTGTGTGCGGAGTTGTCTGTATACTTTAGAGACCTGGGGTGTCCAAGGGATATGTCGACAAGCCAGCATTCCTGCTGTCTGAGAAGACAGGCCCAGCTGAGCTGGATCTCTACAAGGGTGGGTTACCGCGACTGCTGTAGAAATAGAAGGCCCGTCTCGAGCTCGTCTGTGTTTGGATCTCAGGGTTTTATGTCAGGCGGATGCAGACCAGATGTGCGTTCGTCTCTGGTGCTGCCCGGCTCTAGTTGTTTTCTGTGACTCCCCCGTAAGGCGTTTCTCGTCTCCCGGCGTGGGCTGGGGGATGCTGGGTGCGCAGAAGCAGAGTGGCAGCATCTGGGGCAAGCCGCTTGGCGTGCCACATGCTTCTCCGTGAGGTCTCGCTGATCCTGCTGACAAGCCTGAGCCCGTGGGACGGTGCCAGCCCTCTGGCACTTGGGGAAGAGTGCTCGGTGGGGGCGCCAGGATGGGAGGATGTCTTGCCCTTTTTGTCCTGCTCCTGGACCGACCTGGGGAGAAAGGGCACGGAGAAGAACGGAGGGTGCAGGACTCCAGATAATACCAAGCAACACTTTGAGTCTGATGCCTTCTGTAAAGATGTTATTACAGAATGACTATCAGAAATTAAAAGCATGCCTTTCCTTCCCTGGTGGCTCAGCTGGAAAAGAATCCACCTGCAATGCAGGAGACCTGGGTTCGATCCCTGGGTTGGGAAGAGCCCCTGGAGAAGGGATAGACTACCCACTCCAGTATTCTGGCCTGGAGAATTCCACGGACAGAATAGTCCATGGGGCCGCAGAGAGCTGGACACGACTGCGGGACTTTCACTTTCCTTCCTACCTAAAACTGGGACCTCCCCTAGTCCCCACCAACTCATATAAACATTTGCCCAAGTCACAGCCTTGGAGTTACCCTGAGTTACTCCCTTTTCATTCCTCCCTCTGCCCCGCAGCACAGCTACCATCCACTCCATCAGAAGATGCTCTGTGGTTACATTCCAGTTTGTATCCTGAGCCTGCCTCCTCTCTCCATCTTTTCTGTTACCACCCGGATCCTGGCCACTGTCACCCGCTGGACTGTAGCAGTTTCCTCATCAGCCTGCCTGCTTCCTCACCTGCCTTGCTGAGTCACTCTTCTACATAACAGAGTCATCTTTGGAAAATGTGAACCAGATCACATCGTTCCCAAGTGAAAACCCTCCAAAGACTCCCCATCGCACTTGGAATGAAATCCAAAATTCTCACCAAGGCCTGCCCCAGTTTTTTTTTTTAAAGCATCCCTTACTCAGTCAACACATTTTATTATTTTAAAATATACATATCTGGCTGCACCAGATCTTAGTTGTGGCATGTGGAATCTAGCTCCCTGACTAGGGATCGAACCCTGGCCTCCTGTATGGGGAGGGTGAGTCCTAGCCACTGGACCACCAGAGAAGCCCCAGTCAACACATGTTAATTGCCCCTCCACTCTGAGTTACAGGGCTTATGGAATGAGGTCTTCAATGTGTGTGATTTTTGGTCTAGAAAAACAAAGCTTGCTTTTTTAGGTCACACGTTATGTTCCTCAGTTTAAGTGAAAATCTACTTGGAAATACACTGCATATGTGCGAGACGCTATGGACTATAATTAGACCCAATCTGAACCTTGCACCCCCCACCCCTGCCCCTTCCCCCCCCGAAACCCCCAGATCCCTACTTGAGCACGACAGACCTCGCCCATCAAATGAGTCCCTCTGACTCCACAGTACAGTTGCTGTGATCTAAGAAATCAGATAACCCTGATTATTAGAGCTATTTAAAGGAAGAGTCAACACATTTGAGTGACCGCCTGACTGCGTCTCTTAGTAAAACAGTAATTGAGTTTTAATGAATGGGCTTCACAACTGTTCCCTCTGCTCCTGGGCGGCTCTGGGTGCGGCTTCTCAAGGATCCTGGCAAGGCCGAGCAGTCTGACCTTGAACTGGGTGAAATATTTTTGTACTTAAAGCTTAGTACCTATCAGTATATATCTGAAACAGTTATTAAACAAATTACATATTATACTATACATATTTTGTATTTCCTAAGTATAAAAGTTTGACATCGAATGTATTATTTTGTAGTATATGTATTTTTATTCCCTGAAAAAATTTGTTACTTTTCCCATATAAATTTTTCAGTTGATATGTTGTATATTCCTTTTATTTAGTTTAAGAAAATTTTTTTTGGCTGAGTGGCATATGTGTGGGATCTATAGTATCTTAGTACAGTATGTTTTTATATGACAAGTCCCCCTGCCCCCGCCATGAGGGGTAAAATCACTCTGGCATCACGATCTTCCTTATTTCCAGAACTTTCTGTGTATTTCTGTACTTTTAACATTACCAGGACCTGAAAAGGTGGTAGCACCTTTATAAATAGGTTATGGAAATTCACATAACATATTTTGAATGCTAAATCACTGTGTTGTGAAAAACGTTTACATAAGAACATGTTGGCTAAAAGCTGAAACCCACATAGAAAACCAAGAAAGTCTAAGGGAACCCATCCTTCCACTGGCGTCACTGCCCCAGTTCTGTTTGGCGACATCCATCATAGAGGGCTGAGCTACAGGGGTGAGCAGGATGCCCTTTCCCTAGTTCTGTATCTGTCCCTGGGAGAGGCTAAGGATGACCCATGCCACCTCATACCAGTGCCCCCTCTGAAACAGTAGCCCCCAAATAATCTATATAATCAAAATAGTATCTACTACATAATTACCAAAATAATATCTTTCTTTCTGGGTAGCACACCCACAAAAAGTATTATATTTTCTTACATTACGCTATGACTTAGTTTTGTCATTTTATAATTTTTCAGCTGTCTTATTTTTTCATTATTGTACTAACTATTGTGAAAAATCACCTTAGCATCAGGGACACCTTAGCCAGCCCTTCCTGACTCGAGACATGTGTGTCGATGTGAAACATACTGATCACTGTGCTGATCTATTAGTATCTAACTGAGAAAGACTGGAAAACGTCTTCAGATACCTTGACAGGTGGAGAAAAGGTGATTAATCCTGACTTGATCTCCCTTTTCCTTATTTAGGACAGGGAAAGCCACTGGGGTGCCCCCTATCTTCCCCACGGCCAGTCCCCATGACCTAGACGTTGAGTCCCCTGAAGTCCAGCACAGCAGCCCCTGCTCAAGTTTTTGGTCCTTCCTCCAAACCAGATTCTGTACTTAAACCCTAGTAAATAGAAATTCCGGAGACATCATTGAACAGAGAGATGGCAGACACCTCAGCAGAGGAAAGACAATCAATGCTTTAACAATCCACCTGTCACTGCCTGGGGTGGGGGGATGTTGGTGACAGCTGGAAGCCTCTGAAGAGGTTCCTTATTCCCCAGAGGGCTTGGTGGTGTGGCTCCAGTCTTTACACGCTGCATCACTAACCCAGCTTCCATGGGGGCCTCCATCTGTCCAGTGGGGACTGTCACATGACATGGATGGAGGAACCTTGACCAGAGACTTGTACCCACATATGCGTGGATGCCCGGTTAGCTATTTATTGACCACCTCCATTGCTTTGCCACGTTTTGGGGGCAGTGCACTGACACTATTTTTCATTCCTTTGGGAAAGGCTTGCTTCTCCCCCTCTTTCCCAAATCACAATTGACTTCCTGTGGGGACCTCATCAGGAGGTAACTCACTCAAGGGTGTGGGGGCTGGGGGCCGAGCCACCGACCTCTCAGGGCATCCTTGGAAGAGGGATGCCCTCGCCTGGGCTGGGGGCCATCGGAGCACCCCCAGGAGCCAGCAGTCTGGCAGCCAGCCTGCTTCTTGCAGGCAAACAGGTGCCTGCTTCCCGGACCACTGCCCTGTGCCAGCAAGTCCTCGGCCTGGGGACTTGCAGCGCTCCGCTTGGCCAGGCAGTGGAAGGGGCACCTGGAGCCAGAGGGCTGCCTTGGCGCAACCGCGGGGCCTCTGAGACGGGATGGCAGGTGGAGAAGTGGCCTCCTCCAGCGGGACACTGGCCCTCCCGAGCCTCCTTCATTATACCGGGGTTCAAGATACCCCCAAACCTCGCCTCCCGCAGAAAACCTACAAGTCCAGGGCACGTGTGGCCCCGAGGGCATGTGTGTGTGTCGGGGGCGTTCTCATCAACACCCTCCCGCCTGCTTTCCACTCCCCCCGCCACTTCCCTCCGCGGCCCCCCAGCGGCCGTCAGGGGTCCCTGCAGACCTCACTCCCCGCAGCGGCGGGGCTCGGGGCTCACCGTTTTCCGACCTTCGCGCGCGGCGAGTACACGCTCTCTCCCGGGCGGGCGTCCTAACCCCCCAGGGCCGCGTAGACGGCGACTCCGGGATTAATTCTCCCCAGCGCCGTCTGCAAAGTTTTGGTGAGTGAGTCGGCCCAGGGCAGGGAGGGCCGCCCAGAGCCGCGAGGGGCCAG
>SJYR01000602.1:1319032-1374151 GCA_006410655.1 Kobus ellipsiprymnus | reverse complement strand
GAGGGCACTGGTCTGGGGTGGGGCGGAGGGCGGGGGTGGGTGAGGAAGGCGCTACAAAGACTCCCAAAGTTGTTGTTTCCGCGGCGCTTCCTGCACCTGCACTGGCGTCGGGGACTTTGAAGTTATCTTTTCATCGATGAGCGAAGGGACTGGAGAGGAGGCGGCAAAACTGCGGCATGCAAGCCGAGACAGCGAGCCCTGGGAGGCAACAGTTCATGATAGAAAGGGTATTTCGCAAACTCCACTTTTATTCTAATTTCAAAGCCTCGGAGTGATTTTTACTTAATGTCCTTAGAGAAGTCTAGATAATAAAGATAATTAGCTGTTCTTTCACGTCTTTTTTTACTAGAAATTGAAATTCAGTTCTGCCGGATTTCTTGTATTTTGTTCACATTTTCATTCCAGAAACTCATAATTATCGTAACGTTACTGGCCACAATGAACGTTATGAACAAGCCCTGCGCAGCGCCGTCATGTTGCTAATTGGAAGGAGAAAAGTCTTTCAAACTTGGATATAGAAGCATAAAGCGAAAACGTGAAGCTTTAGTTTTAGAAACTGATTTGAACACGTGTGGTGGTGTTCAGTGCCTAAGTCGTGTCCGACTCTCTTGAGACCCAATGGACAGCAGCAGGCCAGCCTCCATGTCCTTCACTGTCTCCCGGAGTTCGCCCAAGTTCACGTCCATTGAATCCGTGCATAATAGGATGTGGGGTGGCCTGTTGTGCTTCCAGACAAGGTCGGTTCCTGGAAAACCAGAGATGGGCCATTACTTTTGAAATATGTGATGGTTCTTTCATCCTGTATGTGCTCTAAAGTGTATGGTATTGAAATGCTTTAATTCTGTTCATCTTTGTGTTCCAAATTGCAAACTGTTTTAATGAAGTTCAAAGCAAAATCTCCAGCTGTTGGATTCGCCAGATGATAACTCAAGTGATGGGAACTTTGGCTTTGCCATGTCAGACTCCTGGTCTCCAAGCAGCCTCCCCTTTGTTAACTGTATGACCTTGGGCAAGCTCACAGCCTTGGTTTCCTCTTTGTTAAAAGCCAATAATATCCCTCACTTTATGAAGCTGTTAGGGAAAAGGAAATAACACTTAGGGACTCCCTAGCATTGGGAGCATAGTAAATGCTCTGGAAAAGTTGTCTCTTGTCTTCCTTGACTTCTAGGAACCCTTGGGTCTGGCATGTTTCAGTGTAGTTGTTTTCCATTTAAACTTCCTTCTGCCTTGCCATCTTCCTTCCTGGCCATTCATTCAAGTGCCCTTGATTGAAGAACCTCAGATGCCGCCCTGTCTGGGTGTTTGGAAACAGTGGGGGTGGGCGATGCTGCAGGATTTTCCTGTTGGTGAGATTTCATCATGAGGTCACAGGTGGATGAACTGTACTTCCTAGTCTTCGTGGTGCTCCAGCTCTGTCCCTGGAGTAATGGTGTCACGTTGGAAAGAAAGCACGGGAAAGTGCACGGGGCTGGCTCTGGCTCTAAGCTTGTGTCTCCAGGCCAGCTCGGGCCTGGCAGGGTGGGGCTTCATAAATATCTGTGGATTTGAAAGACAGGATGTAATGAAGTTATTCTTCAAGTCACATTTTTTTCCCCCTAGTGAAAGCACCTCGGCATTCTAAATGATGGCTCGACTGTATATTCGGGCTAATAGAGGTTATTATGGAAGGCAGCTGAAGCAGACTTTATTACCTATCGATTTGCCCTGGTGGTGAAGCAGTCTTGGAAAAACTGCAAAGCCAAGTCGGGGCAGCGGCTCCGCCACTAGGGGCCCCCTCTGCATAGTGTATCAGCCGGGCTGTTGTTCTTTGCCATTTTTCTGTCCTTTAATGCAGCGGTCCCCAACCCTTTTGACACCAGGGACTGTGGCCATTCATTCAAGTGCCCTTGATTGAAGAACCTCAGATGCCGCCCTGTCTGGGTGTTTGGAAACAGTGGGGGTGGGCGATGCTGCAGGATTTTCCTGTTGGTGAGATTTCATCATGAGGTCACAGGTGGATGAACTGTACTTCCTAGTCTTCGTGGTGCTCCAGCTCTGTCCCTGGAGTAATGGTGTCACGTTGGAAAGAAAGCACGGGAAAGTGCACGGGGCTGGCTCTGGCTCTAAGCTTGTGTCTCCAGGCCAGCTCGGGCCTGGCAGGGTGGGGCTTCATAAATATCTGTGGATTTGAAAGACAGGATGTAATGAAGTTATTCTTCAAGTCACATTTTTTTTCCCCCCTAGTGAAAGCACCTCGGCATTCTAAATGATGGCTCGACTGTATATTCGGGCTAATAGAGGTTATTATGGAAGGCAGCTGAAGCAGACTTTATTACCTATCGATTTGCCCTGGTGGTGAAGCAGTCTTGGAAAAACTGCAAAGCCAAGTCGGGGCAGCGGCTCCGCCACTAGGGGCCCCCTCTGCATAGTGTATCAGCCGGGCTGTTGTTCTTTGCCATTTTTCTGTCCTTTAATGCAGCGGTCCCCAACCCTTTTGACACCAGGGACTGATTCAGTGGAAGACAGTTTTTCCACGGACTGAGGGGTGGGCAGGGGATGGTTTTGGAATGATTCAAGCGGATTACATTTATTGTGCTCTTTATTTCTATTCTGATTACATGCGCTCCACCTCAGAGCTTCAGGCATTAGATCCTGGAGTTGGGGACCCCTGCTGCAATGTATCAATAGCAAAGGAACTGAACTTCTTGGGTTCTCCATATGGAAAAGGGCAACCTTGTGTGAGAAGCATTACTGAAGGCCTAAAAAGTATGTGCAGGTGGTCTTAAATGTCAGATATGGTACCATTTTAGAATAAAGTTAAAGGTTTAAAGGAGATTTAAGAACTGGGATTTGTGCTTTGCATATCCTTATATTCCAATATGTGATTTTAAAAGCTGTCTAAAAATTCAAATCTATGCTTTTGGCCTAGTATTTTCAGGGTTTAGGGAGAACATGTTTTTGGTCTTATTTTTATCTTTTAAATTAATATTGCTTTGTTTCCTCAATTGGTATTTGGAGCACTAATAACTTGCTTCTCAAGAAATTTATCTGGCCAGCAGAAGCTGCAGGTGTCTTTTTTAAAAAAGGGGCCACATGAAGTTTCACACATGAAAAGTATGTTTTATTATATTCTAGGAATGTATCATTGAAAAACATTTTTCTTCTGGGCATTTTTGACAAACCCTTTTATTTCCAAATTCTACCCTGAATGAAGCTACTCAGGCTTGACACTATTGGACAATTTGAAGGTGTGTTGGTGTTTTTATTTGTCGGATGGAATTTGCCATTTGGTAGGAAAAAAACACTGACAAGGTATGTAAGCAAACACGATGACTGAAAATATTGACATGCTGTTTGTGAGAGAAAAAGCGAATATTGTCCTTTCAACTTTTCAGTAAAACGACAATTACAGTGACAAACTAAACACCCTTAATCAGTGCAGTGAAACTAACAACAGTTACAGAAGGGCTCAGTGCATCGCAGGCCCCGAACCTTATCGAGGGGTTTCTTCTCAGCTCAGAAAGTCAGCAGACTTCTGATTCTGATTTTCACACGATGGAACTTTTTTATTTTTCAGTATTTTTAATGGATGTGTAGTTGACTTAAAATGTGTTAATTTCTGCTGTAGAGCAGGGCGATTAGGATATGTATTCTTTTTATATTTTTTCCATTATGGTTTATCATAGGACTGTTGTTCTCTACCTCCGTGAGTGTCCTTCTGTTTCCTAGATACACGTTCATTTGTGTCATATTTTAGATTCCACTTATAAGTGATATTATGTGGTATTTGTCTTTCTGACTCATTTCACTTAGTGTGATAATCTGTTGGTCCATCTGTGTTGCTGCAAACGGCATTATTTCCTTCTTTTTTTATGGCAGAATAGTATTCCAATGTATATCTATATGTGCCACATCTTCTTTATCCGTTCAGCTGTCGATGGACCCTTCGGTCGCTTCTGTGTCTTGGCTATCCTGAACAGTGCTGCTACGAACATAAGGGTGCGTGTATCTTTTTGAATTGCAGTCTTGTCTGGATACAGGTCACGTGGCAACCCTTTAAAACCAGGCAGTCTGGTCTTTGCTGCCTTTCTGTCAAAGTCTAGATCATTACTAAGAACTGGGGAAGAGGAATAACTGCTCCGTGAAGGTCGTAGATCATTCTTATTATTATCCCTTCCCCACGAGTAAGCTAACGTCTGGGGGTTGTGTTTAGGATTCTGAGCACATCACAGAGTCACACAGATCCTGTTTGCACAACAGCTCTTCTCTGGAGCTGGGCGAGTGCTGCGGTGGCCCTCAGACATCCAGCAGCGAGGGCTCCCCATATTCACGCCCCCCTTCCCCCCAGAAGGCCCCCAACGCTCAGCCACAGCGATGTGTGTGTAGAGCCGTGTGCAGAGCGTTTGGGTTTGGCCTGGAGCCCCGGAGCTGGCCAAGATGATGGCTGCCTGGGTGGGAGGAGCCGCCTGTTTACACCTGGGAGTCTTTTTTTAGGAACTTGCGCCTGGGTGGTGCTGGGTGCACGGAAACAGCTTCTTATTATTATCCCTTCCCCACGAGTAAGCTAACGTCTGGGGGTTGTGTTTAGGATTCTGAGCACATCACAGAGTCACACAGATCCTGTTTGCACAACAGCTCTTCTCTGGAGCTGGGCGAGTGCTGCGGTGGCCCTCAGACATCCAGCAGCGAGGGCTCCCCATATTCACGCCCCCCTTCCCCCCAGAAGGCCCCCAACGCTCAGCCACAGCGATGTGTGTGTAGAGCCGTGTGCAGAGCGTTTGGGTTTGGCCTGGAGCCCCGGAGCTGGCCAAGATGATGGCTGCCTGGGTGGGAGGAGCCGCCTGTTTACACCTGGGAGTCTTTTTTTAGGAACTTGCGCCTGGGTGGTGCTGGGTGCACGGAAACAGCACCGCTAGAGTTGGCAAAGAGAAGTTTGTTTGGATCCTGTGACGTAGTGGCACGTTGCTTTGCTGCACAGATCATTTCAGTCACTGTTTTCAGATGGTGGGAAACATAACGTCTGGTTATCCCGGGGTCATGTCTGATCCTTTGTTTCCTTTTCACACCCAGGGATATTTGAGTTGATGGAGGAAGAGGGAAGCGGAAAACAGGGAGGAGGGGGATGGGAGTTTTCTGTTTACACTGGACACCGAGGCACGTGGGCACACACCGTGCAACTTGATAATAGCGGCTGTTCAGAAGAACCCGCCCGCTAGTGCACAAGATGCAAGAGATGCGGGTTCGATCCCTGGGTTGGGAAGATCCCCTGGAGGATGAAATGGCAACTCACTCCAGTATCCTTGCCTGGGAAATCCCATGGACAGAGGAGCCTGGTTGGCTGCAACCCACAGGATTGCAAAGAGTCGGACACAACTGAGGGACTGAGCACATCACCCTGGTGCTTGGGGGAAATCCGCGTCTACTCCGTTAATGAACTTACTAGGGTGACGGCCTTTGACTTAGGTGCTGGGTACTCGCAAAGGTAACCTTCGGCTTCTGTCTCCCACCCTTTAGAAACTTGCTTCAGTCGGTGTGTCCGCTGACATCTGTGAACAGGCTGCTGCTATTCCAGGAGATGCCCTGTGAGCTGGAGCATCCGTGCCAGGTTGCACAGCATGGGAACAGAGTGTGACCTCAGCCCGCTCACCTCCCTCGGGGCCCTCTACTCACTCCAGTATCCTTGCCTGGGAAATCCCATGGACAGAGGAGCCTGGTTGGCTGCAACCCACAGGATTGCAAAGAGTCGGACACAACTGAGGGACTGAGCACATCACCCTGGTGCTTGGGGGAAATCCGCGTCTACTCCGTTAATGAACTTACTAGGGTGATGGCCTTTGACTTAGGTGCCGGGTACTCGCAAAGGTAACCTTCGGCTTCTGTCTCCCACCCTTTAGAAACTTGCTTCAGTCGGTGTGTCCGCTGACATCTGTGAACAGGCTGCTGCTATTCCAGGAGATGCCCTGTGAGCTGGAGCATCCGTGCCAGGTTGCACAGCATGGGAACAGAGTGTGACCTCCGCTCGCTCATCTCCCGCAGGGCACTGTTTTGGGGGCACAGGCTGCACAACGGTGTGAGAGGCTTACACCTGTTCAAGTGGTTAGAACAGTGGCGGCACCTGGTTGGTGAGAGAGGCACCGTCGCTGATGCTGGTGGTTGCTCTTATTTATTCCTGGTAGCATTGCTTCCGGGGTAGAGCATGCCGGTAGGCACAGCAGTCTGGAACAGAGGATTCAGGTGAGCTTGGTGCTTATAAGAACGTTTGCAGAAGCAAGTGATTCATTCATTTCCGATTTCTTGCTGCATTTCCACTATAGTTCTTCTCTTCATGTGACAAAAATGTCTCACACAGAGCCCTTAACCACGTGACAGTCTCTCTCCTAAATGCGGGCCAGGAGTTACTCATTTTGCCAGCACAGCAACCTTAGAAAGACACACTCTTATTATCTGCATTTTTCAGATGAGAAAACCAGGATGTAGAGAGGTGAGTTACCTGCCCAAGGTCAGCTCAGGTGGCGGCCTGGGCAGTGGGTCCACATCTCCCACTCTGGGCTCTTTTCCAGCATCAGTACTCCTTGAACTGGTAGCTCGGAAAACGTCTTCGTGTCCTGAGGGTTAGCAAAATGTGAAAACATTGATTTTCCTTAGATTCTTGTGTTCGTACCCTTTCCTAGACCCAGTGGAGCAAGATGATAAATAAACTGTTATCAGCGGGTCTGCTTCAGCACTTTTTATTTGTAGCTTTTTCTAGTAGCTTGAAATACAATACAGTGTGGTACAACTTACTTCCACACAACATTTAACGTCTTAACAAGGTGCTTCACAGGCATGTTATAAGCAGAATATATGAATAAAATCCAGCGCTTAGGTTGCAGAATATTCAGGTGTGAAGGCTGGAGTCAACCACTTATGTGTTCACTTAACAGAAATTTCTCACCTCTTTTCTGAAGGTGCTCTGCCAGACACCGAAGAGACGGCAAAGGTGTGGAAGGCTGCGGGGCAGAGGAAGGCTCCAGGCCTTTGCGGGGGCGTTGCTGGGGTTTGAATCTCAGCTCTGTTGCTCTGTGACCAGGGGTCTGGGTCCCATCAGTGGACATCTCTGAAGCTTAGTTTCTTGTATGTGTGTATGTACATAATGGGGAATGTATGTATGCGTGCATGCATGTATGTAACAAAGAATGTATGTATGTATGCATGTACACAATGGGGAATGTGTGTATGTGTGTATGTATGTACATAATGAAGTATGTATGTATGTACATAATGGGGAATGTATGTATCTATGGGGTTGCACAGAGTTGGACATGACTGAAGCGACTTAGCAGCAGCAGCAGCATGCATGTATGTACATGATGGGGAATGTGTGTATGCATGCATGTACACGATGGGAAATGTATGCATGTATGTATCTGTGTACATAGTGAAGAATGTATGCATGTATGTATACAATGGAGAGTGTATGTATGTATGTACATAATGGGGGATGTATATATGTATGCTTGCATGTACACGATGGGGAATGTATGTATGTATGTACATAATGGGGAATGTGTGTATGTACATAATGGGAAATGTATATATATGTATGTACGTGATGGGGAATGTATGTGTGTATGTGTGTACATGATGGGGAATGTATGTGTGTGTGAATCATAATAGGGAATGATAATACTGTGTTGGTTGTTGCAGAAATTAAATGAGATGCATGGGGAAGGCATGAGACCCCTAGAAGGGGGGAGTCCTGACCCACAGTGGTGCCTGCCTCTTTGCCTTTCCCACCTGTCTCTTCTTCTCCCATCCCCCCATTATGGGGGGTGGTAGAGATAAAGATGCTTAGCGTCCCAGATAGAATGATTCAGAATCTTCCTTTCTGGCTCTCCTGTGGGGCTGGGACAGACCGGGCTCCTAGTGACACGTGAGCTGGTCCCTGTGTAGGGCTTCTGCCACGTGGGATTGCTACTCAGGAGCCCAGAGGTGGATGAATTCCAGGGAGCCAGGGCGGCTTGAAGCCCGGGATAGGTGACTAGGGGTCCAGGGATGAGGATGAGGGTCTTTTGGAGGAGTAGCCAAGAACTGGGGCCTCAGGAAAATTGGACCAAGCCACACCTGAATTTGAGAGTGGCTCAGTGGAAGGGGTCTGGGATCTGGGTGAAGGGGAGGCAGAAACGTGAGCAGCTTGTTTTCGGGGGCACGAGGGTGCTCAGGCGACTCAGATGTGTGGGCCGGCGGCTGTGCGGAGGCATGAGGAGTGGCCTGCAGCCCCCCGGACTGCCCCCCAGTGCTGCAGGGCTGCTACAGACTCCCCGCTCCCCGGCCTCCCTCTGCAGGCTTTTCCCAGAAGCACCGCAGCCTCTCCCAGCAAACAGCCAAGTCAGAATGATTAGCTGTTGCCAGTTTCCACTCCAGACCTTCAAGGGCTCGCTGGTATCGCAGGAGAATAAGCCTTTGCTTATTCCAGTTGGGGATTCGGTTGAACACACCCAGATCTGTTCCTGGTGAGGCAGGACGCCAGGCTCAAGGGGCGCCGGTCAGGGTCCTCCCGGCGCTTCTGTGGCGTGGGCTGTTGTCAGGTTGGGAGTGTTTTGGGGGAGATGTTCCCAGTGGCTTTATGATAATGGGCCGCCTTGTTTGGTGTCTGGGGGTAGATGCCATGTGTGGTAAGGATGGAATGCAGGCTTCACAAAATCATTACAGTCTGGGAACGGCACCTCAGCCAAGGAGCAGGAGCTCTGACTCATTTGTCCTGTGTTGGCACATGGTCATGAACCAGCCCTTCTGTGGATAAGCAAACAGAACCTGCCCAGGTGCAAGAGAAGCTTGATTCAGGGTTTAAAAAAAAATGCAAAAAAGGTTTAAAAAGGTACTGAATCAGGGTTTGTTTAAAGCAAGCTACTGTAGTTTTCAAAAGCCCATTTAATAAAATTAATAGTGTGTATTGAAACGAACAAGCAGACTTTAAAAAAGCTGCAGAAGGGTAGCTTTGTGGGGAGCAGAGGAATCCTGCTTATGAAATCCAGACTGGTTCCCGAGGTTCTTGGAGAGCTGAGTGGAATGGATGTTTCCTGATCGCTCTAGTAAGTGAGACCCAAGAGATGCGGGTTCAGTTCCTGGGGCAGGAAGATCCCCTGGGGAAGGAAATGGCAACCCACTCCAGTATCCTTGCCTGGAGAGTCCTTGGACAGAGGAGGTTGGCGGGCTACAGTCCATGGGACCGAGCCAGGAGGCAGCACCTTGGGGGTGTGCCTGGGCCTTGGAGCCTGTTCATCCGGGTTCATACTCCATCCTTTCTTAACTGTGCTCCTGGGCAAGTCACTGAATTTCTCTAGGTCTCAGTTTTCTCGTCTGTAAAATGAAGACAATAGTGCCCATCATATCGGGCAGCTGGCAGATTGATTTAGACAGTGTTGGTGGACTGCTTGGCACGCGGTGGAGGTGTGGTGGCGTCAGCTGCTGTGACTGCAGAGCTGCCCGGGGAGCGAGGCGGGAGGGAGGACGGGGACGGAGCTCCTGCGTCTGCCCGGGACCTCCGCTCTTCAGTTCCACTCTTGTCTGAAGTTCTAGAGGTTTCTAACCCAGTGTGTCCTGAATGTCCACTGTGTATATGTCCCGATGAGAAGGTGTCTGGGGGTAGACTCTGACCCCATAAAGCTGCCCTCGATGTCTTCATGTAGGTCATGGTCTCCAGAGGGGCAAGACCATGACTGGGTCTTGTTGTTAAAGAAGGAGCGCCTAGGGACTTCCCTGGTGGTCCAGTGGTTAAGAATTCACCTTGCAATGCAGGGGACGCCGGTTTGACCGAGGTTGGGTAATTAAGATCCCATGCGCCAAGGGACAGCTAAGCCCATGCGCCACAACTCCCGAGCCCTTGCAGCACAGCTGGAGTCCATGCCCTGCAGTGAGAGATCCCACACGAGGCAACTAAGACCCAGTGCGGCCAAGTAAATAAATATTCAAAAAGGGAAGAATGGCTGGTGTCTCTCGGCTGTTTCAACGAGCTGCCCAAACGATAGTAGCAGGCCCTTATTTTCTACTCTGCATACAGACAGGTAGAAAATAAGTACTTCTTGGACAATTGTAGACATAAATCACTCAAAATACCCAGGGTACCTTTGGCTGTCTTCTTTGTGTAGAAGTGAGATTTATTTACAGATGTGTGTAACTACATAAGCTTCCCAGGTGGCTCAGTGGTAAAGAATCCACCTGCCAATACAAGAGACTCAGGAGACATGGGTTCAATCCCTAGCTTGGGAAGATCCCCTGGAGGAGGAAATGGCAGCCCACTGCAGTATTTTTGCCTGGGAAATCTCATGGGCAGAGAAGCCTGGCGGGCTTCAGTCCGTGGGGTCACAAAGAGTCGGACACAGCTGAGCAGCTGAGCACACGTGTGTGTGCCTGTGTCATGAGAAGCCAGCAGAGGAGAAGTGTTTGGGGGCGTATTTCTTTGGGTGTGCCTGTGACATGCCAGCGCTTGCGTCTGAAGCGTGTTCTTTGGTTGGGAGAGTCCTTCCTTGATGCTGGGAAGGATTGAAGGCGGGAGGAGAAGGGGATGACAGAGGATGAGATGGTTGGATGGCATCACGATGGACATGAATTTGGGCAAACTTCCGGAGCTGGTGACGGACAGGGAAGCCTGGTGTGCTGCAGTCCACGGGGTCGCAAAGAGTCGGACACGACTGAGCAACGGAACTGAACTGAACTTTATGTCTTTTCACTGAACTTGTGGTCCATGGGTTTCTGGGCCAGAATGATGAGAGAGAGCTCAATTTACAGAGTTTTTCTTTGTTTTGTTTCTCTCCTCCTCATGGCATGCGAAGTCACTTCAGTCGTGTCCAACTCGTTGCAACCCCATGGACTGTAGCCCACCAGGCTCCTCTGTCCATGGGATTCTGCAGGTGAGAATACTGGAATGGGTTGCCATCCCCTCCTCCAGGGGATCTTCCTGGCCCAGGGTTCTAGCCCAGGTCTCTTAGGTCTCCTGCGTTGGGAGGCGTGCTCTTTACCACGAGCGCCACCGGGGAAGCCCTGTGTACACAGGTTGCTTCAGAAGGAGTCTAGACTGACTGAGAGAGGATTCCCCAGCTGACTGACTCTGTGACCATGGGCAGGTTCTTAATCCCTGAAGTAGGAGTTTGATTATTGAGACTCAGGGGCCATTTGAATGCAAAGCAGTGAAGTGGGTGGCCTGTGAACGGCTCCATCAGTCAGATTGGAGGCTGAAGCCAGAACCCGAGCTTAAAACTAGCTCCTCCCTCGGATCACATGAGCCGATCCCACATCTTGGGCCTTGGGTTGTCTCAAAAACGAGTTTTCTTTGTAGAGAGGGTATTATTTGCTGATGTAAATAAAAAATCCTGAGTGTGTTTTCCTATGACTAGCCTTGGGTACACAGGAGAATTTATCCAGCTTCCCTGGAATTACCTTTTTCTTTTCCTCCAAGAGTGAGTCTGGGACACTGCCTGGGCTGTCACTAGCCTCCTCAGGACCATGTTCTGATGGAGACGGGGTGGAGGCGGGAGGAGATGCAGGATCTAGACACGTCTGCTCGCCTGAACGCACAGGGAGGTGGTGGTTGGGTCTGTGGGGAGGGTGCTGCCTGGGGTGGAGGTGTGTGGGAGGCACCAGCTTTTAGAAACTCTCTTCCCTGGTCTCTGTAAGGGATTTCCTGACCGTTTCGTTATTTGGGAGGGGGCGAATGTCACGCCAGTGTAAGGTGGACGGGCATAACTGCCACTCTTAAATCACTTAAGAATGAGAGTCAGAGAGTGGATGGAGGAGAGGCTTTGACTAAAACTAGCCAGCTAGCTTTGACTAAAGTCTAGCCATCCACTGTGCGAATAGTGCCCGGCACCAGTCTGTCTACATGAGCTAAAAAATCTTTGAAATGGCAAAACCGTGCGTCTGAAGGGAGCACTTGGATTCTGAAGGATTTGTCGAGTTCATTTAATGGTCTTATCAGTGACTTCTTGGAGCTGGAAGTTTTTGTGGCGGTGGTGGTGGGGAGACCACCGCTTAGCAAGCATACATCAAGAGAAATGTTATCTCTCAGATCAGTTAGACCAACAGTATTTTGCAGAAATAATAACACATTTGAGATTGTTTGGACTATCTCCTGGTTTTCAGAAAGAAGCCCAGAGAGGGGACATGCCTTGTCTAAGATGACCCAGGTGCTGAGTGGAATGACACTGTCGAGAATGGAGTCCAGGTTACTTGTTTCCATCCTGCTGGTTGCTATGGGCCGTGCAGTCTCCTTGGGCACCAGGCCGGCTGGCAGGTAGTTTTAGGTGCCCTGACAGTGATGCCACTTGTCAACTCTCAGGTTTTCCTGAATTTGGTTAGGGAGCTCCTTGTGAGTGCCTGGCACTGTTCTTGCTGCTAGAGATATACGTAGGTAAGAAGACAAGGGTTTCTGACCTCAAGGAGCCCACAGTCGCATGAAATATGAAGATGGGATATACTGTCAAGCCCGGCTGAGTGACACATGGAACATAACCGTGCGTCTGAAGGGAGCACTTGGATTCTGAAGGATTTGTCGAGTTCATTTAATGGTCTTATCAGTGACTTCTTGGAGCTGGAAGTTTTTGTGGCGGTGGGGGTGGGGAGACCACCGCTTAGCAAGCATACATCAAGAGAAATGTTATCTCTCAGATCAGTTAGACCAACAGTATTTTGCAGAAATAATAACACATTTGAGATTGTTTGGACTATCTCCTGGTTTTCAGAAAGAAGCCCAGAGAGGGGACATGCCTTGTCTAAGATGACCCAGGTGCTGAGTGGAATGACACTGTCGAGAATGGAGTCCAGGTTACTTGTTTCCATCCTGCTGGTTGCTATGGGCCGTGCAGTCTCCTTGGGCACCAGGCCGGCTGGCAGGTAGTTTTAGGTGCCCTGACAGTGATGCCACTTGTCAACTCTCAGGTTTTCCTGAATTTGGTTAGGGAGCTCCTTGTGAGTGCCTGGCACTGTTCTTGCTGCTAGAGATATACGTAGGTAAGAAGACAAGGGTTTCTGACCTCAAGGAGCCCACAGTCGCATGAAATATGAAGATGGGATATACTGTCAAGCCCAGCTGAGTGACACATGGAACATCACCCCTGGGATGGTGAGCTCTCGGTGCCTACTTCAAGATTAACAGGACTCGTTTTTATTTCCTGTTGATTTTACAGCATCAGAAGTGGGAATAACGGCCATACGCTTCATGGATTGAATTGACTCTGAATGATTCCGGCTTCGTCCAGAGTCATTCTGTACACAGCCAGCGAGAGGTTTAAAATTTGAAACCCTCTGTTTCTGGAAACACTTGGTAAGAATAGTTCTGGATGAATTTGTTTATGGACACAAATCAAAAATCAGATTGTTTATGCCAAAGAGGAATAAAATGCAAATATGGGTGTCACTGAAGCTACATCATGTTGAATAATAGGTTTTAAAATTAAATCGAGGCCCATTTTCTCCCCCACCATGAGTGCAGAAGCAGCAGAAGCTTAGGAAGAAATCTACTTAGGTATTCAGTAGTATCTGAAGCACTTTATTTGTGGAAAGTTTTGAAACTTTGATGAAAATACCAGAAGAACCAAGATTCAGGTAGATCAGATGCCGTGGCAGGACAGGTCACGTGGCAGGGAGACCCAGCGTTTTTGTGAAGGCCTGTTTGGTGCTGTAGCTCCGGTGTCCAGGCGTGGCACCCCCGTGGTACCAGGCCTGATGCAGCAGCGGCCTTGTGTCATTTTTGGACAGGACTGCAGGCCCTTGGAGCGTGGGGACTCAGTTCAGGCAGTTGTTGTTTCATGCCCTGCGAACAGCCTGGCTCAGTGTGTAGACCATGGAAGGAAGGTTCTCTGCAAACACGCATGAAATGAACAGAGACATCAACTTAAAATCCACAGGGCTGGGAAGAAACTGTGTTCACAAACAGAACAAGTTACCTCCCAGGATCCCTGCATGTGCGTGTAAAGCTGACCCTGGAGAAACCAAACAAATGACCCGCCCTTCAAAATCCTTTCTGGTATCAGGTGCTGCTCGTAAGCTTGCCTGTCTCTAACTCTGTTCCCACATGCTGTTCGCTATCTTGGTGTTTTCTTGCAAGCTACCTGTAAATCAATTACGCATTCATAATCTTGCGGCAGGCTGGCTGGATTTAATAGAGTCAGGAAAGCTTCCAGCACATTAAGTGTTCTTGAAGGTAATAAAAAGGAGGACTAATTATCTCGCTGAAGTGATTATAAGAGAGACGTTGGAGATCTTGACTCATGGGGATTTTGACAGCAGTCAGAGTGGTTAAGACGGCTTGAGAAATGGCAGAGCGGACCTGTTTCAACCAAGTGATTTCCTTACGTCTATGATGTGGGTGTATCTGTAGTCCACTGAGCAAGCAGGCAGGCTGAATAATGCATGGAGTGGCCGGGGCTGGAGCGGTGACTGGAAAGTGTGTGCCTGGTGCCCACCGTGCGAGACTGTGAAGTTTTACCTTGAATGATGGTACCTCTCTTCCAGCCATCTGTCTCGCTCTTAATAAGCAGTATTCCTTATCAAGCCTGATTTGTGTACACTGATTACACCATTACACTCGTTAAATATTAAAGTGTTTTCCCCCTCGTGTGAAGTCTAATTAGGCAAAGTGCTCAGCACAAGCCTGGCATGATCATTCAGAGTAATAGCCTGGTCATTACGTGTGACATGCCTCAGCTTCCTGGATCATTTGTCTTTTCTTTTTCCCTCCTATCAGAGTGCCCGTGCATCACATATAATGCAGCTAAGTTTGATGGAGGGTTCAGCACCGTCAGGCCATTAAGAAAGGTCCTGCTACAAAGATTATGAGATCTTTTAA
The DNA here is from genome assembly GCA_006410655.1 of Kobus ellipsiprymnus. Taxonomy (NCBI): domain Eukaryota; kingdom Metazoa; phylum Chordata; class Mammalia; order Artiodactyla; family Bovidae; genus Kobus; species Kobus ellipsiprymnus. The sequence continues at coordinate 1,359,351 of SJYR01000602.1, read as the reverse complement.
AAATGAGTGGAGTGATGTATTGCCTGTAGTTGGCGTTTTTTCATGAGTTGGGCTTCTGGACAGATATTTCTGATGAAACTAATTTTTACTAAATTGACGAATTGTAAAATAGCTTTAAAGGCTACAAATACAAGTGACAGTGTTGTTTGGAAGAGAAAACCCGTCAGTATTATGGTTGCACTTTATACATGCTGCAGATAAAAAGTAATTTTAGGTGTCAAACCAGTGTCTCCTGATAGTCCAGTGGGGTGGTCCATTACTTACTTTTAAAAGCATACTTATTTATTTGGCTGTACTGGGCCTTGGTTTTAGCTTGTGAACTCTTTATTTGTGGCATGTGGAATCTAGTTCCCTGACCAGGGGTGAAACCCAGCCCCCACCCCCATTGAAATTGTGCAATCTTTAGCCATTGAAGTCCCCATTACTTACTTTTTCAGCTTATTTTTTCTGTGCAGTCTTTTCTCAGAAGTTAATTTGCATTGTGGATTTCACAGCCAAACACTTTGTATGATGCCAAAGGTAAGATTATATATCAGGCTGGTGTCTCTGATAAGTTATCCACATCATTTTGAGACGATCCCTGTAATGAACGTTGTCTTTTTGAGAAGGGTTACCGCACTTCTTCAGTATTTACCTTTCTAAAAAAACCCACAGTCTGTTGTGAGCATGTGCACACACAGGCACACACACGTGCAAAGTGTAATCTGGGGTTGATGGGTGTGAACCAGCTTAGCAATAGGCCCGGTTTATTGCTTACTATTTGCAGGGAGAAAAGCTTTTAAGGCCTGTTTCACGTGCTGTGCACTTACCAGGCTGATAGATTTTTCCCTCTCTTGGTCCCAGCAGCTCATGGAGGGGCTTTGAAAGCACCTTTACCCCTTCACAGCTGCAAATAGCACTGGCACTGCCTGCCCTTATGCATTCTGGAAAGAAAGCAGCCTGTATCGCCTTGAAGCGAGAGTTATTTTGAGTTGTTTCTGAATGCGGTCAACTCAAAATGAAATTTAGCTCCGAGTTAAAATATGGATATAAAGATCAAAGAATGGAAGGGAACTCACAGATTGTCTGGTTTAACTTTTCTGCTTCCTGCGTGGGGACGCTGGTGCAGAGAGGTCAGCCCTCTTCAAGGTCACGGGGTGTTAGCTGGGGTCCCGCATCCCTGCACTTGTCTCCAGGCCTGATGACAAGTCTCCCAAGGTGACCCTCCGGTCAGGGTCCATCTCCTTGCCCTTCACAGGAATGGTATACCTGAGCTTTGGGTTAGAAAGGTCTTGAAGGAAAGCTTGCTGCTTTTTAACCAGCTCAAAGCAGAACCTGTTTGGGGTCACAGAAGAACTTATATTTTGTATCTGCTAATTGCCATCTTCCTAGAAATGGAGAAGTGGGGGCCAGTGTCTCCCTCTGAGCTGTTCTGAGTTCAGCGGGGGGTGGGTAGGGACACAGCTGTCTGTTCTCCTGGGATGATGGTCCAAGACAAGGTGGCTTGCCGCGCGGCCAACCCAGGGCTCAGCTGGGGAGTCGGGTTCTCTGTTCCGGAGGCCCAGGGTTTGGTCTCTGTCAGCCTACGGTGGCGTCATCAGGCCTGAGTAAGTAATTTCACCAACACGCCAAGGCACAGAGATTCGTTTACCTTGACGAGTGACTGTCTTGCTGGTTGGTAAGAGGCCTGATGATTAAGCACGTGGGGTCTGAAGCCTAACGTACTTGAGTTCGACCAGCTGCCAGGTATGGGGTTTAAGCAAGTTACCTTAGCATCTGAGCCTCCGGTGTTTGGTCCGTAAGGTGGGGGTCGTAGCAAACATTTCCGTTGTACTCACTCTGTGACATCTGCTGTCTCAGTGGCTTAGGACCATTAACTCATGGGGTCTTCACAGCAACCCCAGGAGGTGGGTACTACCGGTATCCCCACTTTACAGGTGAGGAGACTGAGGCCCAAAGAGGTTCTGTGAATTGCTCTGATGACAGCTTTTAAGGGGTGAAGCGAGTAGGATTTGAATCTTGGAGCCGGTTGCTCTGAGTCTCCCTTCTTTGCTGCCTCTCAGTCAGATGAACTTGACTTGAGGATCAGGTGAGATAAGCTGCCCTCGCTGATGGTGAGAGAGCTGGCGTCGCCTTAGCAATAGCAACAGGAAAACCTCCGTGATCAGCACCTTCTTTGCTCTTCAAGGAGCTCCCAGAAACCAGAGCATAATCAGAAAGTCGCTTTGGCAATTACAAAAGTCACGCAGAGAGAGCTCAGGAGCCTTGACCGAACGTTCCTTGGAGTGGATGGTGTTGGGGACAGCCAGAGCCAGGGGGCTGAGCAGATGGCCCAGACTCCTTTCCAGCTCATGGGGCCTGGAGACTTTCTCCCCTCGGGTGGCTCCGGGGTCCCAGACAGCAGCTGTGATCTGTTTGCTCTCATCTGTCATTGCCGCAGCACTGACCTGCATCACTGAGGTCAGCGGCGACATGCCTCCGAGGCCACCGCTGGAAGGGCCGTACTTTGACTGGCCTGCTCCACTTTGTATCACGTTCATAGCCTTGAGGTCAAGTGCAGGCTCATGTCCAGATCGTCTGCTGTGGAGTTTACATATTACACTGTGTCTGCTGCTTCCTTTTAAGTTCGTTAGTCGTGATAAATGCATGCACATATAAACAGGCGTGTCCCTTTTAGCTTATAATAACAAAGCGAATGGCTGTCCAGGGAGCGTCTGGCACTTTCCCTCTGGAGCCCCGACATGTGCTTCTGGGTCAGAGTCCCTGCCTTCCTCCCGACCCACCCCCACCCAGGGCTAACTGCGCTTCCAAATATCGTGTTAATCGTCTCCTTGCTTTATTAGTGTTTACCGTCGACGTGCATCCCCATGTGAGTTATTGGTTTCTCTAGATTTATTTATTTTTAATTGGAGGATAATTGCTTTACCGTGTTGTGATGGTTTCTGCCATCCATCAACATGAATCAGCAAAGGTATACATACGTCCTGCCCTCTTGGACCTCCCTCCCACCTGCACCCCATCCCGCCCCATCAGGTGGTCACCAGGCTGAGCTTCCTGTCATGGTGGTGGTGGTTTAGTCACCAGTTGCGTCTGACTCTTGTGACCCCTTGGACTGTAGCCCGCCAGACTCCTCTGTCCATGGGGTTCTCCAGGCAGGAACACTGGAGCGGGCTGCCATTTCCTCCTCCACGAGCTCCCGGTGCTAGACTGCAATTTCCCATCAGCCATCTATTTCACATGGGACGATGTGTATATTTCATTGCTCCTCTCTCCATTTGTCCCACCTTTCCTTCTCCTGCTGTGTCCACAGAAGATTTATTGTTTTTGTGACAGGCTGTTGAATTGGAAAACTTGACTAAAGCCCCCAGATGTAGCAAATGGCAGTGACAAAAATAAGTTGTGAGAAAGACCGAAATGGGCATTTCAGAGGCAGTGTCTGAACACGAGGTTCACAGCTCCTGAAAATCCTCCTTCCTCTGAGGGTGTAAACAGCATCACTCTATTTGTGGGGAATCCGCTGCTGTGACTCTGCACCAGCCCCTCCTCCGGGAGGATGTGGGGTTGGGGGTGCTGCTCCGTGTCCCCTCCGCTGGGCGTCTGGGGGGCTGGCTCTGAATCTGGTGAGATGCTTTGGGGGCGTGGCGAGTGAGAGCAGCTGGGACTGGGCCCCCCACTGCCACATGTGTTGGGGTGATTGTGAGTGCTTCGCCTTGACCAGGTGTGGCCCCTGCAGGGAGGGGCCCAGCCTGGACCTTGACCCCCACTCAGGGGCACAGTCAGAGGAGAGCTTGTGGAGTGAGTCTCGGGCTGGGTCCATCACCCATAGCATAGGATTTGAGGGGAGCCCCTGGAGTCCCTACAGAAGTGCCCACGCGAGTCAGAGAGTCGGGTCTAGGTATCTGCTGGCCAGAGAGTGCAAAGCCTTCTGTACCAGTGAGGAGTAAGTTTGCTGGCATGTAAGTTAAAGAATGGTAGTGACACGTGGTAGAAGGTAGCTTCTCTCTTATGTACAGTCGGTAGGAAAGTGGGCAGTTCAGGGCCTCCAGAGCTGCCAGGGTCACACCTCCTAGTTCACTGCCCCACGGCCCAGGCTCATGGCTGTGGTCCTCGTGCTCCGGGTCAGAGGGGCTGCTGCAGTTCCAGCCATCACATGATAGTTCAGGCAGGCAGACATAGGCAGGATCTGCTCCCTCCCTTTTAAGGATACTTTCAAGATGCACACCCAACATTTCTGCCTATGTGTCACTAGTCAGAGCTGAGTCATGGGGTCATGCCCAGCTCTAAGAGATCTTTGGAAATATAAGCTTGTTGCTGGGTCACTATGGGCCCAGCTTAAAATTGGGATTCTTTTTGTAAAGAGGAAGGGACTAGTGGATATTGGGAGATGCCTGGAAGTCTGTGCCACTTCATTTTCATGGTATTAGCAGCCAGGTGGCCATTCCAACCCTGGAGGGGAGGTAACCACAGCCAGGAAGGAGGGGTGGGGAGAGAAGGGGAAAGCAGAAGATGATGCTTCTTACTTTTTTGGCCTTACTTCAACGGTGGATAGTATACTGACTTGACATTTTATTTTCTGAATCATCGTGTTTTTGACTTTAAGTAACTTTAGGAGTTTCTGTTACCTACAAGTAGCCAGAGAATTATGGGTCTACTGAAGTTTCCCTTGGGTAGCAGGGGGAATACGTACTGCTTGAATATTATATTTATTTCAACTGAAAAATGTCTTTATTATGCAAGACCTCTATGTAATCTTCACACCTAAAAAATTAATAATCATCCTTTAAAAGTTGCCTAATAGCCAGACTGTGCTTAAAATTTCCTCATTTTGTAACTAACTGTGGTGATGGATGTTAACTGGACTTACTGGGGTGACTGTTTTGCAGTTTGTACAAATGTTGGATCATTGCATTATACATCTGAAACGAATTATATTGAGTTAGTGATACCTCAGTTGAAAAATGCATATTGAAGGACTTCCCTGGTGGCCCAGTGGTTAAGACTTTGCCTTCTTAGGTGGAGGAGATGTGGGTTCGATCCCTGGCCAGGGAGCTAAGATCACACATACCTTGAGGCCAAAAAGCTAAAACAGAAGAATCGCTGTAACAAATTTAATAAAGACTTTCAAAATGGTCCATATCAAAAAATTCTTTAAAAAAATTCATACTCTAACCTCGTAAATCTACGTATAAGGATTCATCCTACAGAGATCGTCAGACTAGTATCCAAAGATATGTAAAGCATGTTCACTGAAGCATTATTTATAGAGAAGAAAATTCTAAATATAAATCAATGGGAAATGGTTAAGATACTCTGGTGTCTCCATACAGAGGAATTCTTATTAGCCTTTCGAAAGAATGATACAGATGATTAATGATGTACAAGTATTAAAATACATCGATAAGTGAAAAAAACTTTTCCTTGATTGTCTCAAGAAGTATCTCTTTTTCTGTGTGTGTCTCATTTCCAAAAGGTAAACGTGTGTGAGGTGTATTTCAGACAGTGGAAAGCTGGCATAGATTAGGCCACAGTGTTCCCCTATCAGTAGAAAGATCTAGACTTCTCTCAGCACGGAGAGCCCTGGTGCACTGCCTCCGCGATCCTGTTTTAAGGACTTTGGAGGAGGCTAGTGATAATCCTGGTTTCCCCGGTGGCTCACTGGTAAAAAAAAAAAAAAAAAAAAAACCCACTTACAATGCAGGAGACTCAAGTTCGAGCCCTGGGTCAGGAAGATCCCCTGGAGAAGGAAATGGCAACTCACTCCAGAATTCTAGCCTGGGAAAATCCCAAGGACAGAGGAGCCTGACAGGCTACAGTCCATGGGGTGGGAGCTACAGTCTGTGAGGTCGCAAAAGAGTCAGACATGACTGGACAGCTGAACAGCAAGTGATAATCCACGTTGGCATAGCTGACTCTGCAGTTAGAAACTTTGAGGCAGTGGAGTTTGACCTGGGGCTTATCCTGGACACAGAATTGGTTTATTCTTACTAATGGGAAGTACAGGTCTTCAAAGTGGGAAATAAGGGAATCTATTTTACACTTCAGTAGAGTTTCACATTCACCACTGGTCAAGTGTGGCCTTGGATGTGATTTGTAATGGTAACATAACCACAGGGAGTGTGTTCCAAACTGGCAACGGTGCTTTATAAGACTGTGTATTTAAAATCTATGGATAGGATTATATTTTTATTTACCTTAAATTTACTACACACATAAAGCACTACTTTACTTCCACATAAAGCACGACTGTGTCAGACAAAAGAAATGGAAAACAGTGTCTATTCCTAGGTCATTATTGCCTGTTCTCCCCTATCCTTGCCAAATGTTTCACTGTTTATCAACTTATTAATTCTCAGAAATCCTCTTTCAGTGCTATGCCATTCCCAAACATGGCAATCTAAAGGGCCGGTTTAGGAGTATAATCCTTTGAAAGTAAAGGTTCTCCAGTTTTTAGGTTCAGTTTAGTTCAGTTCAGTTGCTTAGTCGTCTCCGACTCTTTGCGACCTCATGGACTGCAGCACGCCAGGCCTCCCTGTCCATCACCAACTCCCAGAGTTCACTCAGATTCACGTCCATCGAGTCAGTGATGCCATCCAAGCATCTCATCCTCTGTCTTCCCTTCTCCTCTCACCCTCAGTCTTTCCTAGCACCAGGGTCTTTTCAAATGAGTCAGCTCTTTGCATCAGGAGGCCAAAGTATTGGAGCTTCAGCTTCAGCCTCAGTCCTTCCAATGAATATTCAGGACTGATTTCCTTGAGGATTGACTGGTTTGATCTTTTTGCAGTCCAAGGGACTCACAAGAATCTTCTCCAACACCACAGTTCAAAACCATCAATTCTCAGCTTTCTTTATGGTCCAACTCTCACATCCATACCTGACTACTGGAAAAACTACCGCTTTGACTCGATGGACCTTTGTTGGCAAAGTAATGTCTCTGCTTTTTAATATGCTGTCTAGGTTTGTCATAATTTTTCTTCCAAGGAGCAAGCGTCTTGGAATTTCATGGCTGCAGTCACCATCTGCAGTGATTTTGGAGCCCAAGAAAATAAAGTCTCTCATTGTTTCCCCATCTGTTTGCCATATTTTATCCTCATACTTACAAATGAATTTAAGATATCTACGTGTTCTACCTTTAAAAAGAACAAATTAAAAACAATGATAAACTCAGTATCATTGAATTTACAAAACATTGGTTTGGCCAAAAAGTTCCTTTGGCTTTCAAGTAAAAATAAGACACATTTTTAATTTTCACCAAGAACTTTATTGAACAACATATTCACCATTTTGTTCCACTACCTTCTGCCATTTGTTTAGGCAGCCTCATAATCTTTCTTTTCAAAATCTTTTACATTTTTGAGCAGAGAACTGTTCTAAGTGCCTATTATAGCCTTCCAGGGAATTGAAATTTTTTTCCATTAAGAAAACTTTGTAAGACTGAAATAAGTGAAAATCCGAAGGTGCAGTGTCTGCTGAATACCTCGGATGAATCAGAACTTCCCAGCTAAGCTGTGATAGTTTTTGCCTGGTCGTCAAAGAAACATGGTCTTACGGCATCCTGATGGAAGATTATGCATTTTTGTTGACTAATTCTGGATGATTTTGCTGAGTTCTGCTTTCATTTGGTCTAATTGGAAGGCATACTTGTTGGAATTAATCACTTGGTTTTCTGGAAGGAGCTCATAATAGAGGACTCCCTTCCAATCCCACCATATGCACAGCATTACCTTCTTTGGGTGAAGTCTGGTCTTTGCTGTGGTTGGTGGTGGTTCATTTCACTTGTCTCGTGATCTCTTCCATTCCACATTATTGTACAGTATCCTTTTCATTGCCTTTTGTAGTCTGTTTTAAAAATGTAATGTATTGTTATGTTTACGTAGAGAATCGCATGTAGAAGTATGGTCAAGAAGGTTTTTTATCCCTTACGTGGAACTGAAACATCGAAGTGATGAACGTAACCATGCTGGTGCAAATGATTTTCGACACTTGATTTGGCTGAGTATGTTGGCTGATCTCAGTTAATGTCTTGATTTGATTGCTATCAACTTCAACTAGTCTACCTGACCACGGAGCATCGCCTAATGAGGTATCTCCAGCAAGAAACGTCGCAAGCCACTTTTGGCAAGTTCAATCATTCACAGCACCTTCTCCATACACGGCACAAATCTGTTTCTGGGTTTCAGTTGCATTTTTACCTTTCTTGAAATAATAAAGCATAAAATGCCCCAAATACTGCTTTTTCCTTCTATCTTCAATATTAAAATAGCTACACAAAAATTCACCAGTTTTGATAATTTAAAAAAAAATACACACTGGTATGACTGATACGGCAGCTCCCATATCAGTCATACGACCAGTCAGTATCAGTCAATACAGTATCAGTCAGTACAACCTAACAAAATTGTTTTGAATGAAGTTTTAAAGAACTAAGCGCTACTTGAGCCATCTTACGGGAAAACCCAACACGCTTTTTGGTCAACCCAACAGTTAAAGTAGAAGTTATTTACATTCTAAAGAAAGAAAACCACCAAGCTTCCCTTCATGAGGTGCAGTCATACGAGATACACAGATGGCGATTCATAACTTGAGGCAGTGCATTCGGAAATGACATAATTTTGAAAGATTCACATGTGTAACTGTTTTGCAGGTTGACTTGTTGCCTGAAGTGTCTGTGAATACATCTTACTTTTTGGTGTTTATTGTAAACGAACCTTGATGTTATTATGGATTCATTTAGCACGCATTCATTGAGCCCCTGCTACACGCTCTGCTTGGACCTGGTGCCCGGGGAAAAGTCACAGGAAGACACAGCTGCTTTGTATTCTTATTTCAGGGTTGGGGAAATCCAATATCTAGGTGAAAGGTCAACTACTGGAGAGTCACAACTTGCGTTTGTGTTCTTGCTTTCAAGAGCTGGGCCTTGAGCACAGCAACTAATTTGGTACATGTTCTGTGGCAGCTAATAGAGTTAACCACAGTGGAGACTTAGGAATCTGAAATTGGTGTATTTTGTTGGAGAAATACTGTTAAAAACTCCAACTTTTGTGTTTCAGGAAATTAAAAATAGGTGAGTGCATATCCTTGTTAATATCAATTAAGTTGATAGCAATCAAATCAAGACATTAATTGAGATTTGTTAATATCTGTCAACTATAGCAGGAGGAATACAGTTAACCCTTGTTAAGTTGTTTGAAAATATGCCATTTTTAGTACACTAATTTCTAGGAAAAAGGAAGATCTGACTAAATCTAGATTGATTCAGGTTGTAGCATTTGGCTTACATTACTTAATTCTCTTAACCTGGAAGATTTAGAATTGATTGTAAAAAAGGACTTGGAGAAGGACACTTGTTTGGAAATGTCCTTGTTTTCTGTGTGCCATCAACACATTATGGAGACAAAAACTCTTCTGCCATACAGAATGGAAATGGCAGACAGAGGTGCAGCATGGCCTGGCTACTTGTTTATTATTCGATTCAATGTTCTAATTTATTTTAAGGAAATGGCAACCCACTCCAGTATTCTTGCCTGGAGAATCTCATGGACAGAGGAGCCTGGCAGGCTACATGGGGTCATAAGAGTCGGACACGACAGAGCTACTAAGCACAGCACAATCATGGCCACAGTTTAAAAGAAATTCTTAATGTGGAATTATAGAGGATGCTGACAAGTAAATATCTGCTCTTTGTTTTTCAAAAATTAAAGCTTAAGCCAGAGCTTTTCTTTATTGTGGTAAAATACACATAAAACTTACCATCTTAACCATTTAAAAATAGTTACTTAAAAGTGTACAGTTAAGGCACATTTAAGTACATTCACACTGTTATTCATCTTCACCACTCATCCCAGAATTCTTTCAGGAGCTGATTGTTATTGGTATTACTATTATTTTGAGGCACCATGTTCTAGCTAGCCTGATGTAATTTCATTATTTCATAATTTCAGTTACAAGTAGCACCACAAGTTCTCAGGTCTTCCCTTTTCTTTAAGGGAGCCCTTGCTTCCCTGGTGGTACAGAGGTTAAAGCATCTGCCTGCAACGTGGGAGACCTGGGTTCGATCCTTGGGTCGGGAAGATCCCCTGGAGAAGGAAATCGCAACCCACTGCAGTATTCTTGCCTGGAGAATCCTATGGACGGAGGAGCTTGGTGGGCTACAGTCCACGGGCCGCAAAGAGTCAGACACGACTGAGCGACTTCACTCACTTTCCATTTCCCAGGTGGCGATAGTGGGAAAGAATCTTCCTGCCAACACGGGAAACACAAGAGATGCTGGTTCGATCACTGAGTTGGGAAGCCCCCCTGGAGAAGGAAATGGCAACCCACTGCAGTATTTTTGCCTGGGAAATCCCATAGACAGAGGAGCCTGGTGGGCAACAGTCCTTGGGGCCACAAAGAGTCAGACACGACTGAGTGACTTTGACTTTTCCATTTCCCCACACTCCCTAATCCCAGTTGGAATCCCAGTTAAACTTAGTCCTGCTGCTGAGTCCAAGCTCATACTGCTCCTCACGTGACACACCAGTAAATCGAGCGACAAGTGTCGGGGCAGGGAATAATAACTTTATTTGGAAAGCCAGCAGTCAGAGGAGATGGTGGACTGTGGTCCCCAAGAACCACCTTACCCAAGTTGAATTTCAGGCTTCTTTTATACTGCAAGGGGAGAGGGTGTGGTTGGTTGTTGCCAACTTCTTGGTACAGGAATCCTTTGTTCTTGCAGCTGTCTACAACATCCGTCAGGTAACCATGCTCCTATAAACCTCTAACAAAAGTTACTCTCTGTTCTGCAACTTTCTATCTCTGTGTGAGTAGAAAAGGGTTGTTTATACCTTTAAAAGTCAGAGCCTTGAGAATGGGCTTCCTGTATATTTCAGGCCATAGACAACATTTAGCCGGAGATACGAAATTAAAGCAATAGGGAGTCAGACTTGTTCTTCCCTACCCTTGATGCTTCCGCTCCTCCCCCCGCTCCTCCTCCCAGGGGTGTTTGCCCCAAGTCCCTGCAAGCCTTAGACTGTGTCCTGGTGGCTGAAGGATGGAGGGTTGTGGTATGCAGGCATGGTGCAAGAGAGCTGCCTGTGAGCAGCCTTTCCAGGTTCGTAAGCAGGTTCTGCCCAGTGGCAGTTGGAGTCTGGTTTGCAAGATGATCAGAAAATGGAAAACACGCCAGTTACTTCGTTGTGACTGACAAGTGCCAGCAACTTACAGGAGGCACTGTAGGAACGCAGAGGATGGGCTGCCGCTCCCACTCAGCAGCCACTGGCCAGGGCTGGAGGTCCAGCTGCCGGTGGCCCCTCCGTGGCTCTGCACACAAGGAAGATGGCAGTCCGCTCAGAGCAGAGACCTGCTTATTTCCTCCTGTGGGTCCATCTTATCATTTTACTGTTCTGTTTTTTATAAGTCTTTATGGAATTTGTTACAATGCTGCTTCTGTTTTACTTTGGATTTTTTTTGGCCAGGAAGCATGTGGGATCTTCGCTCCCCGACCAGAGGGCAGACCTGCACCCCCTGCAGTGGAAGGTGAAGTCTTAACCCCTGGACCGCCAGGGGGGTCCCTCATTTAACTTCTGTGCTTATCCCCTCACCCGTTTTTTTGGGTACAGTCCATTCAGAATAGCCATCACTTAAACATTGTCATTCTCAGCACGTACATAATACACATTTAACAATACAGAACATTTTTAGGTATCTAGAGTGAGCAGTTTCTCTATTAACGACTTGATTGGAGGGCCTCCACTATGCAAATTCTCTCTGCTGCATTTCAGCCCTCTCCAGAGCCAGAGGCTGTGTGGGGAGCCTGGCCTGCTTCCTGGCAGTCCTGACTCTGCCTTCTTAATCCTTTGGTTGGTTTGGACTTGGGGATGGTGATCCTGAGAGTCTATAGGAAGAAGGATGGTGACTTGTCATGTGATTTTGGCTTCATGATCTTTCTGCTTTTCTGTCATGGAGGCAGCTTAGAGTTGGGGTTGCAGACTGGGGGTCTTTTAACTATTTCATGGGCACCATCACAAAGATTGGAAGGTTTTACCTACGAGGTCTCTAGTCTGGTGGGCTGCCGTAGTGTTCTTCCCTGTGGTCCCCCCTCTGCCCTAGGAGGCGGCCCGGTCTTGGTTACCTGTGTTTCTCCTGGATGAGCTCTTTGGCACTCCCTCAAGGGAGGTGTCCCTCCCCCAGCGAGGAGCCTGGGATCATCTCTGTGGGACGCACATCCACCCTTCCTCCTCACTGCTGCTTAGCATCCCCAGGGGGAACCCAGAGCCACCAGGCACTGGGTGGTGGGGATGACCTTGACCTGGGAGGTCAAGGACCAGGAAGAGAAGTCTTCTCACATTGTGAGTGTGCCTTGTCACTCCTGGAGCTTACTTTTCTGGGGCTGGGCAATTCTTAAGAAAAACATCATTAGGTTGAAGTCAAATGCCTTGGTGAGGTCCTGGGCTCTTGTTGATCTAAACCTCGATCGGGTCTAGATCTCTATGGAGTTTGCTAGCATTCTCCTACTGAAGCTTCTCTCAAGATCCTGGGCTGTCCAGTCTGTTTGAATACTTCTGGGGGTGGCAAGCTGACTGCTTTAGAGTAGGGACCCTTCTGAATCTGAGTGGCTCAGTTGGAAAGTTTTTCATATGTTTTCTACAGCTTCTGCCCATTGGTCTTAAATTCTGCCCCTTAGAGACGTGACGAGCAATTGGATAAGAGCGGGTGCGGTTTGCATGTGAACCCTGTCTGGACACGTGCATCTGTCATGGAATAAGCAAGCACACGTGTGAATGCCTCGGTATCAGAGTGAGGTGAGCCTACTTTTTGACCGCACGTGTTATTAACTCCCTTGGGTTAATATGCCCAGAGCATCTCAGTGCATGCCTTAGCTTTCAAAAGACACTTTCTTACCTGGTAGCAGCGGCACATTTCAGCCACACTGGGCTGCATCTGGTAGGCACAATTTAACCGCTTTATGCTGTTAGGGAAATATCCATGGAATATTTTGTCAGAGGACACACAGGCAATTTGTGTTAACTGCCTTGGGTAAATATATTCAGCTTTAAAAAAGAAAGGGAACAGTTAAAATTTTCCTTAGTAAACTCACCAGTAACATGACATCTGTAAACTCACAGCTCCTTGCCTGACGGACAATTTTATTTTCCTCCTTTTTTATTTCACGTTCTTGAAAGGCCCCCAGCTGGGATGAAGTTAGGTCTCCCAGGGTCCAGGAAAGGGTTAATTTCTTTTTCTGCAGTGCGGTAATACACACCTAAAACCATTCCAGAGTTTTGGGGAGAAATTGTAAGAAAGTATTAAAACTTGAGAAATGAATTAACAAGCCACCTTTTTATGCGGCAGCAACCGTTCCTCTTTACTGAATGAATAGCACTTTATCCTCAGCTGCAGAAACCATGGGCAGAAATGCGGGGCCAGCTCTGCATCGAGGCGGGTGCCTGTGTGTGAACGTGTGAGTGTGCGCACATGTGCTCACATTGGAACAGACTCATGCAAAGAAGTCTGACCTAAACTCATAGGCCCCTCAAAGAGAAGGATTCAGAATAAATCTGTATCTTCAGCTCACACTGCTGAATTTAAGCCTTTCTTAAACTTCATTCTTAATATAGTTCTGACTCCTGCTACACACGTGGAGAATGGTCCTTATTCTGTTACTGAACACAAGTTTCTGTGCCCAGCCCGCAGTGAGGCCAAACAAACCTAAACGCCGGAATTTGGAGCAGAGAAAGGTTTATTTCAGGGCCATGTAGGGAGATGGGTGGCTTGTGCCCCTCAAACCCCTAATCTCATTGAAGGGTTTCAGTAAAGCACTTTTAAAGGCAAGGTGAGGGGTGAGGTTGACTGTCACAAACTTCTTCATGTGGGAATCCTTTGTTCTCACAGCTGTCCACATAGGTCAGATCAGGATATTCCCGTGAACCTCCAAGGAGACAAATGTTACTCTGCATTCTGCAACTTTTTATCTCTATGTGATTGGAAAAGTGTTACATCCTTAAAGGTTAGAGCCTTGAGAATGGGCTTCCTGTATGTTTCAGGCTATAGGCAACATGCTCTTAGGAAAGGTGCAGAGCCAGCGTGACTCAGAGCGTGACTCAGCAGAGGCCACGGGCACAAAGGTCCAAGTAAAAGGAACAGATCTAATATGTGTTCTTACCTATTTACAGTTCTAGCTTTCACCCTGCGCAGGGCTTATTTTTAAGGCTAATAGTTGTGTTAATATTTTTCCAAGTCAAATACCTGAAATATAACTGAAAAAAGGAGTCCTTTTGAAATAATGTAGAAATGTAACATCCCTTTGTGCGGTCAGCCTGGTGTTTTACACAGACAGACTCCCTCAGTCCTCATGAGGGCCTGCGGAGGCGGACACCCCGACCAGCTCCATTTTACAGACCGGGGGGGTAGCAGCGCTAGAGTCTCCCCAGCTTGTCCCGGCCTCAGCTCTGCTGGGGGAGCCGGACTGGAGGGGCCGGGGTCTGTCCGGGGTGTGGCTCCCGGAGCCCCTGCCCACGCTGCAGTGACGTCTGCACGGTAGGGGTAGGGTGAGGCTGAGAGCTCCCAGCAGGGGGACTCAGCGGTTCTGGTGGCTGAAGGAGAAAGTTCTGGGTCCCTCTCGCGTGGTCTGAGGGGCTCCCGGGAGCAGGGCCGTTTTGCTGAGATGCCCCTTCCTCCCGAGTCGGGGCTCCGTCGCCCTCAGGGCGCTGCTGTCCCCGGGGTGTGGGGAGCGAGGTGGTGGCCGTGCTCGCCGCTGCCCCTGGGACGGGGCAGGAAGTCACGGCCGCCTGCCCGCTGTCCGAGGCCGCCTCCACTCGGGCGTCCCGCGGTGAGGAGGACTCGGTCACCCCGGCCGTGGTGACCGCGCCGCGGCTGTCTGCGGGGAAAGACGTCAGCCAGCCATGGTTTCCCGAGAAGGGAGAGACGGATTTTCCTGGGCCGTCCGCAGGGTCCACCCTGAGTGTAGAAAAGAACATGATGATCTCAGTAAAAATAATATTTCCTCTTTATAAGGAATCTTTTCTGCATTCTGCAACTTTTTATCTCTATGTGATTGGAAAAGTGTTACATCCTTAAAGGTTAGAGCCTTGAGAATGGGCTTCCTGTATGTTTCAGGCTATAGGCAACATGCTCTTAGGAAAGGTGCAGAGCCAGCGTGACTCAGAGCGTGACTCAGCAGAGGCCACGGGCACAAAGGTCCAAGTAAAAGGAACAGATCTAATATGTGTTCTTACCTATTTACAGTTCTAGCTTTCACCCTGCGCAGGGCTTATTTTTAAGGCTAATAGTTGTGTTAATATTTTTCCAAGTCAAATACCTGAAATATAACTGAAAAAAGGAGTCCTTTTGAAATAATGTAGAAATGTAACATCCCTTTGTGCGGTCAGCCTGGTGTTTTACACAGACAGACTCCCTCAGTCCTCATGAGGGCCTGCGGAGGCGGACACCCCGACCAGCTCCATTTTACAGACCGGGGGGGTAGCAGCGCTAGAGTCTCCCCAGCTTGTCCCGGCCTCAGCTCTGCTGGGGGAGCCGGACTGGAGGGGCCGGGGTCTGTCCGGGGTGTGGCTCCCGGAGCCCCTGCCCACGCTGCAGTGACGTCTGCACGGTAGGGGTAGGGTGAGGCTGAGAGCTCCCAGCAGGGGGACTCAGCGGTTCTGGTGGCTGAAGGAGAAAGTTCTGGGTCCCTCTCGCGTGGTCTGAGGGGCTCCCGGGAGCAGGGCCGTTTTGCTGAGATGCCCCTTCCTCCCGAGTCGGGGCTCCGTCGCCCTCAGGGCGCTGCTGTCCCCGGGGTGTGGGGAGCGAGGTGGTGGCCGTGCTCGCCGCTGCCCCTGGGACGGGGCAGGAAGTCACGGCCGCCTGCCCGCTGTCCGAGGCCGCCTCCACTCGGGCGTCCCGCGGTGAGGAGGACTCGGTCACCCCGGCCGTGGTGACCGCGCCGCGGCTGTCTGCGGGGAAAGACGTCAGCCAGCCATGGTTTCCCGAGAAGGGAGAGACGGATTTTCCTGGGCCGTCCGCAGGGTCCACCCTGAGTGTAGAAAAGAACATGATGATCTCAGTAAAAATAATATTTCCTCTTTATAAGGAATCTTAACAAGGAAAGAAAGCATTTTAAAAAGGACAAACTTCACTCCTGGTTCCACTGGAGCAGACTTTTTTTTTTTTTTTTTTTACTTTATTTCATTGTCTAAGGCGATTGCAGAGAAAAAGAGAGCGAGCTGGCCAGTCAGGCAAGAGAAGGGAAATTTATTAGCAGGAAAGGAGAGGGTGACTGGCCCTTAAGGAGAACCAGCGTCCTCCCTTTCTGACGGAGTCCTCCTGATACCCCACCAGTGAAAATTTCCTGGAGAGATGGTCACGCAGCCGGAGGTCTGGAATCCGGTGGTCTTGAAACTTTGAGAAGACGGGCACCAGTGAGATAACAGGATGCCATTTGGGCAGTTTGGTCCGTCTCACAGATCACTGTGATTTTATTCTTTGTTTGCGAGGTCCACATAACGAAACGAGCCTTCTTATTGCTGAGACCCCATGTGTGCCCCATCACACTGAAACCTTTTATTTACGTATCTGATGGTGCCAGGTCTTAGGGTGGGATATGGGACCTACTTCCCTGACCAGGGATGGAACCTGGGCTCCTTGTGTTGGGGGCGCTTGAGTCTTAGACACTGGACCACCAGGGAAGTCACAACTTTTTAAACTATCACCCCCTCCTTCCATAAAGCTCTCTGATCTCCTCTGGGGGATTACACCTCTCCCCACGTGGTAGAGTCTGGCGGGGGGCATTGTTAAGAAGGGGCTTTGCCCCTTGGGTAGGCCTGTGACCCAGGTAAACAGTGTTCCTTCCCAGGGATTTGAGGAAAGTGACAAAGTTTTTAAACACCCGAGCTCGGAGCGTGTTTATCCCTGGTAGTGGCACCTGAGTGACTGCTGCTGGGTGAGGACTTGCCTGACGCGCTTATTTCTCACTTGTTTGCCAACTTGGTTCCCCAGCTCCCAGGATCCCAGTAGAACTTCTTTGGGTCGAGTTAGTCAAAACTGTGGTTTGCAGTTAAAGATCTTTAACAGATACACTTGCTTTTAGAGGAAATTTCTGCCAGTGTTCGATGTATTTTCCTTCCGTTGTCTCTGAATGTGTTTTTACATATTCAGTATTTATATTGTTCATACAACTTTATGCCTATCCTGAAAATAAGCGTTTTTCCCATTTCACAGAAGTAGCTATCTAATACTGTATTGTGTGGATGTTTCATATGTACTGAGGTAATTAACATTTTTGTCTTAAATAAATGTTTTTTTGTTTCTTACTCATCATTTTAGGAACATAGGGCTGTTTCATTTATTCAGGGTCCTGAAGATACTTGCGTTAAAATTTAATTTTCACTTTCCTTAAAGTTTGTAACTATTTACAATACCTTTTTAAAATTCAGACATGCAGATTCAAGTGTATGCTTTCTAACATACAGGGGATTCAGGCAGGATTCCCAGTATCTTAGCAAGTCTGAGGCCCATGGCTTTTCCAGGGTAAATGGCCGTGATTACTGGCCATGCTTACAATTTCTGGTTTTTGCAGAGATTCAGATCTGTTGGTGCCTCGTCATGGGCTCTGATTTATCTGGTTGGCTTTCAGAGCCACTCTGGACACTCCCTAGGGTCTTGGGCAGCTGGCGGGCAATGCTTCTGAGAACTTTGTGTCCCGAACCACCTGGCTCTGACTATTCTAGAAGGTCAGCTTCCCTGGAGATGCTGGCTGAAGACAAGGGCCTTCGAATTCTCCACCTGTCTGAGAATGAGCTTTCATCCATGCTCTCTGAAAAAGACGTGTGTGTGTTCCTGGTCTGATGTGGCTCGCTGGGTAAGGATGGAGTCAGGGTCAGGTAAACTGCAGGGGTCATGGGTAGGTGATGGTACAGGCCAAGGCTGATGCAAAGTGCCACGATGCAGGCGGGCATGTGGGGGCACCAAGAGGAGGTGAGGCATTGCCCCTGACCCCCTACCGTCCTCTAACCTCCCGAAAAGTTGTGATATCCAAGGACACTGTGGAGCCCGAGAAACTTGGGCGGAGGGGACTTACTGGTGCCTTGCTTTGAAGTCCCTGCAGCTTCTCACCCTTCTCGTTCATGAGCCGTGAGTGCTGTGGCAGCAGAATAATGACCTGCAAAGACGCCCACCTTCTTATCCCTGGAGTCCGTGGTATCCTACATGGTAGAGAAGGCTTTGCAGGGGTAATTGGGATTAGGGCCCTGGAGATGGGGAGATTATGTGGATTATCTTGGGGAGGGGCAGTGTAATTGCAGTGTTAAAAGAGTTGGAAAAAAAGATGTGATGGAGAGAACAGAGAACCCATTGACACGACACCAAAAAAACACAACCGGCCATTGCGGGCCTCAGAGGTGGAGCCGGGAGCCCACCGACCAGAAAGAAAGCGGCCCCCGGAAACTGGGAAGGTGGGGAAATGGTTCTCCCCCAAGAGTCGCCTTGTGCTCCAGAAGGATCAAGCCCTGGGATACTAGGGCCAGCCCGGGAGACCCATTTGGGACCTGTGACCTCCAGACCTGTCACACAATAGATTTGTGATGCTTTAAGCCACCAAGTTGGTGTAATTTGTCACAGCAGCTGCAGGAAGTGGGTGTGAGGTTGGTTTCCCCAGGGTCCGCTTGGCTCAGGGCCTCGGACACTGAGAAGCTAGGGCAGAGGTTTCATGCAGAAACCCCATGCTCGGGCACAAATGTACTTGCCAGCCAGAAAGTCCTAGGGTTTTAGAAATGGGCTATTTGAAGCCCCTATCCTTCAAAAATGGTGATAAAGTTGGTGATAAAAATAGAATAGATGACTTCTATTGCTAGAAAAAAGTCTCTTACCCTTGAAAGATAGACACTTTGGTTAAGAATGGAACTATAGATCAGAGCTCTATTTCAATCCCACTATTTTTATTTTCACTTAGATTTAGGACCAGGGCAGTTTACAGATTATAACGTAGCCAGGGTGTTTATAGACTGTTCTCACGTACAGTACCATTAACTGGTGAAGGTGTATCATTATGCTTCATTTTGACCTTCGAGAAGGAGACACTTTTTCCAAAGTGCAGGTCGTGTAGTGTGGGAGGAGCTGACCATGACCTCTGTGCCCTGAACTAGAAATAAACCTGTCCACTCACCTTCCTCTCCAGCCTTCACGGCCTCTTTTTATTCCGGTAGCATTGCCTCCTTAGTGGTTAGTTTCATACATTCCATTTCCTTTTTTTACTCTTGCTAACCTGAGAACTGATGCAGTTAGCCACCCTTGAGGTCTGAGAGAAACAGTTCTTCTTTTTCCAAATAGTCCCTGGTGTCTGGAGAGGATGCGTGTGGTGTGACGTTTCCACATCACATGTGGATGCGAACACCCAGCACTAATGCTGAAGTGAATACATGGTGTTTGACCTTAATGTGGACTTCCCTGGTGGCTCAGCGGTCAGGAATGCACCTGTGAAGCAGGAGACTCGGGTTCGATCCCTGGGTCGGGAAGATCCCCTGGAGGAGGGCATGGCAACCCACTCCAGTATTCTTGCCTGGAGAATCCCCTGGACAGAGGAGCCTGGTGGGCTGCAGTCCATAGGGTTGCAGAGTCAGACTGACGCAGCTGAGCACAGCAGAGCACAGTGCTAACATATAGTGTTTAATGCTGATGTTAATGTATGGTGCTGAGGGCCAGGTTCTTTTATTACTGGCATACTTGTCTTTTATCTGCATGTTCAAAATGTTAAACACACTTATGATACTGTGTTCAGTTCTTTAGGCTTATACCAAAAGTCCTCCCAAATATAAGAGCTTGAATATAAGGGAAATAAGGTTTGACCTTAAATTTTGATATCAATCCATTGGGTCTTAGGGTCAGAGCCCAGAATGCCTCATTTATTTCAAGAGGTCGAGTGTTCCCAGGATGTCAGCTCAAGGGTAACCTGACCAAGTGAAGTAGCCTGTGTACCTGGAGGAGGCTGGCTCTCAGGCGGAGACATTGAAAAGGACAGTCTTTTTAAAAATATTGTTTTCTTAGTATATATATTTTATTGAAGTGTAGTTGACTTACAGTGTTTCAGGTACACAGCAAGGTGATTCAGTTATACACATATATTATTTTTCAGATTATTTTCCATTATAGATTATTGCAAGATTTTGACTACAGTTCCTTGGGCTATACAGCAAACCTTTGCTGCATGTCTATTTTTTTTTTAAATTTAGAAAGTTAGCATTCTAGTCATATGAAGTCAAACAAGTGGAGTCACAATGGAGAAGGGCAGTCTTGAAATGGACTTTGGAATTGCCTCTGCATTCTGTCCCCAGAGCTGTGTGGGTGGCTGGTGGTGGTGGCCAGGGGCATCCAGCGGCAGCGCATGGGCGTGGTCATCCTGAGGCATCTGAGGTCTTAGTTTCCCAACCAGGGTTCAGACCCTGTGTCCTCTGCGTGGGAAGGTGGGTTCCTATCTACTGGCCCATGGAGGAAGTCCCCGCAGTCGCTTATATTGAACTTAAACCAGCCTCGGTCACTCAGCTTTAAATCACAGGAAGAAAGACTTTGGTACAAATTTTTTTTCTTTTTTTGCTTGAGTTGAAGACCGTCTCAGTGTCGGTACCAGCATGTTAAGACACTCGGCTATAGCGATATAGCAAATATAGTTAGTTATCTTCAGTCTTTACATTGATTGCACCAGGGAATTTGTTTTTATAGCCATTACTGTTTCTTTTGAAATTAATATGCTGAGCGAGAGATTTAATGATCCATAAAAATGTTGACTTTACGTAAAAGGAACAGCCAAAGCCAATTAGCAACGTGTGAATCTCCATATGCAGGCAGACTTCTTAGACAGAGTGTGCTCTCGGTGGGGCGCTGAAGGTGCAGTTTTTGACTCTGTGATGTGCTGGGAAGAAATGGCTGTCTTTTCAAATTTAACCTTTGAGATGGCAAATGGAGTTCTGTTGACTGTTACAGCCTAAGTGTTTTAGGTGAAATATTTTTTGTAGTTACTGACTTCACAGTGAAAGCTGTGCTCTTCAGGCTTCTTTGATCAGGATCCCTCTCTGGGTGTGGGGTGGGGTGGGTGGAGCTGGAGGGCTTGCCTGGGGCCCTGGGGTGTGTCTGTTGTGCCTCCCTGGAGGACTAGTTCCCTTTTCTCCTGGGTGGTGTTTCCCAGGAGGACCGGGGGCAGAGAAGCCCTTTCTTTGTCCTCCAAGAGGGCTCAGCTTAAAGAAAGCTGAGTGCCAAAGAATTGACGCTTTTGAACTGTGGTGTTGGAGAAGACTCTTGAGAGTCCCTTGAATTGCAAGGAGATCCAACCAGTCCATCCTAAAGGAGATCAGTCCTGAAAGTTCATTGGAAGGACTGATGCAGAAGCTGAAACTCCAATACTTTGGCCACCTGATGCGAAGAACTGACTCCTTGGAAAAGACCCTGATGCTGGGAAAGATTGAAGGCAGGAGGAGAAGGGGACGACATGGGATTGAGATGGTTGGATAGCATCACCGACTCGATGGACATGAGTTTGAGCAAGCTCTGGGAGTTGATGGTGGACAGGGCAGCCTGTTGTGCTGCAGTCGATGGGGTCACAAAGAATTGGACATGACTGAGCGACTGAACTGAACTGAATTGAACTGCATGGTGGCCTCCGGAGAAAGGGTGTAGCCTGGGCAAGGTGGCCCTCAGGGTCAATAGTAAGTGTCGGCTTGGATGGTGACACTTCCTACTTTTTGGATGGACTTCCCTGGTGGCTCAGAGGGTAAAGCGTCTGCCTGCATTGCAGGAGACCCGGGTTCAATATCTGGGTCAGGAAGATCCCCTGGAGAAGGAAATGGCAACCCACTCTGGTACTCTTGCCTGGAAAATCCCATGGACAGAGAAGCCTGGAGGCTACAGTCTATGGTAGACTACAGTCTACGGGGTCGCAAAGAGTCAGACACAACTGAGCGACTTCATTTTCTCTTTCTTTCTCATTTTGGATGGTGAGGTAGGATTTATGCCCATGCGCTGCCCTCTCTGGGGCCTGGCCTGGTGACCTTGGACTGATTGCCAGCAGGCAGTGTCTCTTCCCAAACAGGAGGTGTGACCTCCTGCACCGCTAGTGGGAGTATAAATTGGAGACCTGTATGGAGGTTCCTTAAAAAACTAAAACCAGAAGTACCATATGGCCCAGCAGTCCCATTCCTGGCATATATGGGGACAAAACTCTAAATCGAAAATCTGCATGCACCCGTACGTTCGTCACAGCACCGTTCACAATAGCCAAGACCTGGAAGCAACCTAAGCGTCCATCAGTGATGAAGGATGAATGCGTAAAGAAGGGGTGGTACATGTATACGGCTGAATATTACTCAGCCATAAAAAAGAATGAAATATTGCCACTTGCAGCAACATCAGTGGGCCTAGAGACTGTCAGACTAAGTGGAGAAAGTCAGAGAAAGACAAGTATCATGGTATCCCTTATACAGAGGATCTAAAAAATGATACAAATGAACTTATTTACAAGGCAGAACCAGACTCACAGACAGAGGAAACCAATTTATGGTTACCAAAGGGAAAAGCAAGTAGGAGAGGGATAAATTTGGAGTATGGGATTAGCAGATACAAGCTACTTAAATATAAAATAGATCAACAACAAAGATTTACTATATTAACACAGGGAACTGTATTTACTGTCTCAGGCTCTGGGAGGTGGTGATGGACAGGGAAGCTTGGCATGCTGCAGTCCATGGGGTCACAAACAGTTGGACACGACTGAGCGACTGAATGGAATAACCCATCCTGGAAAATAACTGAAAAAGTACATATGTATGTATATATAGACTTCCCTAATGGCTTAGAAGGTAAAGAATCTGCCTGCAATGTGGGAGACCCAGGTTCGATCTCTGTTCCAGGAAGATCCCCTGGAGAAGGGAATGACAACCCACTCCGGTATTCTTGTTGCCTGGAGAATTCCATGGACAGAAGAGCCTGGTGGGCTACAGTCCATGGGATCGCAAAGGGTCAGACCAGATTGAGCGACTAATGCTTTGACTTTCTTTTCACTTTCATATATGATTTGTTGTATACCAGGAACTAATATATTTTTTTGGGCTCCAAAATCACTGCAGATGGTGACTGCAGCCATGAAATTAAAAGACGCTTACTCCTTGGAAGAAAAGTTATGACCAACCTAGATAGTATATTCAAAAGCAGAGACATTACCTTGCCGACTAAGGTCTGTCTAGTCAAGGCTATGGTTTTTCCTGTGGTCATGTATGGATGTGAGAGTTGGACTGTGAAAAAGGCTGAGCGCCGAAGAATTGATGCGTTTGAACTGTGGTGTTGGAGAAGACTCTTGAGAGTCCCTTGGACTTCAAGGAGATCCAACCAGTCCATTCTGAAGGAGATCAATCCTGGGATTTCTTTGGAAGGAATGATGCTGAAGCTGAAACTCCAGTACTTTGGCCACCTCATGCGAAGAGTTGATTCATTGGAAAAGACTCTGATGCTGGGAGGGATTGGGGGCAGGAGGAGAAGGGGACGACAGAGAATGAGATGGACGTGAGTCTGAGTGAACTCCGGGAGATGGTGATGGACAGGGAGGCCTGGCATACTGCGATTCATGGGGTCGCAAAGAGTCGGACACGACTGAGCGACTGAACTGAACTGAACTGAACTAATATAAGCCTGGGTCTCCCGCGTTACTGGCAGATCCTTTACCGTCTGAGCCACCAGGGAAGCTCAGACCAAACTCTTACTTCAATTAAAAAAAAAAAAATAGAAAAGAACCACCCCTTAGATCACAAGGGTGTGAATGCTAAAGAGCATCTGTGTCAGGGGAGTGCTGACAGCCCAGAGCCCTTGTGGAATGCGGTCGGGGGTTGGGGGGGGTGGTGGTGGAGGAGGTGCCCGTTTGGGTGGTGCAGGGTGCGGGATGGACCAGACCTGCTCCGGTAGCAGCAGAGGGTTGTGGAGGAGGCAGTGGCAGAGAGGGGACCCCCGGGAGTCTGGGAGGAGGAAGATGCCAGAGACCCTCAGGGGGTTGTGGGCCCTGGCCTCGCGTGGAGGGCCCGGTGAGGACAGTGCTGGGTGGCCGAGTTCCAGCAGGGGAGCGGGCGGCTGCACTGGTGGGCTCCTGTTTCTGGCGGTGCCCCATATTCGGCCCAGGCCTTGGGCCATCTGGGAGGACAGGGCTGCGAACCCCTGGCTGTGTTTTCTGGGCACCCTGGCTGGGTGGCTAAGCTCAGACAGCCTCGGGGTCTCCCAGCCACAGCAGGGCCGCCTTCCCTGCAGGCTGCGACTTGGGGTCTCATCGGCGCTTTTGCTGTGATGGTTTAGAACATGGGACGGAAACCTCCTCCTCCTCCTCCTCCTCCTCCTCCAGGGAGCTGCTCTGCCAGGGTGCCCCGGGTCACCTGGAGAGGACAGGGGAAGTTTGGTCCCTTCAGGGCCCTGAGAACATGTATTTGAGGCTCTTTTCGGTGGGCAGATAGAAAGGAGGGGGGTGGAGTGGGAGTCCTAGATGCCCACCAGGTACAGCCTGGCCCCTCAGCTCCACCCGTCTGTGGAAGGGGAGTCGCCTCTGTAACTCCCGGAAGAGGCTCAAATCCATGCAGTCCGCCGGTAGGGATGGACTCTCTTGGATCGAACAGTAACTCTCCAGGTGGGATAAATGTGGTATTTTTAGTATGAAGTGGCTCAGTTTAAATGCTTTTAGCCAGAAGCCCTCTCTTCCTACTCTGAACCCCCGTGAGCACCGCAGCTGTGGCCCACGTGCTGGTCACGTCCCGTCTGGCGTTAGGATTATTCCTTTGAGTTTCTCTCCCTCCAGATAAATTATCAGTGTTGACTGCTATCAGTGGGACCAGGCCTAACTCATCTCTTTTATTAGCAAGGACACCTCTTCCCTGGCCCTTCTGGATTAAGTTTGGCTGCATGTAATAGAAAACCCAAGGGTCTTCCCTGCTCAGTGGCAAAGATTCCACCAGCAATGTAGGGGCTGCAAGGAGATGGCGGGTTCAGTCCCCGGGTTGGGAAGATCCCCTGGAGGAGGGCATGGCAACCCACTCCAGTATTCTTGCCTGGACAGTCTCCATGGACAGAGGAGCCTGGTGGGCTACCGTGCATGGGATTGGAAATGATTGAAGCGACTTAGCAAGCACGTAGTAGAAAACCCAAACCTCTGGATTGAAATGTAGGCGTTTGTTTTTCTCCTTTGACAAGACATGCAGAGGCGGTAGGTAGTGGTCCAGACAGGGCGGCATCTCCATCCTTAGCTTTCTGCCCTGCTTTTCTCTCCTTCTCAGGTCTAGAATCAGCTGTCACCTCTGCCCTTACATTGCCTTCCAAGTAGTAAGAAGGGTGAATGGTGAGGTTGAGGGCGTGGACTAGCTGAGGGTGCTTCTCTCATACTTAGGAAGAGGGCAGCTTTTTTCCGCCCACACCTCCTTGGCCAGAAGTAGGCCATCCTTAGCCACAAGGGATTTGGGGAAACAAAGTTCCTTTGTTATGGGGAGTACATTACTCCCTGGAGCAAGATTGGAGTTGTAATGGTTCTAATTGGGAGTCTAAAGAACAAGGGAGAAGTAGGCAGCTAACTCCTAGTAAAAATGACTCAGATCAACACTTATCGCATGAGTGGTTTTAACAGTGGACAGGAAGCTGTGTGGCAAGAGGCAAGTGAAGGTCTAGACCCTGAAACTCATGATCGTTTGTGGGAGGCTACCTTGACGTACTCCTTTCCCGATTTAGAACCAGTCTGTTGTTCATGTCCAGTTCCAACTGTTGCTTCTTGACCTGCATACAGATTTCTCAGGAGGCAGGTAAGGTGGTCTGGTATACCCATCTCTTGAAGAATTTTCCAGTTTGTTGTGATCCACACAGTCAAAAGGCTTTGGCTTAGTCAGTAAAGCAGAAGTAGATGTTTTTCTGGAACACTCTTGCTTTTTCGATGATCTAACGGGTGTTGGCAATTTGATCTCTGGTTCCTCTGTCTTTTCTAAATCCAGCTTGAACATCTGGAAGTTCACGGTTCATGTACTATTGAAGCCTGGCTTGGAGAATTTTGAGCATTACTTTGCTAGCGTGTGAGATGAGTGCAATTGTGCGGTAGTTTGAGCATTCTTTGGCATTGTCTTTCTTTGGGATTGGAATGAAAACTGACTTTTTCCAGTCCTGTGGCCACTGCTGAGTTTTCCAGATTTGCTGACATTTTGAGTTCAGCACTTTCACAGCATCACCTTTTAGGATTTGAAATAGCTCAACTGGAATTCCATCACCTCCACTAGCTTTGTCTGTAGTGATGCTTCCTAAGGGCCACTTGACTTTGCATTCCAGGATGTCTGGCTCTAGGTGAGTGATCACACCATCGTGATTATCCGGGTCATGAAAATCTTTTTTGTATGGTTCTTGTGTGTATTCTTGCCACCTCTTCTTAATCATCTGCTTCTGTTAGGTCCATACCATTTCTGTCCTTTATTGAGACCATCTTTGCATGAAATGTTCCCTTGGTATCTCTAATTTTCTTGAAGAGATCTCTAGTCTTTCCCATTCTGTTGTTTTCCTCTATTTCTTTGCACTGATCACTGAGGAAGGCTTTCTTATCTCTCCTTGCTATTCTTTGGAACTCTGCATTCAAATGGGTATATCTTTCCTTTTCTCCTTTGCCTTTAGCTTCTCTTCTTTTCACAGCTATTTGTAAGGCCTCCTCAACCATTTTGCCTTTTTGCATTTATTTTTCTTGGGGATGGTCTTAATCACTGCCTCCTGTACAATGTCATGAACCTGCGTTGATAGCTCTTCAGGCGTCTTAGTCTATCAGATCTAATCCCTTGAATCTATTTGTCACTTGTTGAGACCCACCTACAGTTCAGAGCCAGCCCTCCCTTCCTCATACGCACGGGTAGTCAGGATACAGTTCTGTATCCACAGACCTCACCCAGCCTTGGGTCTGTAGTACTGAAGCATTTCCTGTTGAAAACAATCTGAGTGTAAGTGGACCAACGCAGTTCAAACCTGTGGTTGTTCACGGGTCAACTGTATCCTTCCTTCTTTTGGATGGATGAATCAGTTTCTCTGGTGTGTGCGTGTGTGTGAAGGTGAAAATAAGTCCTTTCTCCAGAGCAGAGCTCAGTCATGGGAGGCAGTGTGGGCAAATTTAGAGATGGCTAAATGGCTTGGACTTTATCAGATAAATGATGGCACACTGTGAAATGTTTAGGGCCAGGGAGGTGACGGCGTCACAGCAGTGTTTCTGAAAATTACTAAGTGCTCATGATGGGAAAATACTGCATGTAGTAATTACCAGTTCATATAAAATAAAAACAGTACATTGATGGCAAGAAAGAAACGATAATGTGTTCAGTTAGATCATTTTGAGAACACAAAGGCACTTCTTGCCACCGTGCATTTCTATTGATACAGCATAGCTCTTCTGTGCTCAGTACCTCAGTCATGCCTGACTCTCGCGACCCCATGGACTGCAGCCCACCAGGCCCCTCTGTCCATGTTGATTCTCCAGGCAAGAGTACTGGAGTGGGTTGCCATTTCCTACTCCAGGGGGATCTTCCTGACCCAGGGATCACGTCTTTAGAACTCATACCCCTTGCAGACTTGTTTCAGTGGAGGGGCCAGGAAAGGCACCCTAACAAAGAGCTGAGTCCCAGGTGAGTGGTTCAGAAGAGGAAGAAGTAACCCAGGCTGCTGTTAGAAGGAGAGGAGAGGGTGCAGTTGGGGCGGGGGGAGCAGAGTTTCGGGAAGTATCCGCGGTTTGCACAACAGGCAACGGAACAATTGGAGCAGGATGTTGACAGGAGTGGAGGTCATCGGGGAAGGTTTCCAGGCGCAGCGCTGCCTTTGAAGCAGAGTGCGTTCATGCTAAGTCGTTTCAGTGGTATCCGACTCTGTGCAACCCCATGGACTGCAGCCCGCCAGGCTCCTCTGTGCCTGGGACTTTCCAGGCAAGAATGCTGGAGTAGGTTGCATGCCCCCCTCCAGGGGATCTTCCTGAACCAGGGATCCAACCTGTGTCTCTTAGGTCTCCTGCTCTGGCGGGCGGGTTCTTTACCGCTAGCACCACCGGTGAAGCCCCTTTGGAGGGGCAGCAGCAGCTCGGTTTTAAAGGACAGGCTGAAGTGGGGGTGGGGAAGCCACAGCCCTCTGGGTGTGAGTGGAGCTGCTGAGACGCCTTATTCAGAGTGAAGTGAGTCAGGACGGGTCTCCTGAGGCCAGAGGAGGGATTCTCAGACATGTCCTGTGGTTTCCTTTGTACCACCTCTGCCTTCTTCTCTTTCTTCCACCCTCGACTGCATGCCTTTCTTAGTGCTGCCGAAGGAAACTGTCACGCACTGGGTGGCATCTCAGTGCTGGAGGCTTGAGGTCCAGCCTCGAGGCGTGGTCAGGGCCAGGCTCCCCCTGAGGCCCTCGGGGTAGCGGCCTGCCTGCCTCCTGCTCCCAGTTCCCAGCCAGCATCCTCGGGGCCCTGGGCTTGCAGCCGCGCCTCTTCCGTCTCTGCCTCTGTCCCCACGTGCTGTCCTGTCTGCGTGTCTCTGTCCTCCTGCGGTCATCTGAACTGCGACCCACTTAGCTCCATGTGACCTCAGCCTAACTCATCACACCTGCCACCATCCTGCTTCCACCTCAGGTCACACTCTGAGGTCCTGGGGGCGAGGGTGGGGACACAGTTCAAGTGCGATACCCGTCGAGTCTTCATCCCTCTTTACCAGACCTCCTAGGGAAGTGGCGCGCAGCATCTGGAGGCCCTGAGCTGCCGCCTCCCGCCTGCACCTTCCGTGGACATCCCTCCCCGCGCCCCCTCTCCTGCGCCCCCTGCCATGTGGCTCATTATCGCTGTCTACTCAGCTTACCCCCTGCTCCTGTGAGCAGAAGTCACCCACTGCTCTTTGGACCCTCAGAGACTCGAAGGGAACCTCCCGGGAAACACCTTAGGAGCCCACAGCCCAGCCCAGATTCAGGATCAAGGAGCCGCTGGAGTGGATGGTGACTTGGTGGGCGAGTGTTCCTGGAAGACGCAGGGTAGGGTGACTGGGATGGGAGGAGGAGAGAACTCTGGAAACTGCTTCTGAAAATACCGCTGTTTGTCTGGGGTAGGACCAGGGCTGGGCTTCCCAATGAGGCTGTTTCTGGATGCTCTGCCTGGGGCTCACCCAGAAGCGCATCCGGCAGCCAGTTGAGGTGGTTGGGCTAGTTGTCATGGTTACACCTTGGGGTGCTTGCTGCCAGGCTCTGCCCTCTGCACAGCTTTGGACAGCCCCATCCTGTGTTTTAGGTCTGTGCATTTAGGTACCTCAGTGAGATGGTCCTCTGCATTTAGTAACATAACAAGAAACTGTACGTCCATGCAACTTTGGGGGACTGTTATTTTGGCCAAGAAGGCGGTTTTTAAAAATGCAGAGGTTGGCGTTTCTGTTTCTTTGATGATGGTGGTTAGAATGGAGAAGCTTGGTGGAGATGAGGAGTAGCTTGGTGGGAAGGTCTTTGGGGTGGGCTGATTGGTAGTTTGGTAGGAGAAATTCTAAGGCCATGTGGGACCTGGGAGAACAGGTAGAGTGAGTTTCTGGAAGCAGAGTGCCCATGCCTAGAGGGGGCGCTGTGGATGGACACGGCTGCCTTTGCTACCTTTGCTTGGCCCCAGTGGGCACATGTGTCCTCTTCTGCTTCCTGTGTCATTGGGTGCACGCTGAAGGAAAGTTTAGTCTTGGATACCTCTGAGTGCTAACCCCGGTCTCAGGGCTTCATCACTTCTGCCATCTCGGGCTTGTAGCTTCCTCACCTGCAACGCAGAGGGGACACTGCCTTCGAGGCTCCAGGAAAGAGTCAGTGAAGTTAAGATATTTGAGAAGTGGCTGGCCCAGTACTGCTGGGCATGGGGGAGATGCCACACGCTGTTGGTTTATCCCCTTCTAGGTCTGAGGAGCGTGGAGACCGCAACAGACAGGAGGGAAGCGGCGGCTGTGGGCTTGCCAGGGCCAGCCTGGAGCAGAGAAGTACACTGTCTGCGTGAGCCTCCGGGCAGTCATGAGATGCCGAGTCCGGGTTAAAAATTCAGCCATGGAAGCCTATGGGCTCTTAGGGCTTTTCCACTCTCTGTCCTTTGTTTTAGAGCCGAAGATACATTTGGAGATTGAATGTCTGAAAAATATTGATTTTTTAAGAGCCATTTAAAAATTGAAGTGTAGTTAATTTCCAGTGTTGTGTTAGTTCCAGGTATAGAGCAAAGTGATTCAGTTATACATAAATATATATATATATATATATACACACACACACACACACACACATATACACATACACACACACACACATATACACATGTGTATATTTTTCTTTTCCAGGTTCTTTTCCATTATAGGTAATTTGAAGATATTGAATAAGGTTCCCTGTCNATATATATATATATATATACACACACACACACACACACACATATACACATACACACACACACACATATACACATGTGTATATTTTTCTTTTCCAGGTTCTTTTCCATTATAGGTAATTTGAAGATATTGAATAAGGTTCCCTGTCCTTGTCGTTTATCCCTTTTCTGTATAGTACTGTTTATCTGTTAATCCCAAACTCCTAATTTATCTCCACCTCTCCCCCTGCTCCCCCCACTATCCTCTTTGTTAACCATGAGTTTGTGAGAAATATTAATTTGTAAATGTAATGATAGTGTTGATTTCAGACTTTATACTGTAAAAGTTTCCTTATAAGCGGAAGTTTTATTTGTGATGGCCCTTTAAACGGACAACACTGTTGGGATATGTTACTTCTTGCCACTCAACACACAGGATTTGCTCACCCATATTTTCTCACCAGTGTGAATTGAATCCTCTTAACATTTATTGTTGAAGTTGTTAGAATCTCTTCCTTTGTCTCTTTGTCTACTTCCTCACCACCCCACCTACCTGCAGGAAGGCGGTGTTTTCAACTGCTGTAAAACTGATTGATCGAACATTCCAGGCTGCAAATACCAGTTCTAAACTTTCAGTTCTGTATTTCCTGCCCCAACCCCTGCCCTAGCACTACGCAACGATCATTTTGATGATTATTTACTTTTTTACTGGACCTGACTTAACACAAGGACCATGAGTTATCCTTTAAAGATATATAGGAAACTGAAGTATCAGTGCCCTCTGAAATAGATTTTTATTGAAAGTATAAATTAAGGGAAAAAAGGACTATGGAAAGATTGACGCAAATCTCTTAAGTCAGCAGCAAGGCTCTGGAAAAGGTGGGCCAGGGTCAGTCTTCCTGGGAGACTGTAGGGACTGTCTGCAGTACTTTCAGGAAGAATGGGAAGAGATGGGCTTAGTCTGTTTGATTAAAGAGTAGATGGTGAAACAGACCATCTACACAGCATCGAGCAGATTCTCCTTAGCCCTCATGTTATATAAATATAACAGGAGCACAAATGCTAATGATAAATTCAGGAACATTGCCTCAGCGACTGGCAAACAGTCATGCTAGGAAATAATTACAGGGTTTCAGCCAGCTTAACACATTATTATGCAAGAAGTGTTAAATGAAGAATTTTTTGGTTTTAACCCTTCAAATGTTCCTTCGCTCTCCCTCCTTCATACAGAAAGTATAGAGTACATGCCCCAAGCACTCAGGGTCCACTCCCTGGAATTTGTAAATATTGTGCTACATTTGCTCCAGATTTTTTTTTTAATGAAAGGAGTAGGATGTTTCTGATAGATGAACTCTTCATCTGCCGCCTCCTCTCCCTTCTCAGAGGAAGCCACTGTGGTGGGTTTGGTGAGCTTCCTGTTGTGGGGTGTATGGTTGTTTGATGGTTGAGCTGATGATCACTTGGAGGTCTTACACGACTGGGCGACTGACACAAGAGGCAGGAAAGTCATCTGCACAAAGGGATGACTTGCCTGCCTCTTGTGTCAGTCGCCCAGTCGTGTCTAACTCTTTGTGACCCCATGGACTTGTCTCTTATACACATCTAGATGTGTATAAGAGACAGCCCATGGACTGTAGCCCACCAGGCTCCTCTGTCCATGGGATTTTCCCGACAAGAATACTGGAATGGGTTGCCATGCCCTCCTCCAGGGCATCTTCCCAACCCAGGGATCGAACCCGGGTCTCTCTCATTGCAGGTGGATTCTTTACCATCTGAGCAACCAGGGAAGCCCAAATCCTGCTTCACCACAGGCTTTTAAAGTCAGCGGGGTGCCGGGATGCTTAGCTGATCATTATTTCTTGACATCTGGATTATAAACCCTGTTCACTCCCCATGCAGACTCATGCTGTGTTCACTTTTGATTATGCATTTTACGGAATGACAGAGATACCATAATGAATTTTTGCCTTTTTTTTCAGTTTTTTTTTTTTAACACTTGAAATGAGAAGTGGCAGATAGTTTCCAGGGATATGGAGTAAGCTGATTTAGTTGTCATGCTTTCCAGAGACATGGGGTAAGCTGGTTTAGTTGTCATGTTTTCCCTAGAAGTATTCCTTAGGGAGGAAGAGTCAAGCCTCCGGGGAGTAAACGCTTTGTACACACAGTGTTGCCCCCCTCCAGACTGTGACGTGAAAAGAAGTCATCACTCCTGGACACGACACGGCCTCTCGCCTGGCCTTCACTCGGGGTTTGGTTTATGCGCTGCTGGAGCAGAGGGTCTGAAGTGGAAGGCCTTAACCTCCTGGTGGCCCATGGCTCTGTCCCAAGCCCACTTACAGACTTATCTGGGTAGCTCTTAATTCAGGCTGTACTTCTGAAACACTTGAGGGGCTGGAGGACTCCAGGACGCACCCAGGTGGCCACATCCCTGGGGTTTTGGACTCACCAGCTGCCCCCCGCCCCCTCGGAGAAGGAATGGCAACCCACTCCAGTACTCTTGCCTGGAAAATCCCATGGACGGAGGAGCCTGGTGGGCTGCAGTCCATGGGGTTGCTAGGAGTCGGACGCGACTGAGCAACTTCACTTTCACTTTTCACTTTCATGCATTGGAGAAGGAAATGGCAACCCACTCCAGTGTTCTTGCCTGGAGAATCCCAGGGCCAGGGGAGCCTGGTGGGCTGCCGTCTATGGGGTCGCACAGAGTCGGACACGACTGATGCGACTTAGCAGCAACTGCCCCCTCACCCCAGGAGTTCAGCTGACAGTCCCTCTTCCGATGGGCTTTCCTGGACCAGCCTTTCTAGAACAATCCCCCCCCACACACCAGCAGCTGGACCGAAGCGTGGCATCCAGTGTGTTTCCTTCCTGGCGCTATAGCCGTCAGAAATCGTCTGTGAGTCTGCTCCCTGGCTTATTGTCTCCCCTCTCCCCGCTAGGAAATGGGCCCCTCGAGGGCGGGCCCTGCTTCTTGTTTACTTGCTCCTCTGCCTGGCACGGTGCCTGGCATAACACATACATGGGAAATGGTTGTCAAGTGAGAATGTGAATTCTGATATCAAAAGGCATCGAAGGGCCACTGGGCATAAGTTTGTCCTTTTTCTAAGACCTAAAGAATGCTAACTTCTTTGCTAAAAAGATGCACCAGTCTCTTTGGGAGAGAATGCTGGGCAGTGTGTCCTGGAACCCAGTCCTGGGCCTGTATCCTGGCCTTCCCTCATTATTTCCTAATGAATAATTATTATTATATAAGAAAAATACAGCCTCAAGCATGTATACAATAGTAACAGGCTCTAAATGTTAGTTGCTCAGTCGTGTCCGACTCTTTGGGACCCCGTGGACTGTAGCCCACCAGGCTCCTCTGTCCATGGGATTCTGCAGGCACGACTATTAGAGTGGGTTTCCTTTCCCTTCTCCAGGCGGTCTTCCTGACCCAGGGGTCAAACCCAGGTCTCCCTCATTGCAGGCAGATTCTTTAGCATCTGAGCCACCAGGGAAGCTTTGTCTGACCAGCTCCTTTCTTCAGAGGTGGGGAGATCACACACAGGTGATGAAAGAGGCTCAAAGCAGGTAAATAATGTGGTTGATAAATTAGGATGTTGGGATTAACATGCACGTGCTGCTGCTGCTGAGTCGCCTTAGTCTTGTCCGACTCTTTGTGACCCTCTTGACTGTAAACCGCCAGGTTCCTCTGTCCATGGGATTCTCCAAGCAAGAATACTGGAGTGGGTTGCCGTTCCCTTCTCCAGGGGACCTTCCTGACCGAGGGATCAAACCCGTATCTTTTATGTCTCTTGCATTGGCAGGCAGGTTCTTTACCACTAGCGCCACCTGGGAAGCTTTTATATACACACTACTACCTGTAAAATCCTGGAGAAGGCAATGGCAATCTACTCCAGTACTCTTGCCTGGAGAATCCCATGGGCGGAGGAGTCTGGCAGGCTACAGCCCATGGGGTCGCAAAGAGTCAGACATGACTGAGTGACTCACACATGTGTGCACACACACACACACACACACAAAAACGCGCACGCGCGCGTAGAAAAAATAATCCTCAAGGGCCTACGGTATAGCTGTGTAGACAGTATTCTGTATAGGAAACTCTACTTAATGTTCTGTATAACCTAAATGGGAAGAGTCTGAAATAGAAAATACATATATGTGTGTGTGTGTATAACTGAACCAGTTTGCTGTATACCTGAAACTAACACAATGTTGTAAACCAGCTACTCTCCAATAAAAAATAAAAATTAAAAAAATAAAATTGAGATCAAAAGTAATAGATAAATAAGTAAATAGCGTGGCCTTGTCCACATCGTGGTACAGAGGACTGGGCTGGGTGCCCCCTTGGGCACCGTGGCGGGGTTTGGCACCGGGCACACGCTGCCCCTCCACTCCGTGCTCCTGGTTTCCTGTGGCTCCTTTCTGGGTGCAGGTGAGGACTGGGAGGCTTGGCTCTGCTCCACAGGGAACCCTCCCTCCTCGGTGACCTGCTGCAACCCCTCATCATGGCAGACCATGAGTTCCGGGAAGAGATCCGAAAGCCTGGAGTCAGCACCAGTAGTGTGTCAGCGTCTAAGCGCCTGAGTAACAGAGATGAAAATCCGTCACGTGGATGGGCCTCCGTGAAGTGTGTGGGGGTGGGTGCTGCCCTGGCTCGGATGCAGTGGGTGGGTCACGGGTGCTGAATTGACGAGTTGGCTTCATTGCTTAGTGTGCGCTGCGTGTGCCCCTCTGCATGTAGAAACATTGCATCGTTCAGCCGTTAAGACGTGAGAAATGAAGCAGTCGTGTGATTGGTCACCTTGACCTCGGGTCCAGACTAACCCGTATTTCTCTGGTTCCACCTCCCGCCTCGTCCCCCAACTTTGTCCCTGTCTCTGCCGGCTCCTTGTCTTTGCTCACGATGGAGTTGCCGAGTGGTTTTGCTGTTTACATTGAGTAGAGTTTTAAGGGTGTTTGGGGGTGGATTTTAAGTTATGTCAGCTAAACCTTTGATCCCCACCATCGATTTAATTTGAATGTGGCCCCTGAGGATGGTGACCACACGCTGGCCGCCTGGGGTTCCTGGGGGCTGTCTGCTGCCCCGCACAGTCATCAGCGGTGGTGCCCTCACTCTCTGATGTGTGCCCCCTTGGATGATAAGTTACAGAGGCCACCTTCTCCAGAGCGATCATCTCCCAACTTCCCATGTTCGATCAATGACTTTCAGTAAATGGTCTCTACCTCTGACGCTGCGTCACTTTGAGCAGTGCTGGTCCAGCTGTCATTCTTCCTGCCGCTGACCTACCCACAGGTATTTATTTGTTGCTGTTCAGGTGCTCAGTCGTGTCTGACTCTTTGCGACCTCATGAGCCGCAGCACGCCAGGCTTCCCTGTCTTTTACCATCTCCCGGAGCTTGCTCCAACATATGTCCGTTGAGTCAGTGATGCCATCCAACTATCTCATCCTCTGTCGTCTCCTTCTCTTCCTGCCTTCAATCTTTCCCAGCATCAGGGTCTTTTCTGATGAGCTGGCTCTTTGCATCAGGTGGCCAAGGTATCAGAGCTTCAGCTTCAGGGTCAGTCCTTCCAATGAACATTCAGGATTGATTTCCTTGAAGATTGACTCGTTTGATCTCCTTGTAGTCCAAGGACTCTCAAGAGTCTTCTCCAACACCACATGTCTTCTAAATCAGGCAGCTTTATAGGAAATAATTGGTAAGTGGGTTGGCATCTGCAGTATTAACCAGGCCCTTAGTTAGCATGCATGCTTAGCTGCTCAACTGTGGACTCCTCTGTCCATGGGATTCTCCAGACAAGAATACTGGAGGGGGTTGCCGTTTTCTTCTCCAGGGGATCTTTCCTACCCAGAGACTGAACCTGAGTCTCCTGCATTGCGGGTGGATTATTTACCCTCTGAGCCACCAGGGAAGCCCTTAACTGGAATTCAGAGGTTGCCGCTGGCTCTGTGTAATTGTGCGTTTTGGACACAGAACTGCCTGAGCTCTCAACCAAGCAAGGATTTCCTGGCTTCAGCAGCAGAATTTCCACCGGCAGTGCTGGTGTTCTCAGATCCTGTTGAACCTCACGCTGCTTTTCCCTTGAGCTGCCTTCTGGATTTCCTGGCCTCGGATGACTTTGGTCAGCGGATCAGAGAGGCCGCCGCCTCCTGTTGGCTGGACCCCTCGGTGCTGGGACAGCTTCCCCAGGGCCTCCCTCCAGGCCCCTTTCTCAGACATCCTGAGGGTCACGAGTTTCCCTTCTGTGATGTATTTTAGCCTGAGGACTATCTATGGTGTTGATTTTTGCTCAGATAGGATGTGGAGGGAAGTGAGAGCCACCACACCAGGCCTTTGCTTGGTATTGCCCCCGCCCCCTGCTGGGGGACCACATCCTGGGGGGATCTGGCCTGGGGTGCAGCCACAGATGTTTATTATCCCTGTGACAGCGATCCCTCTCCTTCCCTGGAGGCTGGAGACGTAAGAAAGAACTCTTCTGGGGGCCTGGTGGGCTTCAGACGAGGAACAGGCACCCCGGAGCCCCGTGTGGTCCTCCCGGCCCCGACTGGTGCCTGGGCTCGCATTCCTGGCAGCCTGAGTGGAGGTGGCCCCGACAGCTCTGGTGCGTGGGCTGGGGGCGTGGAGCACCGTCAGCCTCCCTGCCCCCTACAGTTTTCCTTTTAGGAAGTCAAGTTTCCTTTGCGGATGTTGAGGAAAACGCTGGTCCCTACGAGAACACAGATACGGCTGAGCTGGGCTTTGGCGCACACTCTTGGCTATTTTGTGAAATCTGTTAGAACCGGAAACAGAATTCTTCCAAATTTAAATGGAGGGGTTCTGGGGATTCGCTGGCAGACAAAGAAAGAGGGGTGTAAACACCTCCCCCCCTACTGTGGTTTACTGGGTAAGGCCAGGTGTGATTTGGGGAGGAGAGGGATGAGACGTGTTTTAAAATAAAAACCCAGCATTCGTGATGCTTTGGAACAGTCCATCTAAAGCCAGCGTGACGGGGGCTCCAGAAGCGCGCAGGGCTGAGGTGCGCTTTTCTTCTCTCTCCAGCAGCATGTTCACTGGGTGACGTTTTCCAGCAATGGGGGCACGGGGGGCGGGGGAGGAGGAGAGAAGGGTGGGAATGTGACCCACTGAGTTGCCTAATTAACCATAAAATGCAGCCAATTCGGAGCATTCTCATTCTTCATTCAAAACCTTGAAAAGCTCTCCCAAGTGCAGTGCGGATGNGGTGACGTTTTCCAGCAATGGGGGCACGGGGGGCGGGGGAGGAGGAGAGAAGGGTGGGAATGTGACCCACTGAGTTGCCTAATTAACCATAAAATGCAGCCAATTCGGAGCATTCTCATTCTTCATTCAAAACCTTGAAAAGCTCTCCCAAGTGCAGTGTGGATGTTAGTCTGAGAGGGCAGAAAAGCACAGCAGAGTGGGTGCCGCCCTCCAGCTGTGTGTGTGTGTGTGTGTGTGTGTGTGTGTTTGTGTGTGTTAGTCGCTCAGTTGTGTTCGATGCTTTGCTATCCTATGGATTGTAGCCCTCCAGGCTCCCGTGTCCATGGGATTCTCCAGGCAAGAATCCTGGAGTGGGTTGCCATGCCGTCTTCCAGGGGATCTTCTCTACCCAGGGATAGAACCTGAGTCCTTTGCATTGCAGGCAGATTCTTTACCATCTGAGCCATCAGGGAAGTCCCTGCCCGCTAGGAGCCCCCAGCTACTGGGAGGACTGCTGTCCAGATGCCCATACACCGT
This sequence comes from Kobus ellipsiprymnus, assembly GCA_006410655.1. Taxonomy (NCBI): domain Eukaryota; kingdom Metazoa; phylum Chordata; class Mammalia; order Artiodactyla; family Bovidae; genus Kobus; species Kobus ellipsiprymnus. The sequence continues at coordinate 1,321,314 of SJYR01000602.1, read as the reverse complement.
GTGTGTGATATGAGGAATCTCAGGGTTGGAGCGCCCGGGGTCTTGTGAGCAGAGGACCCTCCTGGCAGCCGTCGCCCTCGCGAGAACTGCAGTCAGTCACACCCAGAAGCTCCAGGCTTGGCTCTTGTGCATGTCATGCATTGACTCTGATGGCTTTTATCCATCAGTGAGACCTGCAGCCCCAGGAGGATGCTCTGTGTTTGGCTGAACTTGGGTTTCCTGTGCAAGATGCTCTGCTCTCAGTGGTAATCAACGCTCCCGTTGGTCTCAGGGGAAGTGAGCCCCTTCTTAGGGTGTCCTGGCCTTGGGCCAGCTGCCTTCTGCATTTCCTTGACTCAGATGAGTTTGGTCATTGGGTCAGCAAGGCAGCGGTCTCCTGTTGACTTGGACCCCTCGGTGCTGGGAGAGCTTCCCTGGGGCCTTGCTCATCCCCCTTTCTCAGACATTCTGAGGATTATGTGTTTCCCTTTCATGGAGTATTTTTAGCTTGAAGACTGTCCAAGGTGTTGATTTTGATCCAACGACAGGAAGAAAGTGGAAAGGATGCTCAGTGGGCAGGGGCCCGAGGCGAGTGAGTGATGCTGGACGAGATCCCGTCCTGGCCCTGGTCTGCGTGGGGGCTGCTGCCAAGCTGGGCTGCCCCTGTTCTCTCTAGGAGAGACTCTGAAACCCAGAGTTTTCCCTCCCCAGACAGATCCGTGGCAGCTCAGCCCTTATCTGGAAGGGAGCCACAACATGGCATGCGAGCTATTTGACTTGGTCTTATGGGTGAGGTCTGATGCTGAAGGTGGAGCTGGGGAAGGGCTGGGAGAGGACGTGTGTCCGCGTGCACGTGCCAGGGTCCAAGATGGAGAAGCCCACGTGAACGCAGGGAACGCTGGAGGGCGTGGAATGTGGAGGGGGTAGGCGGGAAGGTGGGGAGAGTCTGGGAGCACCGGCAGGCCACGTGGACCACTGAAGCCTTCTGTGGAGAGCTGGGATGAGATCAGGGTGCGTTTTCGGGAGGTGAATCTTGCTGTGGTGGAGGGGGGTGAGGAGGGACTTCCGGAGGAGACTGTGGTCATGGTCTAAGCGGGATTTAAAGCAACACGTAAGGCGGCTGTGAAGCTGGTTGAGTGCCTTGTGAGACTTACGAGGATCTCAGTTCTTGCAGGAAGCAGTGTCTCAGAGGAGTAGTTTAGGGGGTGACGTGAGATAAGAATTTCCCTTCATGAATCAGCAAAGCTTCTTGAAGATTAATGTATCTGTGGAGGTTACTTTGTGCAGTGTATGTTCGTATACTGTGTGTGATATTATGGTCTTGTAGTCAAAAGCATAGACTGTGGATTCAGAGCCCCGCCTCCAGCTTATTAGCTGCGAGACCTTGCGTGAACTGCTTTAGCCTTCCTGTGCTTCAGTGCCTGCTCCCTCAGAAAGACTAACATCACCATCATCTGTAACATTTATAATATTTATAACAAATGTCTTATCACCGAGATATGGGATCCTTTTGGTAGCCTATGTATTATTCCCCTTTAAGAACTGCCTTCGGCTGAGAGTTAACAGACAGTCTATCCACCGTGATCTTAAATACCCAAGTGTTTATTTTCTTAAGAAGAAGACTACTGGTGGACAGTTGCTGACACTGCTTTGATGTCCTCAGGATGTTAGGATCCCTGAGATTCTCTTGGCCTCCCTCCTTCATGGGCTCAAGACGGCTGCTGCCACTCCAGCCATTCTGCTTGTCTCAGTGAAGGACGAAGAATGAAGGGGGAAGGTCAGAAGGGTGCCTGCAGGTTCAGTAAGCTAGAAACCCTATCTAATGACTTCCAGTAATGTCTTATTGCCCATCTCTATCTTCAGGGGATGTTGGGAAGGTAATTTTCTCTAGGCACTGTCAGTTCAGTTCAGTGCAGTTTAGTCGTTCAGTCGTGTCCAACTCTTTGCGACCCCATGAATTGTAGCACGCATGGACTGCAGGGAGATCCAACCAGTCCATTCTGAAGGAGATCAGCCCTGGGATTTCTTTGGAAGGAATGATGCTAAAGCTGAAACTCCAGTACTTTGGCCACCTCATTCGAAGAGCTAACTCATTGGAAAAGACTCTGATGCTGGGAGGGATTGGCGGCAGGAGGAGAAGGGGAGACAGAGGATGAGATGGCTGGATGGCATCACCAACTCAGTGGACGTGGGTTTGGGTGAACTCTGGGAGATGGTGGTGAACAGGGAGGCCTGGTGTGCTGCAATTCATGGGGTTGCAAAGAGTCGGACACGACTGAGCGACTGAACTGAACTGAGCTGAA
>SJYR01000602.1:1303031-1317973 GCA_006410655.1 Kobus ellipsiprymnus | reverse complement strand
CTGCTGAGTTTTCCAAATTTGCTGGCATACTGAGTGCAGCACTTTCACCTCCACTAGCTTTGTTCGTAGTGATGCTTTCTAAGCCCACCTGACTTCACATTCCAGGATGTCTGGCTCTAGGTGAGTGATCACACCATCGTGATTATCCTGGTCATGAAGATCTTTTTTTTGTACAGTTCTTCTGTGTATTCTTGCCACCTCTTCTTAATATCTTTTGCTTCTGTTAGGTCCATAACATTGCTGTCCTTTATCAAGCCCAGCTTTGCATGAAATGCTCCCTTGGTATCTCTACTTTTCTTGAAGAGATCTCTAGCCTTTCCCATTCTGTTGTTTTCTGGAATGGGTGAATTTAACTCAGATGACCATTATATCTACCACTGTGGGCAGGAATCCCTTAGAAGAAATGGAATAGCCATCATGGTCAACAAAAGAGTCCAAAATGCAGTACTTGGATGCAATCTTAAAAACAACAGAATGATCTCTGTTCGTTTCCAAGGCAAACCATTCAATATCACAGTAATCCAAGTCTATGCCTGAACCAGTAACACTGAAGAAGCTGAAGTTGAACGGTTCTATGAAGTCCTACAAGACCTTTTAGAACTAACACCCCCAAAAGATGTCCTTTTCATCATATGGGACTGGAATGCAAAAGTAGGAAGTCAGGTTTGCCTGTTACTCCAGGCACTTTACTCCCCTCAAAATACAGATGTTCTGTTGCTAAGAAAAAAAAGAAGGGTGGATATTGTACGGGCAACTGGCGGTCTCTGCCACAGTGGGACCTCACTTCAAGAAAGCTACCTCAAGGGCTTAAAATAATTTTGTCTGTTTCTGTGTTAGCAGTTGATTGCCGTCTCCCAAATCGACAGCGTCCGGTAGTCTAATCAGTTAAGTTTTTAGCATTTATAAGTTTTAGCTTGTAAGAAGTTTGTTCAAAATAGAAAAGGCAATTACAGAAAGAGATGGGAACATAGGCTGTTTTTAAGCTCAATGAATTGTCAGTATAGGTGTAGGCGGGAGTCGTAGTTTTTACCTAAGATCCACTCTGTGGGTTGCATAACGACCGGTGCCCCCTGATGGTGAGGAAGCTTTGTCATTTGGTCCGACTCCTGCCTATCATATTTCAATACTATAGCCAGGTTGACGGTGACATAGAAACTCTCCAAATATCATAGGAGATACAAAGAAGGAAGCTAATTCGCCTGATTCTGTAGATAAGAAAGACTGTTGGGCAAGAGTTACACGTAAAGAGGGACCTCAGCAGCGGGTTGTGCGGACCTGCCTAACCTCAAGTCTGAGTCAGCATTGCAAGCAGGTCCGTGAGCCCTGTTTAGTAAGATCCGTGTCCGGAAATAGGAGGTTTCAGCTGTAGCCTCAGAGCTGGAGTAACCGATTTATATAACTGAAAAGATAACCTAGGGACTTCCCTTGTTGTCCAGTGGTTCAGAATCCGCCTGCCAATGCAGAGGACAGGGATTCGATCCCTGGTCCAGGAGGATCCCATGTGCCATGAGGTCATGAAGCCTGTGTGCCACAATTGCTGCGCGCTCAAGCCCTGGAGCTGCAAGAGGAAGCCTGAACACAGCCGCTGGCGTGTAGCCCCTGCTTGTTGCAATGCACACACGGCCATGAAGACCCAGCACAGCCCCCCAGATAAAAACAAATAAATAAGAATATTTAAAATAGCTTAGGCTGTGTGTGCGGTGGTGAAGTACAGGTAACATAAAATTCACCGCCTTCGGCCTTTCCAGGTGTGCGGTTCAGTGGCGCTGAGTGCATTCACATGGTGTCACCATCACCACCATCCGTCTGCAGAACTTTGTCGTCTTCTCCGACTGAACCCCTGTGTCTGGTAAACAATACCTGCGCCTTCCCTCCCCCTCCCCAGCCCGTGGCAACCCGCCTTCTCCTTCGTCTCTGTGATCTTGACGCCTTCAGTGACCTCAGATAACTGGGTTCATACAGCGTGTGTCCTTTTGTGAGTGGCTTCCTGCACCAGGAATTATGTTTTCAGGGTTCATTCATGATAACAGCATGCATCAAAATCTCCTTCCCTTACAGAGGCTGAGTAATATCCCATTGCCTACGCCACATTTTGTTTATCGGTTCTTTTGTCGATGGACCCTGGGGTTGCTTCCGCCTTTTGGCTGTTACAGATAGTGATGCCGGGAACAGGAATGTGCAGGTATTTCTTTGAGGTTCTGCTGTCGATTCTCTTGGGTATATATCCTGAAGCAGAATTGCTGGATCTGTTTTTAATTTTTGAAGCACAGCCATACTGTTATGCATGGTGGCTCCACTATTCTGCATTCCTACAACGACCCACAAAGGTAACAGTTTCTCCACATCCTCAGCAACACTTGTTTTCTGCACTTTTGATGGTAGCCATCCTAACAGGTGTGAGGTGTGAGTAGTGCTTCCAGTTAACTTCCTTTTGAATCACTGCTTCTCTGCTTAATCCTCTGGCAAGTTATTTATTCTGATAGCTTCAATTTCATTTTCCACTCAACATAATTGCCAGAGTGGAGGGGGGTTGTATGGATGTTGATCAGATAAAGCCCATTCGGATACTCATTTCATGGCCTTGGAAAGTGTTAACAAAGTGCATTGTTGTTAATAGTACCATTGTTCCTAGCTGTCGATTGCCTCCTACATCCTAACCCCAAACACAATGTTTCCAAAGCGTCACAGTGGAAAGGGCGTTGGTCTTGGAGCTGGAACCCATGGAAGAGAATTCCAACTTTCCCACGTTCTAGTTGAGGGACTTCGGGCAAATATCTGGCTCTTACGTAACTGTGGGCACCTCACTGGACTAGACACTTACACTCAGCTCTCCCTAACTCCCCACAACAGCCTGAAGTTTCTTCCCAGCTTTACTGAGATGGTGTTGACCTGTAACACATGCAGGTTTAAGGCTACAGTGTAGTGACTGCGTGTACTGCAACATGCTTGCCAGGATAAGAGGCTGACACCTCCATCCCCTCAGATTGCTGTTTTTCTGTTGCAACGTTTAAGATCCACTCTCTTGACAATTTTGGAATAAAGCATACAGTCACTTATAGTCACCGTGATGTACGTCAGGTCCCTGGAATATATGCATCTTATGTTTGGAGTTTGGGAGTTTGTACCTCTGAGCACCATCTCTCCATCATGCCCCGACCCCTCCCGCCCATCCCCACCGGTCCCTGGCAATCACCCTTCTATGCTCTGTTTTTCTGAGTTTGACTTGTCAAAGTCTGCATATAAGTGAAAACATAAGGTACTTACTTAATGTCTTTGGCCTGTTTCCCTTCGCATAACACCCTCAAGGGCCGTCCATGGTGTGGCAAATGGCAGCCCTTCCTTCTTTCTCATGCTGCCTAAGATCTGCTTGTCTGTATCTGCGCACGTGGCCCTTGAGGCTCGTGTCCACTCCTCCCGGATGGACGCTTAGGCCATATCCCTGTCTTGACTGTGTTGAGTAATCCTGCACTGAGCCTGGGAGGCAGCTGTCTCTTCAAGACACCGACTTCATCTCCTTCGAATAAATATCGGGAAGTGGGATTTCCACTGCCCCCTTCCGCTGCCACCCCTGACCTCCCGTGCTCCCCTTGGGAAGTTCAGGCTGCCCTCAGCTCTCGTGGGGACACTGCTCGCCGAGTCTGGACAGCTCGGGGCCTCGTCCTCTCTGAGCGTCCTCAGCATCTGGCCATGTTTTCCGCTGTTTGTGGTCTTCGCCCTGGCTTCCTGGGACACCGCTTCCCTCTGGTTTCGCGTGTCCTTCAGAGTCCTCTTTGAGCACCCTCTCTCTCCCCTTCCGCTAGTCCTCCTCACTCTCTCCAGGGGGGTGGGCGGGGGGCACCCCTATCACCCATTTTCGGATGACCTTTGGGTCTGTGTGTCTGGACCTCGGCTTCTGAACTCCAGGCCCCTCTTTCCAGCTCCCTCCTGCGGTCCTCCCGGTCAGGTCAGCGTGTCCCCGGGTGAGCTCCTTATCCCCTCCTCCGCTGGCCCGGCCCGGTGAGAACCTGGAGAATTGCCTTGCAGGGGTGTGGCTGCTTCTTACCCCGCCCCGTGGCCCCAGGGTCTCACCTGGGTCACTGCTGTGTCCAGACCCCTCCCTGTGTTCCTCCTCCTCCCCCGAGTGCCCATCAGGCCATCAGCCAGCCCTCCATGCACCTCTTTCCGAGGCCAGGGATCTGGCTGTCACTGGGGACTCCCTGTGGTCCCCCTCCCTGGTGGCCCACTGAGGATCCTGAGCGTCTGTGTGGCTCCCACGTCCTCACCTCTACATCCTCACCACCACTTCCTTTTTCGGGCTGTGACCGCCTCTCCTTGTCACTGTTGTCTTAGCCCCGTTCTGTCACTTTGTCCCCGTCCTGGCTTCCCTGGTGGCTCAGTGGTAAAAAATGCCTGCCAATGCAAGAGCCCCAGGTTTGATCCCTGGGTTGGGAAGATCTCCTGGAGGAGGAAATGGCAACCCGCTGCAGGATTCTTGCCGGGGAAGTCCCATGGATGGAGGAGCTGGTGGGCTACAGTCCATAGGGTCGCAGTGTCGGACACGACTGAGCAACTAACACTTCACTGCAGCCGCCCCTCCCAGGCATCCTCCGCTCTGCCACCAGACCCCGCCCCCCGCCAGTGCTGCTGCTCTCAGCGGCTGAGAACCTGTGCCCCCTGGCTCAGAGATCAAGACCAGCTCCTGTGAATGGGTCCCGCAAGCTTCTGCCATCTCTTCCTACCGTCCTCAGCTCTTGCCCACCAACCCCTTCCCTCTGAGCTACAGCAAGGCACTCAGGGTTGCTTTTCACCCTGGTGTGTGTTGGGATGCCTTGTTCTCTGCCGGGAGTTCTCTCCCCACCTTGTCTTAGTGGGAAATTCCTGCTCACCCTTTATGACTCAGCTCCAGCCTAATGGCCTCTGTCGTAAGGAGAGCAGTCAGCACTTGCGTGCTCGTCCTGCGTGCTCCATCACTGCCATACATCCTCTGCAGGAATTAATTTGCTGAGTCCTCCAAACAGCCTGCAGGGTAAGTACCAACATGATCACCCTCACTTCACAGCTGGGAAGCAGACACAGAGGTTAAGTGTCGTGCTCAGGGTCACACTGCTGGCTGGAGGCTAGTAGCGATCTGAGGATGGGCAGTCTCGCTCCAGACTCCAGGCTCTGAACGCCTGGGGTGGTGCTGGCTGCTCGGACAGAGGTGGCCACTTCCTCTTGGGCTGCCCGCCCCCCGCCTGACTCACACACATCTCTGTGATGGCATTTGGTAGCTCTCTTCCAAGTATGCAGGAAGCCCTTAGTCCCGTTTATGTCTTTGGCGCACAGCAATCAGACAAGAAAAAGGGACAAAAGGAATCCAAATTGGACAGGAAGAAGTAAAGCTGTCACTGTTTGCAGATGACATGATACCATATGTAGAAAATCCTAAAGACACTACCAAAAAACTGCTAGAGCTCATCAATAAGTTTGATAAAGTTGCAGGATACAAAATTAATAGAAATCTGTCGTGTTTCAATACACTATTATGAAATATCAGACAGAAATTAAGGAAACAATCCTATTGACCATACCATCAAAAAGAATAAAATGCCCATGAATAAACTTACCTAAGGAGGTGACTGCAGCCATGAAATTAAAAGATGCTTACTCCTTGGAAGAAAAGTTATGATCAACCTAGATAGCATATTCAAAAGCAGAGACATTACTTTGCCGACTAAGGTCCGTCTAGTCAAGGCTATGGTTTTTCCATTGGTCATGTATGGATATGAGTTGGACTGTGAAGAAGGCTGAGTGCCGAAGAATTGATGCTTTTGAACTGTGGTGTTGGAGAAGACTTTTCTTTGGAAGGAATGATGCTAAAGCTGAAACTCCAGTACTTTGGCCACCTCATGCGAAGAGTTGACTCATTGGAAAAGACTCTGATGCTGGGAGGGATTGGGGGCAGGAGGAAAAGGGGATGACAGAGGATGAGATGGCTGGATGGCATCACTGACTCGATGGACGTGAATCTGACTGAACTCTGGGAGTTGGTGATGGACAGGAAGGCCTGGGTGCTGCGATTCATGGGGTCGCAAAGAGTCAGACACGACTGAGCGACTGAACTGAACTGAAGGAGGCAAACGACCTATACTCCCTAAAACTGTAAGACACTCTGAAAGAAACCAGAGATGACACAAACAGATAGAGGGACATATCCTGTTCTGAGGTTGGAAGAATCAATATTCTCAAAATGACTATACTACCCAAGGCAATCTGCAGATTCAGTGCATTTCCAATCAAATTACCAAATGACGTTTTTCACAGAACTGGAACAAAAAAAAGAAAATTTGTATGGAAATGCAAAATACCCTGAATAGTCAAAACAATCCTGAGAAAGAACGGAACCGGAGGAATCATACTCCCTGACTTCAGACTATACTATAAAGCTTCAGTCGTCAAAACAGTATGGCTGTTGCCACAAAAACAGACACGTAGATCAGTGGGAAAAGATAGAAAGCCCAGATATAAACCCATTCATTTATGGGTAATTAATTTACATCAAAGGAGAAAGGAATCTGCAATGGAGAAAAGTCAATCTCTTTAATAACTGTGCTGGGAAAACTGGACAGCTCCATGCAGAAGAAGTTAGAACACTCTCTAACATCATGTACAAAAATAAACTCAAAATGGATTAAAGGCCTAAATGTTAAGACTGGATACTATGAAACTCCTTGAGGAAAGCAAAGGCAGAACACTCTTTGACATAAATCACAGCCATATTTTTGGATCTGTCTCCTAGAGTAATGGAAAGAAAAGCAGAAATAAACAAATGGGACCTAATTAAATTTAAAAGCTTTTGCACAGCAAGCAAAACCATACACAAATCAAAAAGACAATCTATGGAATGGGAGAAAATATTTGCAAATGATGCAAATGGAAGGGTTTAACCTCCAGAATACACACACAGCTTATGCAGCTCAATATCAAGAAAACAAACCACCCCATAAAAAATGGGCAGAAGATCTAAATAGATATTTCTCCAGAGAAGACATACACATGGCCAAAAGGCACATGAAAAGATGCTTGACATCACTAATGATTAGAGAAATAAAAACGAGAACTACAATGAGAGCATCTCACACGGGTCACTTCAGTCGTGTCCGACTCTTGCGACCCCCTGGACCGTAGCCCTCCAGGCTTCTCTCTGTCCAGGGGGATTCTGCAGGCAAGAATCCTGGAGTGGGTTGCCATTTCCTTCCCCAGATCCGAATGGCCAACATCAAAAAGTCCACGAATCATAAATGCTGGAGAGGGTGTGGAGAAAAGGGAACCCCCACCTCCACTGTTTGTGGGAACGTAAATTGGTGCAGGCACTGCCGAGAACAGTATGGAGGTGCCTTAAAAAACTAAAAATACAACTACCATATGATCCAATAATCCCACTCCTAGGCATGTATCCAGAAAAGATGGAAACGTCTGTATCCCTGTGGTCCAGTAAGGCACATGGTACATACTCATCAAATCTTTTTTAAAAGAATCCCTGAAGGCATATAATGAAAATGAGCTGAGTGAATGATTAGTGAAAACATTCTGGGTAAGTTGTGGGTAAGTTGTAAAGCAGGGGTCAGCCAGCCACAGGCAGATCTGGCCTGCTGCCTGTCTCTGCATTGCCTACCAGCTAAGAATTTACAGATGAGTATTTGCAGTAAGGGTGGTGATAGGGAGCCTTGGCTTTTGGAGATGAAAGCCAATTAGATAAAACGTAAATCTCCCAAGATTTCTGTTCTTCCCTGTTTGGAGATCTGTTATAGTCAGTTGGTGTTACTATGTTTAGAATTTGATCGGTAACAAATTTGAGAATATTTGTGTGTGTTCCCTTGTTATGTAAGTTACCTACATAATAGCCTCGATTTTGCTTCGTGGCCTGCAGAAGCTAAAATTATATGCTCCAGCCTTTGATGGCTGACCCCTGGTCAAAGTTCTATTTAAATAGCAGTTTTACTGTTATCTCATCATGTATTATGATAGGAGAGGGGATTAAAAACTGAGATGTTTAGGACACATTTGTCTGATTAGATGGGGTGCAGTTTGTGAAGTTCTGGACCGGAAGTGCTAAACGCATGTGATTGTTCTTTCTCCTGCTCCTAGACCTAATGTAAGGTAGTGCCTGGTTGGCTGGTTTGAGGACAAGTGACTTAAACAATACGGGGCACGGTGTCATGCCTCACTCAGCTCAACGGGGGTCAGTTAGTAGCGTTCAGGACAGATTGTATATAGTTTGAGTGGGAGACAGAATCTTTTTCACATTGGCAGGCGCTAAATTCCTGATGACAGTGACCTGGGAATGCAGAATATCTAAATTACTCATGATGCCAGTGCGAAAAGGAAAACTTGGTAGGAGCCACATACAATTCTATATACCTATAGAAGCAGGGACTATTTATAGGTCTATGTCAACATAGATATATATCTATATATACATATATATTTGCTATTGCTCCTGAATCTCTAAAGTCTTTAAAAATTTATATTCAGAGTGTTTTTCTGTTTGTTTTTCATTTTGTTTAGAAGAAACTCTAAATAAAACTAAACAATGCCACTGTTTTTCCTTAGCTCTAATGGCTTTGTGACAGGATGAAAGCTCACGAAGTGTAATATTTGATTTTTCTCTTCCTCACATGCTGTCATTTAGAAATATTGCAAACTCTTCTGTAGCAGAGGAAAAAGCTTTTGACTGCAAATTTATGGAAAAAAAAAGTGTGCATTACATCATGTGAAACAGTAACTTTTGGAAACCATTCTAAATCACACACGTTCCTTGGTCTTCTTCTTGTTGTTTCTCTTATATTATTAATCTCAGCCCTAGGCTGCAGTGTAGTTTCCAAAATGGTTTTAGAAATCTAAGAGCCGGTGTTTTTGTTTTGTCGTGCTTCAAATTTACCTTGAATGAAAACTGCATTTCTTGGGTTATTACTCTGGAGCTGATTGTACGTTGTAATCAGAACATTTTTAGGCCTAGAAGGGGCCAACTACCTTGTTTACAAGAACGAAAGATGAGACAGATTATGAAATATACTCACGGTCATATGACTAGACGGGTGGAATGAAGGCAAGACGCAGGACAAGACCCACACGCTCACATTTCCTAGTTGAAAAACTTCCCTTTTGTAAGTTTTCAGAGATGAAGTCATCCAGAAACTGGGGTGGGAAAAAATAATAAAAGTCCAAGTTCTTATTTTTTAACTTAAGCTGTTATGATTTAAATGATTCCCAAAGCTGTAGAGACCTGAAAGTAAGTCAGTGGTTTTAGAAAATAGTAGCAGCGCACTTTGGAAAAGCTCCGAGTTTCACATTGGTGTTTCTATGGGCGTATTTTCTTGGGATTTTACATCCTCACGCACAACGTTAGGTGATGTTAATACTAGACTCTGGGCAAATACAGCGAGATGGGAGCTCTGTGCTGGCCTGAAAGCACTCGGTCGGGTCTCCCGCGCATGTTTGACTTGGAGAGGCTCTTTTGCAGACACAGTGCTCCTGTGTCTTTGCGTGGGTAGCGTGGCATAAATGCCTGGGGGCCTTGTCCATTTGTGCAGGGGCTTCTTTTAGAACATAACCTGTACGTCTGCTCCTGTTCTCTTCTTCCTTCTTTGTATTAATGTGCTTTTCCTTAAGACAGCTGCCTACACAAGCTTCGGGGCAGACTGGCAACAGCCGAGTCACTCTGGAAGGGCTCAGAAGCACGTATCAAGGTAGTAGTGACTTCTCGCAGTTGACTTAACATTTAAGAAAACCCCGTACCCTCTTCCTGTTCTAGAAGCTCTCATGGACAAGAGCTGAATGTTTCCAAAAGCTGTAGTGCAGTGTGCAACTCTAATAAATATAGTGCTTGTCTGCCCTGGAAAGTCACAGCCTTTGCCAGTCCTGGCTTCAATCCCAGATCAACACCATCATAGTCTTCTTACATGCAGTTGTCTGGTTTGGCTTTTTCACTATTGAGCTTTTTTGAAAAATCAATTAAGAGAGTGGAGCCCTAAAAGGTTGGCCATTAAGGGTCATTCAGTGATTGCTTTTGGAAGCAGAACTTGAAATGGGGTAGAGCTCTTACCAAACACGAGGCATCAGGCAAGGCTGGTCATTAATACTGTACTTACTGCATTTATGTGGGTTGTTGCCAGAAGCATCCTCATTTTCTGGAACACCGTGTTCTGACTCTGGTTCCTACAGCTGCTGTATCTTTCCAGCCAAAAGAAAGCAGAGCGTTGTGAAAACATCAGGTGAGTTTGGGGCCAGTTACATAGTTATCTCAAGTTACAAGTTGACTTTTGCCTGTTTAACCTAATCAGTTCACGGTGGGTGTATAGTTGCTCCTGGAAAGAGTTTCAAGCATAAAATATCTGTTGAGAAACTCAGTGTGCCTGTTAGCTTAGTTACCGAATACAAGGAGAAAGTGTCAGTCACTCAGTTGTGTCCGACTCTGGACTGTTTCCCACCAGGCTTCTCTGTCCGTGGAGTTCTCCAGGCAAGAATATTGGAATAGGCTGCCATTCCCTTCCCCAGGGGGTCTTCCAGACCCAGGGATCGAACCCAGGTCTCCTGTATTGCAGGGAAATTGTTTACCATCTGAGCCACCAGGGAGTGGCAAATGGCAGTCTCCGAGGGAGCTGGAGTTAGATGGGCAGCAAGTCTGAGTGAGCAGGGCTGGGGTTGGTGTCAGGGCACAGTTGCAAAGGCTGGTATCAAATCTAATTGATCCCAGACCTAGGTTTGTACAGGAGCTCCCCACTGAAGAAGATAGCCCCAGGGAGCGTCTTGATAAGGAAGATGGGTCATTTGGGCAGGCCTCAGGTAAGGCTCGCTCAAGGCTGACAATGAAAGAGGAGGCTGCTTTAGTCGTGGCCCATGCAGCCAGCTAGGAGCCCGCTGATGCAAGGACTTAGTTAAGAAGGTCTTTGAAAGGTCTGAAAGCCGAATGGAGGGTGATGCAGTCACCCAGAGGTAAGCAATAGCAGGAAGACACTGAACAAAGGGGTCGGGGTTGGGGGAGAGTGGTGGTTGTCACCAGAGGCCACGAGCTGCAGCTCCACGGTGGCTCCCACAGCAGTGGAGGGAAGACCTGTCTGGTGCCCCTGCTGGAGATGCCGTCCAAAGCAGAGAGAGGACAGGGGAGAAATCCCCTGCCTTCCACCTCAGCCTGGCTGGAGCCCATTGGCGGATGGCTCTGGAAAAGGTGATTTTTAGCAGAAGGGCAGGGAAGGGACCAGCGGTAGGCCCAAGGCAGGGGCCGGGCTGGAGGGAGACGTGCTCCCGGTGGGATTCCTGCTTGCTCCAGTGGACCTGCTGGAGCAGCTGGGCAAGCCTTCCCCGAAGGGTGACGAGGCCCGGGCATTGGGCTCCTCTGACCTTCCAGGCTTGTGCCCCTCGTGGCCGGAGATGGCGCCTCTTCTCCAGCCTATTGGGAGCTTAGCCAGGTGTGTGTGTGTGTGGAGTGGTGGCGCCTTTTCAGGCTGTGGACGATCTTCTTGGACTCCGACCACCACGTGAAGGCATAGCAGCCAACCCTCCACCAGGGCCCCCCAAAGCCCCCCGGGTCGATGGTGGAGAATTCCATGGCAGCCAGAACTAACAAAGTTCTGTATAAGGGGCTCCTTTATGCCTTTCTGTCCTCTGGATGGCTGCAGAGGGGACACGTCTCTGAGTTAGTCATATAAATTCTCAGCCACGAACTAGGGTGTCCTCTGGGCTCTGTCTGCCTTCCAGCCACTCTGGGTAGAAAAGCTGCCACTTTAAACCTCCCTGTCACTATCATCACCATCCCCATTGGCATCGTCACGGAAATTTAACAACTGTTAGTAGAACCGTGTGTCACCTGCATTTCAGGGAAGGGACGAAGTAAGCTGAGTTCGGCTGTAACAGTGGTAATTGTCACTTGTTGAACTGTTAACACACCAGGTATTGTGCAGAGTGCTTTAAGAACAGCTGGGCCATAAATTAGGAGTTCAGGATGAATAGATCCTTTGTGGTGGTTGTTATTTAGTCGCTAAATCATGTCCGATTCTTTTGCAACTCCATGGACTGCAGTCTGTCAGGCTCCTCTGTCCATGGGATTCTCCAGGCAAGAATACTGGAGTTTGGGTTGTCATTTTCCTACTCCAGGGAATCTTCCCCACCCAGGGATGGAACCCTGCATTGGCAGGTGGGATCTCTACCACTGAACCACCTGGGAAGTCTGAACAGATATATACTACTGTATATAAAATAAACAAAGATCTACTGTATAGCACAGGGAACGTCTACTCAGTGTCTTGTAATAACCTACATGGGAAAAGAATCTGAAAAAGCATATATACAAATAGGTATAACTGAATCCCTTTGCTTGAAACAAACTTGAAGCAAACACTTGAAACAAACACAACATTGTAAATTAACTATACTTAAGTTTTTTTTTGTTTGTTTGTTTGTTTTTAAAAAAAAGCAGTTAATAAGTAAAAAGAACAGCCTGGCCATGGTTCTCAGACCTTACTATGAATCAGAATCACCCATAGGGCTCGTTAAAACTCAGGCAGCTTTCCTGCCTGACGGGCTCCCTGTCTGTTTCTGACTCAGCGGGGCTGGGTGGGACCTGAGAATGTGTGTTTCTCACTGTTTCCAGATGAGGCCGAGGCCGCTGGTCCGGGATGCACTTTGAAAACCCCTGCCTCAGTGCTCCTCACAGAGGCACAGGCAGGTGTCACCCTGTCCGCCCTACAGAGGAGGAGCTGAGGCTGGGAGAGGTCACGCCGCTACTTCAAGGCCACGAGCCTGAGAAGCGGTGCTGGGGAGTCCTTGTGCCGGGCAGCTGCTGGTGCCCCACCCTTGACTACGATCAGGCACCATCCGGCCCTGCAGCTCCAACGCCCTAACGATGGACTCTGCGAGGGTCACTGGGAAGAGTCATAGTGTCCTCCACCAGGGAGACTGATTTGATTACAAAAATATCCTCTGTCATCCATCGTTAGGGCGTTGGAGCTGCAGGGCCGGATGGTGCCACTCTGAGTGGCCGCTGGTGGAGTTTGTAGTTCAGTCGTAAAGCCCTAGTGGGACTTCCCAGGTGGCTCAGGGGGTAAAGAATCCGCCTGCAATGCAGGAGACGCAAGAGACTAGAGTTCGATCCCTGGGTCGGGAAGATCCCCTGGAGGGTTTGGCAACTCACTCCAGTATTCTTGCCTGGAGAATCCCTTGGACAGAGGAGCCTGGCGGGCTACAATCCATAGGGTCCCGAAGAGTTGAACACAACTGAGCATGCACACAGCCCTAGTGAGTTTCTGTCTTAAATTTTATCCTGTGGTGAAAGTGGATTGATGGGTTACATATTTTGGAAAATTGAAGTACAGCCGATTTACAATATCGTGTTCATTTCAGGTGTACAGTGTAGGGATTCCATTATACATATATCATACTTACCTGTTCTTCTTTAGAGTCTCTCCCCTTCCAGGTTATTACAAAATGTTGAGTAGAGTTCCCTGTGCTATATGGTAGGTCCTTGTTGGTTGGTGGGTTACATTTCTGCAAACATCGGGTCCTGTTTGGATTGGTTAGTGGACTTTCACTTTTGGTACAAGTGCCCCTGTTGGCTGAGGCTGGCTGGGTTGTTTGGGGCTGTGGGGTCCCACTCCACACCCTTGGTGGGGGGCGGCCCTGTACATGATCGGCTGACCTCTGGGCTGGGAAACCCCTAGGGGGCCCAGGGCCTGCAGTGTGGACATTGGCCGTAGAGCTCAGACCTCTTCCTTTCTGCCTCAGGGTGTGGACTGTTGCCTGGCATTTTGTTTCAAAATAACAGAGGATATTTTTGTAATAAAATCAGTCTCCCTGGTGGAGGACGCTATGACTCTTCCCAGTGACCCTCTCAGAGTCCTGAATTCTCATCTCCCATCTCGGATACAACACCCGCAAACTCGGCCTGACTTTCCAAGTCAGTCCCTGAGCTGACCCGCCCGCAGGAAGACCCAGGGTGTGAAGAAGAAAGAGGTTGAGAGCATGTGCCTGCATGCCACCTCCTTCCTGCTGGATCTAAATCACGTATGAATTATTAATTCCAAGTATCTTTATTGTTCCATCTGCAAACTGCAAATGTGAATTCCAGACATGTATTTTTAAACAGCTCTGTTACGATCAAGCAGATTTGAATATCTCATGTAGTTTATTACAAATGGGCTTTGCTTATAAAAGAGAAAGCTGTTTTAGAAATGGTTTCTATTTTTTCATTTTCGGGAACTGTAGCCAAATTGTGAGTTAGGAGAAATGTGAGCTGTTGGCTGTTTAATAGTCCTATATATCACATTTGTAGAAGCTTCCATCATGTTTCCTGTGCAGAAATAGTGGGTTAGGACCCGAGGTAGAGAAATCAACATCTTGGCACCTGGGTTAGATTAGAAAGATGGATGAATTTATAACAATGTGGATAATTCATTTGGATGATAGAGACTTAAAAACAGCTTTATTTGGCTGTTAATGTAGTTAATGCATGCAGCCTTCTGGAAAGAAAAGATGGAAAAGTATATTTTCTGTTACTTTAGAAAGCACTTCTAAAAGTATTTGTGTATTAATTGCTGATCAATATGAGGTGGTCTATTAGAAAATAACTGCTTGTGACCTTTTCTTCAAAATACAGTTTTCTTCAGACTCCGGCAAATTTGTACCTTCAGTTTTCCAGTTATCTCTAGAATACAGAATTGAACTTTATGTAATGGATTTTATACATAGGAGGTTCCCAGCATCTTTCATTTAGAATTTGTAAGTAGAAGTTGAGTTTTCTGCAGTTCTGTAGGTTACTTATTCTCACATGGCAAACCTTCCCCAAACATAATGGCTCAAACAGCAGTCATTTATTATTTACACACAAACAGGCAGTTTGGGCAGAGCTCGGTGTGGGAGGCTCACACACCTCGAGAGGCACGAGAGTCATGTGTTCAAGGAGTGGGAGGGGAGGGCGTGGAGGAGGGAGG
>SJYR01000602.1:1235281-1302955 GCA_006410655.1 Kobus ellipsiprymnus | reverse complement strand
TTTTTTTTTCATTGCAGTATAGTTGATTTACAATGTTAGCTTCGTTTCTGCTGTAGAGCAGAGTGACTCGGTTATACCCATGTATATTCTTTTAATATTCTCTTCCATTGTGGTTCATCACAGGATATTGAGTATAGCTCTCCGTGCTGTACAGGAGGACCTTGTTTATCCACCCTCAGGATAATAGTTTGCATCTGTAATCCCCAACCCCCAACGCTTTCCTCCCCCTTAATCCCCTCCTCCCCCTTGACAACCATAACCCCAAGTCTGGTCTGTTTCTATTTTGTAGATAAATTCACTTGTGCCATATTTTAGAGTCCACACATGAGTGATATCGTATGGTATTTGTCTTTCTCTTTCTGACTTATTTCACTTAGTATGGGGCTTCCCTGATAGCTCAGTTGGTAAAGAATCTGCCTGCAATGCAGAAGATATGGTTTGATCCCTGGGTCGGGAAAATCCCCTGGAGAAGGGATAGGCTACCCACTCCAGTGTTCTTGGGCTTCCCCTGCAGCTCAGCTAGTAAAGAATCTGCCTGCAATGTGGGAGACTTGGGTTCGATCCCTGGGTTGGGAAGATCCCCTGGAGAAGGGATAGGCTACCCACTCTAGTATTCTAGCCTTGCTACCCACTCCAGTGTTCTTGGGCTTCCCCTGCAGCTCAGCTAGTAAAGAATCTGCCTGCAATGTGGGAGACTTGGGTTCGATCCCTGGGTTGGGAAGATCCCCTGGAGAAGGGATAGGCTACCCACTCTAGTATTCTAGCCTGGAGAATTCCATGGAGGTACAGTCCATGGGGTCACAAAGAGTCGGACACGACTGAACGGCTTTCACTATCACTTGGTATGATCATCTCTAGGTCTCCATCCATGTTGCTGCACATGGCATCATTTAATTCTTTTCTGTGGCTGAGTAGTATTCCACTGTCTATATGCACCACATCCTCTTTACCCATTCCTCTGCTGATGCATACTTAGGTTGCTTGCATGTCTTGGCTGCTGTGAATACAAAGTAGACTTCTGAGCTTGTGGGTTGGGAAAGGCTGCCTCGCTTCCCATGATCACAGGCTTGACTGGACTTGGTCTGGGTCCAGCCGGCACCGCTGAGCGGTGTTCATCAGGGGTGCTCCTCTGTGGGCCCAGGTGAGCTGGGCGAGGCTGTCCTGTCGGGGCAGTTGGGACGGAAGTCAGGCTGCTGGGTGCCGAGACAGCGGGTGGCTGTGTGCCCACGGTGCTCAGCCCAGGTTTGAAATGCTGGTGGTGGGCCAGCACAGCTTTTTTTTTTTTTTTTACTTTTTTCTACTTTTTCGTGGCTCGGAGAGTCTGTAGGGCAAAGGGAAGGAGCTGACGCCGAGTGCAAAGCATGTCCCCGTGCACCTACGTGTCTGACTTCCTCCTCTGTTGTCTGAGCTCGGGGTACCTGGCCCTGTGCCTCCCACCGCTTCGAGACCCTCAAAGCTCAATCTTTGCTATAGGACAGAGGGATCCCACCTGGACAAAAGCGTTGTTCATAGGATGGCTCACCCGCCGTGGTGGCCTCTTTCCTGCCATTCGGGGTGTGGCCCTTTGCCTGCTGTTTTGTTTCCCAATAGAGGAGATTTTTTTTTAGCATTTAAAAATTTTCAGCAATTTTGCTTATTTATCTGTTTATTTATGGCTGTGCTGAGTCTTCATTGCTGTGCATGGGCTTTTTCTGCTGTGGGGAGCGGGGGCTCCTGTCTAGTTATGAAGCCGGGGCTGCTTCCTGGGGTGGCTTCTTGGGTCGCAGGCAGATTCTTTACCATTGGACCCCCAGGGAAGCTCAGAACATGGAGATTTAAAAGAAAAAAAAATCAGTCTTCCACATTAGTGGAAGCTGTTGCCTGCCGGTGACCTCCACTGGAATTTAGAGTGACTTTTTCTCCTCCCTGTGATCTCAGAGAGCTCACCAAGACTCCCTCTTCCCAGAGGACCCCCTGAGGGAGCAGCCCGAAGGAGGGCCTGGGGCTTGGAGGGCTTCTAGAAGCCCCCCGCAGTTGGCCCCAGGACCAAACACTGTTCTGGTCGGAGAGTTGTCTTTTCAGAGCGTCAGCTGGTCATCTATAAAACGGGGTATGAACACCTACTAAAGGGGTTGTTGTGAGATTGATCACTCTTGTAAAAGTGCCCTCTGAATTGTAAAAATTGTAAACTGCAGAGTACTATACAGATGTAAGGAAGCAATTATTCGTTGTTCCATAGGCCAGTGTGGGTGTTTACATTTTATGAGACCTGATATTTTTCTCTGAGGGTCGTATACTTAGCTCTTTTGGTCACTTTCCCATTTTTGACTTATATAAGAAATATGCCCGGAAATGTCAGCAATTGAAGAATTGCAACGGCTTTCTGCTTCGTGATCTACAGTTGCAGTGGACACAGTAATAAGAGTGCTCTCTCTAGGTAGTCTTTTTCTTTCTGTAGGGTAAAAATCATGGATTTTTCGAGTAGCTAATAGGGCTGTGGCTTTTCAGCTCTGGAACCTCATGTCTTTAGAAGCCAGACCACAGATGCTAGTCCGTGGCAGCACGGAGTAGGTGCTGTTTTTCTGCACACCCGATCTCATCCAGTCCTCCCGACTTGCAGGGTATTATAATCTGCATTTTACATAAAAAGGAACTGAAGCTCTGGGTCTGCCTGATTCTGAAGGCTGGGTTCTAACCGTAACTCTACACTCCATGTTATAAAGGTGCAGTTATTCGTGAATTCTTATCAAGGGTTTCCTCCCAGCCGTGTTCCTGCTGCAGTGAGGTCCTTGTGCAGAATTGTGGGCAAGATGTTGCAGGAAAGAGCTGGGCTGCCTGGGTCCAGGTTTTGCAGAGCCTGGAAGCTTATGCAATGTTCAGTTCAGTGGCTCAGTCATGTCCGACTCTTTGCGACCCCATGGACTGCAGCATGCCAGGCTTCCCTGTCCCTTCCCTGCAGTGTTGGTTTCTCTTTAAGAAAAAGAATATAAATGAATTGCAGAATTAGATACAAAAGCGAACATTGGCTTAAAACAAGAAAAGGAATCATAGCACATCACTAGAGCTTTGGAAATACAGCTCCTTTTTCCTCTTCTGGGCTCTCTGGGGGCAGTTGGCCAGAAAAACTTATACTTGAAAAGGCTTCCTGATCAGATTAGAAGAGTGGCTCTTCCTCCCCGGGGCCAGGGTGAGGGAGGGTCCAACTGCTCACCCTTCATCCATGCCCACGGGAGGGAGGCGGGGCAGAGGATGCTCTGGGTGGCAGGGCTGGGGCCAGGGGACGAGGCTTCTTTTCTGAGCTGAGACCCTGGGGACCCTGGGAGTGACCCAGTGGGAACGGAACAAGTCCTCTCCCACCCTGAGCTAATGCAGATGTTTGCTGGCCTTCTCAGAATTCTATGGCTCTGTCACGTCTAGTCTGATCTGGTGAATGTTTCCTGGTGGTGGTTGTTGCTCAGTTGCTAACTCGTGTCTGACTCTTTGTACCCCATGGACTGCAGCACGTCAGGCTCCTCTGTCCTTCACCATCTCCTGGAGCTTGCTCAAACTCATGTCATTGAGTTGGAGATGCCATCCAACCATCTCATCCTCTGTCGTCCCCTTCTCGTCCTGCCTTCAATCTTTCCCAGCATCAGGGTCTTTTCCAATGATTAGGCTCTTTCACATCAGGTGGCCAAAGTACTGGAGTTTCAGCTTCAGCATCAGTCCTACCAGTGAATATTCAGGGTTGATTTTCTTTAAGATTAACTGGTTTGATCTTGCAGTCCAAGGGACTCTCAAGAGTCTTCTCTAGCACCACAATTTGAAAGCATCAATTCTCAGCCTTCTTTATGGCCCAGCTCTCACATCCATACATGACTACTGGAAGAGCCATAGCTTTGACTAGATGGACCTTTGCCGGCAAGGTGATGTCTCTGCTTTGATCTGGTGATGCTTTGTGGTAGGGATCTAATTTATTATTATTTTTCCAGGTTTTCACCAGACACCTCAATCCATTTGTTCACTAGTCTGCCTTGCCCCACTGATCTGAAATGCTACTTGGACTGTGTATTAAATGATTATTTATACTTGGATCTGTTTCTGGGCTTTCTGTTCTGTTGCATTGACAGACCTGTTTATTTCTGGGCTCTTACTTCCTCAGTCCTTGAACTTCAGTGTATACTTTTATATTTGGAAGGTGCAGTCTTACCCTGTCCTCTCAATAGTTTTTTTTTTTTTTTTTTTTTAAGTTTCTTGACTTTTCTCACATATTTCATTATTCCAGGTGATGTTTAGCAACATTTTTGCCAAACTCCAGAAAAAAATTCTGTTGGGATTTGATTGGATCCGGATTAATTTTAGATTATTTTCTAAAGAGTTGAACTCTATCTAGTATTGTCATGCTTTTCAGAAATGTGGAGTTTCTCTTTATTCCATTTTCGTTTTTTGTGATTGATGTGGGTTTTTTATTTTTTTGTCTTTCTGGTAGAGTTTTAATGTTCAGTTCTGGGCAGTGTTTGTTGCTTTCTTTTTGAAAGGGATCTTCTGTCTCTCTCCCAGCATCTCTTCTCGCTGGCTGTTGTTGGTCTGTAGGAAGGCTTTTTAAAAGAGAATTTGACTCCTCATCCAACCCATTTTTGGAGTGGTTCCTGATGACTTTTGATTTGTCAGAAAGGCTATCGTGACTGGCCCCTGTGGGAGGACGTCAGGGCGTGGTGACCTCATGGGGCAGGATTCCTGATCATAAACGGTGTGATGGACCATCAGCAGGACCACGGTTGGGATGCACAGAACTAGGGAAATTTGAAATGACCAAGAGCCTTGGCGGAGTGTGACTAAGCAAAGCGTCTGTTCCACTCCGGCACAGATCAGGTCTCGTATCCTGAGGTGACATGGGACTCGGGGGCTCGTGGCCCCCGATACTCCACGGCCACTTCCCGCTTGCCCCGTCTGTTCCGTTTGATGACCCACGTCGGTGTCCCCCGATTCTGCTCCCTCTTGGTGGTGCAGGATGGTGCCTGCTGGACTTGCCCCAAGGCGTGTGGCCCTGGGGTCCCCCTGCCATTGGGCTGCGCTGGGGTGGAAGGGCCTACACCCACTCGCTACCCATCTTCCCACTTCGCTTACCCTCTCATTTTCTGTGCCTGTTTTTGCCTGAGAACTTCCTTCTTCCTGATGCCTGGTGGCAGTGGCTGTGGTTGGCAGGGTGGTGGGAGGTGGATGAGCCTCCCTTGTGTTCCAATGAGCGGAGATGTTGTTATGGTCGTAGTATATTCAGGTATTCTGCAAGTTAATAGGCTTGGGTAGGTTGACATGGAAACTTAACTATTCTGAAATTATTTCTGTAGAGAACTACATTCCCAGTTTCAACTAACTAATTTAGAAATGAACTTTCAGAACAAAATGTGTGGGTCATTGTGGCTGTTAGTTTTAGAATTTTGCATCTAAAAGATGCTCTTTGAACATCAGTGAGTAAACCCAATCAAATCTCAACTGATGTGAGAGCTCTGGAGGGCTGTGATTTGAGTCCATCTGTTTGGTTTTTAAGGGTGAGGAAATCTTGATCAGAGAGTATGAAGCTGAACAGTTCCTTGTCTGGAGTCAGGCCTGGGAGCCCGCCTTGCCGCCGTCTCTCACCCCTGCCTGGATGGAGGAGCACTGTTTTGATTCCTGGGGGACTTGGGTACCGGTACCTGTTTGGGGGAGGGAGCTGGGTGGGGTGCAGAGAAGCCCCTGTGTTCCCAGGACCCTCAGCTCCACCACTGCCCATCAGATTTCCTACTGGTGACCTCCTTATGATGAGAGGACATTTGAAGAGCGGCAGCAAGTTACAGCTTTTTAGAATCGAAAGGTGGCAGCCAGGCATACTGGATCCACTTTCTCAGTGCCCTTGTCCCTAAGTCTAGAGACAGTAAATGCTGGAGAGGGTGCGGAAAAAAGGGAACCCTCTTGCACTGTTGGTGGGAATGCAAACTGATACAGCCACTATGGAGAACAGTGTGGAGATTCCTTAAAAAACTAGGACTAAAACTGCCATATGACCCAGCAATCCCAGTACTGGGCATACACCCTGAGGAAACCATAACTGAAAAAGCACATGTTCACTGCAACACTGTTTACAATAGTGAAGACATGGGAGCAACCTAGATGTCCTAGATGAAAGGATAAAGAAGATGTGGCATACCTACACAGTGGAGTGTTTATTACTCAGCTATAAAAAGGAGTGCATTTGAGTTAGCTCTCATGAGGTGGATGGACCTAGAGCCTATTATACAGAGTAAGTCAGAGAGAGAAAGACAAATATCGTATATTAACACATAAACATGGAATCTAGGAAGATGATACTGATGATCCTATTCATAGGGCAGCAAAGCAGACTCAGACGTAAAGGACAGACTTTTGGGCTCAGTAGGGGAAGGAGAGGGTGGGATGATTTAAGAGTAGCATTGAAACATATACATCACCATATACAAAACATAGCCAGTGGGAATTTGCTATGTGACACAGGGACCCCAAAGCCCGTGACACCCTTGAGGGGTGGGATGGGGTGGGAAGTGGGAGGGAGGTCCAAGATGGAGGGGACATACATATGCCTGTGGCTGATTCATGTTGATGTATGGCAGAAACCATCACAATATTGTAGGGCAGTTAGCCTCTAATTAAAAATAAAATTAAAAATTAAAAAATGTCATTAATCTGCCCGTGAGGTCAAATTGCTGGAATTTCTCCCTGGCTTTGCAGCAGTCTGGAATTCCTTACCTTTAAGAGTTCTAGTAGGTAGAAAAATAGCTACTGTTTTTCAGAACTTAGAACTTTGTCTTCTCTTGTATAGGTTGCGTAACACATGGGTCTGTTCCTCGGCTATAAAACAGGGATGGTGACAGCTTGCGATGGCCTGGCCGCCTTCCCGCCTGCAGTAACGGGACCCTGAGTGCCGCCCCGTGTTGTCCGTGGTCCCTGCAGCTGGCCGTGCTCTCGGTGCAACAGTCTCTTCCTGTCTGTTCCTTGTTGGACTTTCTGTGCTTTCTGGGGCCTCCCCCCTTAATCTGGGGCTCTTCTCCGTCACTCCAGAGAGTTCTGTTTCCTATTCTGAGAGCTCTCCTTCATGAGTCAAGAGGTACAGGATTTCTTCTTTTCTGTGTTTTTTAGGATTTTTGATTTGTTGCCTACCAGAAACCAGTTTGGATTCCTCTCTGCTGTCTTAGAGTCCTTTTGTCATTTTTTCTTGACCTTTTCCTATACAGTTTCTTGGACCTTCTCTTTTTTTAGTTTACTAAATGCCCATTTGAATTGTTTTCAATATTTTTATGCATAAAGGCCTATTAAATTATGTATTTGTGCCATATATTCCAAAGGAGACAATGTGTTTACAAAAATGTGTCCCTATTTGGTGTTTTTCTGTCTGAATCCTGTAGTTAATGTTCTTAAAACATTTTACAAACATTAAATGATTAAGCCACCTCCAATAGCATATTCAAAAGCAGAGACATTACTTTGCCGACCAAGGTCCGTCTAGTCAAGGCTATAGTTTTCCCTGTGGTCATGTATGGATGTGAGAGTTGGACTGTGAAGAAGGCAGAGCGCCGAAGAATTAATGCTTTTGAACTGTGGTGTTGGAGAAGACTCTTGAGAGTCCCTTGGACTGCAAGGAGATCCAACCAATCCATTCTGAAGGAGATCCGCCCTGGGATTTCTTTGGAAGGAATGATGCTAAAGCTGAAACTCCAGTACTTTGGCCACCTCATGTGAAGAGTTGACTCATTGGAAAAGACTCTGATGCTGGGAGGGATTGGGGGCAGGAGGAGAAGGGGACGACCCAGGATGAGATGGCTGGATGGCATCACTGACTCAATGGACATGAGTCTGAGTGAACTCCGGGAGTTGGTGATGGACAGGGAGGCCTGGGTGCTGCGATTCATGGGGTCGCAAAGAGTCGGACACGACTGAGCGACTGAACTGAACTGACCTGGCCGTCCTCTGACACATAGTGGTGTGAAGGGGAAACTCCTTCACTGCTCTAGTGCGGACTTGTATTTATTTTTTAGATTAAAAAAAATTCACTTAGGGAAACTTTGGGCGTTAAAAGTCAGTTTATAGTACAATTAAACCATTAGTGTATCTAAAAGAGGCCAGTAGCAAACGTTCGGTTCAGTTCGGTTCCGTTCAGTCGCTCAGTCGTGTCCGACTCTTTGCGACTTGAGACTCTTAGCCTCTTCTTAGGACCTTCTTTTCGTTTCCCGCTGCCTCCGCGGACTTTCGTCAGATCGGCAGGTGTCCGTGTTTAACGTTCATCCCCCCCCCCGCCCGACCTGACTCCTTGAGGCCACCGAGCAAATACACGGACGCCGCTCTCTACCCCCGGCCAGTGCCTGAGCCCCGGAGGGCTGGGTGCTGAGGTTGGCGGGACTGCCTAACCGTTGGGATTAGTCCCCGAGGAAACGACTGAGGAAGCGTGTTTATAAAGGGGCTGAGGTAGCCGTGGGGTTGTTTTTCAGACAGTTTGAAAATTCCAGCCATCTGACTTCCCAGCTTGTGCTTCTACAAAGCAGCCGCCTTACACACCTGCTGAGTTCTGCCGTAATTTTCCCGGGCTCAGCTGTGCCTTCTCTCTTCAACATGACTTTTTTCCGCACCATTTTTTTTTTTTTTTTTCTGCTCAAACCTCCAACATCTCCCACCCTTCCTTAATATCAGCGGTCATCTGGCTTCTTATTTCACTTGAAAGGGATCCATTTGGAAGACAGTTAATCTGTCCTTTCAGCTAAAACTACCAACCCACCAGGCCTATCCTTCTAGACTCTGATTTCCTCCCCACTGAAACACACACACTCTTACCCACGTGCCTGTCCCAGGCCTGGCCTCCCAGTATTGGGTTCCCACTCCTCTCTCTCATTCAAGGTCGTCTCTCTAAACTTGGTCCTTCTCTCCTGCATCGTTAATTTTCCCTCTTCCCTGGATCAACCCCCTCAGCATTCAGAAATATCTTCCATCTGAAAAAGATGTACTCTTGAATTAGAACCAAAATCAGATGATATAAGGTAAATAATAACTGAAATAGTTGGAAATATATTAATAAAATCCAATACAATTAAAAAAGCATACTACTTTATTGTGAAACTGCCATCAGCCCAAAGAATTCTCTAGGATCTGAGTTACTTGTTTCTTTCTCTTGACAGTTCTGTATTATCCTCACTAGTTAAAGGGATTTATTATTATTTTTTAACTCAAAAGAATAAAGTGTCTTCCGAAAACACACACACTCACGTGAACCCAATTTGTCTGTACAACCCTCTACTTTCTCCTCCCCTTTCCTGTAAGACTTTTCAGAAGAATTATCTGCACTCTCTTCCTTCCTTGCATCCTCATTATTTGGGCTTTTGTCCCCATCACTTTACTGAACACTCTCTTGACAGTTCTGTATTATCCTCACTAGTTAAAGGGATTTATTATTATTTTTTAACTCAAAAGAATAAAGTGTCTTCCAAAAACACACACACTCACGTGAACCC
Source organism: Kobus ellipsiprymnus (assembly GCA_006410655.1). Taxonomy (NCBI): domain Eukaryota; kingdom Metazoa; phylum Chordata; class Mammalia; order Artiodactyla; family Bovidae; genus Kobus; species Kobus ellipsiprymnus. Next base: position 1,293,488 of record SJYR01000602.1, on the reverse strand, counting down.
AATTTGTCTGTACAACCCTCTACTTTCTCCTCCCCTTTCCTGCAAGACTTTTCAGAAGAATTATCTGCGCTCTCTTCCTTCCTTGCATCCTCATTATTTGGGCTTTTGTCCCCATCACTTTACTGAACAGGTCTTACCAAGGTCCCTAATAACTCTTACGTTGTTCAGTCCAATGGCTGGTTCTCAATCCTGGTCACACTTGATCCCCCAGCAGCCTTTGACTCCGCCCTCCACCCCACCCTTTGACTCCCCCCTTCCTGGTTTTCTTCCCTGTGGTCCAGGGCCCAGCCTCCCAGTTCCATCCTGTCTTTCCCCCTTTACCTCATGCTGATGGTCCCTCTTCTTCTTGAGTCTAAGCTCTGGGCTCGGTTTTGGGGTCCCCACTTCTCGTACTTTACAGACGTTCTCATCCAGCTCCGTGGCTTTGTTTCATCAGATATTTGTTTTCGTTCTTTCATTATCTGCTCCTCCTTATGCAACAACACGTGTCAGATCGTCTCACGTTGCCCTGCAGTTTCCTGAGGCTGTGTGTTTATCATTTTTGTTTGATATTTGCTCTCTCTGTTCTTCAAATTGGGTCATTTTTGTTGATCTTCAAATTTACTGACTTTTCTTCTGTCATCTCCCTTCTGCTATTGCGATGACCCTGTGAATTTTTGATTATAGATCTTCTAGTTTTCAGTTCTATGATTTCCATTTGATTCTTCCGTATTGTTTCTCTTTCTGTGCTGGGAACCCCCAACTTTCTGTTGATTGCCAGAATGTTTACCTGAGAAAACACAGCTCCAATAGTTGCTTTAAAGTCTTTGTTTGGTAATGCTAACATCTGGGTCAAATTGAGTCACCATCTGCTGATTATCTTTTCCCTTGGGAACTGCTCCCATTTCTCTGGTTCTTTGTACATGGAGTAATTTCCCTTTGTCCTAAACATTGTGAGTGTTGTGTGTGAGTGCTGTTGTAATCTAGGAGAGTGCTGTGTGTTTTGCCTGTTTCTTTGTTTTAGCAGTTACTCCACATGGTTAGGTTAGGACACAGATTCTGTCTCACCCCCTCTTAGTGGTGGTTCCAGCACAGTTTAGTTTTCCAAAGTCTCTGCTGTCTGTTTTGGGTCTGTCCTGCACGTATGCAGCTTGGGGTGAGCCTGAGACTCGGGTGGAATTTGGGGACCCCCTTGTCTAGCTCTGTCTGCCCTTTGGCCTCATTTACACTAGAGACAGGCAGACGGGCTTTCTCCACGTGATTGATCTGGCCGTGAGCCTCTGTGACTGTGGCCCAAACTTGGGGACAAAGGAAGACGCGGCCGGGAGCGACATGGGAGGGCTTAAGCCTTTGCATGCTAGTTTTCCAAGTTTGACTCCTTCTCACAATCTGCCTGTTTTTTCCCCCAAATTTTTTATTGTGGTGAAATATGCATAACATAAAATTTGCCATCTTCTCTATCTTGAAGTTTACAGTTTAGGTGTATTGAATGCATTCGTAATGTTGTACAGTCGTCACCGCTGTCTGTCTCCACAATGCTTTTCATCTTGTTCAACTGATTGTCAAGAAATATGTGTTGAACAAGCAAACCAAAGGGTAAGCAACGTAGTCAGAACATTTCTTCACATAAAGGAATTGGATACGGTTGCTTTCCAGTCTTTCCCAAAACCACCGTATTGAGAGAAGGATGAAGACGTTGTTCAGGGGATGCCGGCATCTCCTAGCCCACCCTTGGGGTGCAGAGCATCAGTGCCCTGGTGGAAGCAGATGGATGAACTCTGACTCTCACACACTTGGAATGGGAATGCTCAGCTTTCCCTCTTGTGTTCCGAGTGCATCTGCAGACGGATGGGGTGGACACAGCAGTGTGGAAGCCGGCCCCGGGCATACTGCACTAGCCGCTTTGGCCTCGTTATCCCTCATGTTGTTCTGCTGTGCCCAGGCCCCTGGTAATGATGATGAGAGCTCGTGAGTGGTAGACAGCCCCAAAGCTGAGCAACTTTAAACAGTCACTGGCTGCTGTGGCCCCAGTCCTCTCCTCCCGTATTGACGTCCTCTTTTCGGAGACTTAGCCAGGTGGGTCGTGAAGACACTGTAGTTACGGAGCTCTAACACGTACACCCAGAAACCAGGGAAGTCTCAGAAATCTGCATTGCCTCTGTCCTTTGCATCCAAATCCGATTGCAGTGCAGTGGTTGGAGGGCCACGTGGGTTATTTACAGAGAAGGCAGTTGTCACCCCAGGGTGTGTGTTCTCACTGCTGGTGGCCACGTTGGTCTCTCGTTTTCTCTAAGCCTGCATCATAAATTGGGAGCTCTTCTGAGATGGCTTCCTAGATTCACTTCTGACTTCTGAAAGTGGACTCAAGGAAGGAAAACTTCAAGGTTGTTTTTCTAATAGTGAGTATGGTGCTTACCACTCAGAGTCTCCCTTCCTTCAATAATGAAACTGTTACTGCTGATACATGGCCCCCTAAGGAACCAGCTCAGGGGAGAAAGAACTGATGTCTCCTCTTGTTCTTGGTTTGCTTTTTTTGAGTTGCTATGTTTTCTGCTAAGTTTTTGCTAAGTTTTTTTTAAAAAAAATTTATTCAGGAGTAGTTGATTTACAATATTGTGTTAATTTCTGCTGTATAGCAGAGATTCAGTTATAAATATGTATACATTCTTTTTCATATTCTTTTCCATTATGGTTTATCACAAGACATTGAATATAGTTCCCTGTACTTTACAGTAGGACCTTGTTCTTACCCATTCTAAATATAATAGTTTGTATCTACTAATCCCAAACTCCTAATCCATCTCTCCCCAGCCCCTTAGCAACCGCAAGTCTGTTCTCTGTGTCTGTGAGTCTGTTTGGAATTGTTTGCCAAGTTCTTATACACATCATTTAAAGGCTTTTCCTCTTTCTTTATAAATTTTTTTTTGTGTTAATTTTTAATGAGAGTTCAGTAGCAGTTTATAATGCTATAGTTGGCATTTAAGATGAATAGTGGCTGATGAACTATTAAAAGATAACACTTCTCATTTATGTTTCAAGAGGAAGGTATTATATAATTGTCTTCTTTAAGTAACTAGAAAGAGGGAAAGTATTGGCAGTGTTTTCTGCGTAGTCTCTCTGTGCTATTTAGCGTTTCATTTCGATGGTTAATGGCATTCTCTGGCTGTCCAGGTCGTATGGCAGTTTCCAACATCTGAAAGGCATTACGGGAAATACTGTGCAGCCCTGTTAGGAAGGTGCTGAATGTGTCTGAGATATGACTCACTCCTTAGCGGGAGGGAACATTTCTCAGCAGCTTCCCGGCTGCCTGAGAGCCAGAGTGATTTCTGAGTATTCATTCAGTTCTCTGTCCATTTCTTAACCCACTAGGTGTTTATGACATGTTCTGCTTCATACCAGTCGTGGTGTTATCACCTACCCGGGGTAGAGTTCATCTCATTTATACGGAGCAGCAATGGTGGAGGGATGCAGGGGCCAGAGCTCTTCGGGGAGTTGAAGGAAAGGTCGTCAGGTGGGGGCGGCAGGAAGCTGGAAGGGAAGGAAGAGTCGTGTGCGTGGCCTGCAGGCGCTGCGCACCTGTGCGGTGACAGGTGGCCATGGGCCTCAGCAGTGCTCGGCTCCATCCTGGGTGATCTCTCTTCTTGACGGTTCTCTTGAGGAAATAGAAGCATTACTTAGGATAGTTGAAAAATGAAAATCTCATTGCTGCCTGGAGCAGAATGGTGAAATTAATTATGGCACATTCATGAGATGGAGTTCTCTGCCGTCATTACAAATTATTTTGCTAAAGGTTGTGTAACGGTGGAGGGAAGCTCTCACTGTGTAATAAGTGGGGAAGGGAGCCTATAAAGCCGGATGATCTCAGCGTGGTAACTCGATGTTCTCCGCCCGGGCCACCCTGCCCCGCTCTTGACCCTTCTGTGCTTCTGTGCGTACAACCTGTTGGGGCTTCCCTGATGGCCCCGTGGGTGAAGGATCTCCCTACAGTGCGGAAGACACAGGAAATGCAGGTTTGATCCCTGCATTGAGAAGATCCCCTGGAGGAGGAAATGGCAACCACCTCCAGTATTCTTGCTTGGGAAATCCCATGGACAGGGGAGCCTGGTGGGCTGCAGTCCAAAGGGTCTCGAAGAGGTGGACACAACTGAGCGAGTAAGCAAGCACGCGGCATCCTGTACAACCTACTTCTTCATGTCACTGCTCATTGTCTTTCTCTCGTGATAGAGTTTAAGTTGCAGGAGGGCAGGGAGTTTTTTCTGGCTTGCTCTCTGATGTGTCTGGCACATGTCAAATCCTAATAAATGTTGTGATTGTTGAATAAATGTTGAAGAAAATGGGTTTGGATTATAATAAGATGATTGTTATTGACTATCCCCTTTTACTTTTCAGAACTTTTCATATTTTCTATGACAAACATGGATGACCTCTATGATTAGAGAGAGAAAGCTTTAAGAAGATATTATTACTTATGAATTCTTCATTTCAACCTAACTAGTTTATCTGGGGATGGCTGAACAGATGATTGGAGACTCAGAGACTTCCAGCTGTGAGCAGTAAGCATCACCTGGATAGCTCTCAGGACCCCGGAGTCCAGCCTGGCTATAGTAGAGCGTGACTGTGGCGGGGTTTTGAGCTTCTTTTGTTCCGTTTCCCCATTTCCCCATCACACCCGTGGCTCGGGGCTGCTTCTAGGTCTCCTCCTTTCCACGCTGTATCTTTTCTGGTCTCCATTTCAATGCCATTCTTAATTCCTGGCTCTCACTCTCATCTTTGGGGATCTCTTGTTTGCAACTGACATTAACCAAAGAGGCCAGAGCTACCACAGTTGGGAGTCATGTGGAATCTCTTTAAGAAACAACTGTAGAAACACTCTAAACACACATGGGATACTTGTCTATGGGCTATCTTTTCTCTGCAGGCAAGTGACAAGTTCTTGGAGAAAAAGGTTTCTACTTTCTACTTCTCTTGCCTTCACTAGTGCATAGACAGTTCTGGTTTCAAAGTTGATATCACGTCCTTGGCTACTTGTATATAAAATAAATGTCGTTTCTGACCTTCTGAGGTTGCGTGAGGATAGTACGGGGCACGTGCCTCAGGAGGCATCATATATGTGTGCACGTATGTATTTCATGACAGTTTGTTATTAATAGTTAAAAAAAGCTGATAAACTAAAGTGAAAGGTCCAGGATCTAACTTGATTAATATAACCTTCTGTTATTAAAATTGTATGGTTTTTATGCAGGAAATACAGATCAATTTTTAGGAAGCAGTTTACTACATAATAGATAATTCAATTCAGTAAATGTTTATTGAGATTCTACTCTTTATAAGGTAATTCAGTAAGCACTGAAGGAGATTGTATAAGTCAGTTGAAAATAGTCTATGAAGTGAGATTCTAAGGGCATAAACAATGCCTAAGAGAAAAGACATGTTGTTGGGGGTTTAAAGGAGGGAGACATTACGTTGAGATCTGGGAACAGGTGAGGGTGGATGGAGTAGGGGACATTATTTATGGGCCCAGAATTATGACTTTTGTTAGGTGGAGATCCTAGACATGGGGGAAATAAAGGGTTCCAGGTGGGGGGAACACAGCTGACAATGGATGGGAGAAGGTTTTGGATGAATAGGGGGCTCCTGGGCAGGGGATGTGCAGGCGAGAGCTGGCGGAGGAAGCCGGCAGGTGGATTTGGGTGCCACAGGGAGAGCTTTCCTGCTGGAGGGGGAACCTCTTGTTTTTAGCCTCGCAAAGGACCTTTGGATCTTCTCTCATATTAGAAATGGGGTTTGAAAGAAAAGGTTTTCAGTTGGGTTGATAAATAGAAGTGGAACCATGTGCTTTTGATATTTGTCATGTTTATGGCACTGCCTTTCATCCTGAAATGAAATTTATTAAGTGAAAAGACGTAAAATCAAAGAGAAAGTTGTTTGCTCCCAGGGACTTATTTCTTTCCCCTCCATGGTTGCACAGCCACTGGACTGGACTAGTCCTAGAATTTGCAGATTTACTCACCTGCTATGGGGAAAATGGAGGTAGATTTTACACGGCTAAGTTGTTTTCTCAGAGCTGCATTGCAGGCTATTACAGTGCTTTTGAGCCCCATCTGTGTGCCTGGACGCTCAGAAGCCTGCCTAATCAGAGATTGTATGAAGGCTATCAGTTTGACTGACACCACCAGGTGCCATGAGTGTCGTGATGTTGATGCTATTTCTGTGTATTGCTTTATGCAGCATTTGTTTCGTAGTCATAAATGATCATCTACGACAGGTTTTAAAAGCATTTGAGGTAGGAATTCAAGCTGTGATCACTGGAAATTCATAAACTATTTTCTCATAGTATTTCAAAGAGTTTAACACATCTACACTCCTAATCCTACACCATTTGTATCATCTTTCTTGTTTAAAAATAGATGTACAGTTTGGAAGTACACAGCTAGGAATCTTTAGAGTTGAATTTACTCATGAAGTTGGTGATCTGTTCCTTACCTTTTTTGGTATTACTTTAAAAAGATTCAACTTGTTTCTTTTTAAAAAAGCTTTTAAATTCTAAAATATATTCAGAAAGAAAGCAGTTTGAAGACTTGTGTGAAACATTTGCCTATTTTTGTAAAGTTTTGAGTGTGTGTGCCTGAGCTGGGGCTGTGTGTGTGTGTGTGTGTATCTGAGCTGGGGCCCTGTGTGTGTGTGTGTGTGTGTGTGTGTGTGCTGAGCGAGGCCTCTGTGCACAGAAAGAAGGTGACGAGTGGGTGGCCCTGCACTGCATCCCTGAAGTAGCTCCAGGGGTGAAGGTGTGGTTGGCAGAGTGGGGACAATCACTTCTTTATACATTTTTAAAGAAATGATGAGATTACGTATGATTTTTACCTTTTGCATTTTTGAATAAAAAATAGAAAAACTTGTCCCAGCTGTTCCCCGGGCGGCTGGCTGTGTTTTGCAGCTTGGAGCCAGGTTTTCTGCTTCCTGTTGAATGGTTACAGGAGGCAACGTATGGGGTCAGGATTTTACTTTCTCAATCCATTTCCAGCATCCTCTTCATATTTGAATTTTTACAGTTCCTTCTGTTCAACTACTCTATCCTCATTTTCAGAAGAGTTGTAATCTGCACTTTAATTATATTTCCTTTGAAAATATTTAGTTGAAGGCAATTTCATGATCATCATAGAGTTTAATACTTTTCTCATACGCTCTTTCAAATTTCTGAATTTCTTACCAATATTTAGTACTCTTATAATGGAAACATGCACCTGGTATAATTTTACATTCCCTTCTCTGTGGTGTAACTTTGGTTGATTTACAGCTTAGGATTTCACATTCTGTCTCTCTTGGAGCAGCGGGCGATCTTCTCTGCTTTCTGGAAGTCTTCCTCATTCCAGCGAGAGACGAGACGTTAGGTTTTGAGTTGCAGATGGTGTTTCCTGATAGTCGTTCTATGATCGTGTTGGATTTAGGGTCTTGACCTGTCCAAACTCCAGGCTTCCCTGATAGCTCAGTTGGTAAAGAATCCGCCTGCAATGCAGGAGACCTGGGTTTGATTCCTGGGTGGGGAAGATCTGCTGGAGGGGGAATAGGCTACCCACTCCAGCATTCTTGCCTGGAGAATTCCATGGACTGCAGTCCATGGGGTCTCAAAGAGTTGAACACGACTGAGCGACTTTCACTTTCCTGTTCAAACTCCAGTCCTGCTTGTTCAGAGGGACTCCCGACCCATTCCTCTCAACTGTTGTGTGGAGGAATCCTTAGATCACATTTTTAGAAACGGAAGCATAGTTAATTTACAATACTGTATTAGTTTCAGGTGAATGGCAGAGTGATACAGGTAAACCTATCTGTGTATTTTTTCCGATTCTTTTCCGTTGGAGGTTATTCTGTGACACTGAGCAGCGGTCCCTGAGCTGCACAGTGTTGGTGCCTATCTGCTTTATGCGTGTCGTGTGTGTGTGTTCCTCCCAAACTCCTAGTGTCTCTCTCCTCTCTGTGTCCCCTTTGGGAACCGTAAGTTTGCTTCTGTGTCTACGAGTCTGTTTCTGTTTTGTCAATAAGTTCACTTGTATTGTTTTTTTAGAGTCCGCATATAAGAGAGCACTTCACCTTTTAAGGCTGAAAAGAGATTGTCTTTGGGGTTAGTAGGGCTTCCCTGGTGGCTCAGACAGTAAAGAATCCGCCTGCAATGCAGGAGACCTGGGTTCGATCCCTGGGTTGAGTAGATTCCCTGGAGAAGGGAATGGCTACCCACTCCAGTATTCTGGCCTGGAGAATCCCATGGACAGGGAATCCTGGCGGGCTGCAGTCCATAGGGTCTCAAAGAGTCGGACACGACTGAGCGACTAACTGTTTTACTTTGGGGTTAGTAAGTTAGCAAGTGCCCTGGGTGAAATAGCTTGAACAGAAGGAGGTAAGAGAGATGGAGTTTTCGTCCTGGGACTTGGAGCGAGTAAGTGAATTTGTCTGGGCTCCATGCCTTAGTTGTGAGCGGGGGCTAAAGCCTGGACGCTCTGATTCCCTGTAGCACTTGCACTTGGTGGGCTGATTGCGCAGGGCTAGTGACATGTGCTTCGGGGCTCCAGGAGGTACACCAGTGGTGGTCTGCCTCCAGTATGTCCACCTCGTCCTGTGAGCCTCAGGAAGACGTGGAACACCCTGCTTCTGCCTACCATTTCACACCAGTGGAGGGAACGGTCTCTCTCTAAGGTTGCCTGGTCTTAAACTAGACAGGCAACGGGAAGTGACTCCAAGTGGAATTGAAATAACCTCAGTGTAGCCCATCATGTGAAAGCTGTCCCGAGGGGAATGTAAAGAGAGAGGGAACCTGGGCCAGAAAGATCCAAGTAAAAGTAAGAAGTAGAGTAAGACGTCTGGCACATCGTCAAGGATGGGGTAGCTGACCTCATTCACGGCGGTGAGACCAGGAGGCCGCCTCTTGGACGCTGACATGTGAAGTTTAAATGAGCAGAGGCTGTGCTCTTTGACGGGAAAATACGTTTTTAGTTATCTGTTATCCCAGGGAACCAACACACACCCTTCCATGGTGTGTTAAGTCTGGGGGAAATTCAGGTCCTTTGGAAAGTTCCTGGGGGAGGATCACGTCTTCCCAGGTGGCCATCCACCTTGGTCCCGGTGGCAGAACCGAAGTCCCTGAGGACTGTGGCTCTGCCCCGAGCTGCACGTCGCGACGATGGGGGTGAGGTCCATGCACCCCGGCTGCATCGGAGGAGGAGGACCTGGGGTGACTCATCCCTGCCGGGACGCTTCAGCCCAGGCTGTGAATACGAGCATTTATTCCACCAGAGTCCACCCGGGGCCTCAGGACCTGTGAGACAGTCGCCCTTTCTTGATCCTCCTTCCGAGTTCTGGCTCCTGTGTGTTACCTTAGGAGGCGAGCTGGTTATTAATAGGCATTTGTAACTATTTTAAACAGTGTGTGAAGAGCCTGAAAGAACCCCATGGTATTTAACACAATTCAGTCGTGAATACTTTTACAAATAAGTTTCTCTTTTATTTTTTATAAGTCCCAAATTTATCTATCAGGATAGTTTGAAGCTGAGTAGAAATGCCATTTCCTTATTCAGCAACCCTGTAAAACCAGTCATGTCTTCATCCTGCTCCTTGATTTACAGCTTTAGAAAATGTTTTCAACAGAAAATGGGAGTCTGGGGAGCATTTGGGAGAGAGGACGTGATGAGGGCAGAATCACTAGGTTTCCAAGGGCGACACCTGGTCAAGGACTGCTCTCTCCAGCGGGGGTCCCTCTGCCGATTATTGGAAAAGTCTCTGAAAGCAGTCAATGCTAAAGAAAATCAACCCTGAATTTTCACTGGAAGGAATGATTCTGAAACTGAAGCTCCAATCCTTTGGCCACCTGATGTGAAAAACTGACTCATTAGAAAAGACCCTGATGGTTGGAAAGATTGAAGGCAGGAAGAGAAGGGGACGACAGGATGAGATGGTTGGATGGCATCACCCACTCTATGGACACGGGTTTGAGCAAACTCTGGGAAGATGGTGATGGACAGGGAAGCCTGATGTGCTACCGTCCACGGGGCCACAGAGAGTCAGACACGACAGAGCGACTGAACACCAGCCTGGACAGAGTCCTCTTTAGTCTTGCACAGAGAGGGACATCTCCCTGTTGTCTTAATGTCGCCAGTGTCTGCTGTGAACCCGGAGGTGGGTTCAGGGTCGAATCAAGCATTAGGAACAGAGATTTGTAGGCCGTGGCGGGTGGGGGGTGGTTTGGCTCCCTGGCTCTTGGCCTGTCTCTTATACACATCTAGATGTGTATAAGAGACAGGTGCACAGAAAGAAGCTGACGAGTGTGTGTGTGTGTGTGTGTGTGTGCTGAGCGAGGCGTGTGTGTGTGTGTGTGTGCGTGCTGAGCGAGGCGCGCGTGTGTGTGTGTGTGTGTGTGTGTGTGCGCTGAGCGAGGCCTCTGTGCACAGAAAGAAGCTGACGAGTGTGTGTGTGTGTGTCTGTGTGTGTGTGTGTGTGTGTGTGCGCTGAGCAAGGCCTCTGTGCACAGAAAGAAGCTGACGAGTGTGTGTGTGTGTGTGTGTGTGCTGAGCGAGGCGTGTGTGTGTGTGTGTGTGTGTGTGTGTGTGTGTGTGCTGAGCGAGGCCTCTGTGCACAGAAAGAAGGTGACGAGTGGGTGGCCCTGCACTGCATCCCTGAAGTAGCTCCAGGGGTGAAGGTGTGGTTGGCAGAGTGGGGACAATCACTTCTTTATACATTTTTAAAGAAATGATGAGATTACGTATGATTTTTACCTTTTGCATTTTTGAATAAAAAATAGAAAAACTTGTCCCAGCTGTTCCCTGGGCGGCTGGCTGTGTTTTGCAGCTTGGAGCCAGGTTTTCTGCTTCCTGTTGAATGGTTACAGGAGGCAACGTATGGGGTCAGGATTTTACTTTCTCAATCCATTTCCAGCATCCTCTTCATATTTGAATTTTTACAGTTCCTTCTGTTCAACTACTCTATCCTCATTTTCAGAAGAGTTGTAATCTGCACTTTAATTATATTTCCTTTGAAAATATTTAGTTGAAGGCAATTTCATGATCATCATAGAGTTTAATACTTTTCTCATACGCTCTTTCAAATTTCTGAATTTCTTACCAATATTTAGTACTCTTATAATGGAAACATGCACCTGGTATAATTTTACATTCCCTTCTCTGTGGTGTAACTTTGGTTGATTTACAGCTTAGGATTTCACATTCTGTCTCTCTTGGAGCAGCGGGCGATCTTCTCTGCTTTCTGGAAGTCTTCCTCATTCCAGCGAGAGACGAGACGTTAGGTTTTGAGTTGCAGATGGTGTTTCCTGATAGTCGTTCTATGATCGTGTTGGATTTAGGGTCTTGACCTGTCCAAACTCCAGGCTTCCCTGATAGCTCAGTTGGTAAAGAATCCGCCTGCAATGCAGGAGACCTGGGTTTGATTCCTGGGTGGGGAAGATCTGCTGGAGGGGGAATAGGCTACCCACTCCAGCATTCTTGCCTGGAGAATTCCATGGACTGCAGTCCATGGGGTCTCAAAGAGTTGAACACGACTGAGCGACTTTCACTTTCCTGTTCAAACTCCAGTCCTGCTTGTTCAGAGGGACTCCCGACCCATTCCTCTCAACTGTTGTGTGGAGGAATCCTTAGATCACATTTTTAGAAACGGAAGCATAGTTAATTTACAATACTGTATTAGTTTCAGGTGAATGGCAGAGTGATACAGGTAAACCTATCTGTGTATTTTTTCCGATTCTTTTCCGTTGGAGGTTATTCTGTGACACTGAGCAGCGGTCCCTGAGCTGCACAGTGTTGGTGCCTATCTGCTTTATGCGTGTCGTGTGTGTGTGTTCCTCCCAAACTCCTAGTGTCTCTCTCCTCTCTGTGTCCCCTTTGGGAACCGTAAGTTTGCTTCTGTGTCTACGAGTCTGTTTCTGTTTTGTCAATAAGTTCACTTGTATTGTTTTTTTAGAGTCCGCATATAAGAGAGCACTTCACCTTTTAAGGCTGAAAAGAGATTGTCTTTGGGGTTAGTAGGGCTTCCCTGGTGGCTCAGACAGTAAAGAATCCGCCTGCAATGCAGGAGACCTGGGTTCGATCCCTGGGTTGAGTAGATTCCCTGGAGAAGGGAATGGCTACCCACTCCAGTGTTCTGGCCTGGAGAATCCCATGGACAGGGAATCCTGGCGGGCTGCAGTCCATAGGGTCTCAAAGAGTCGGACACGACTGAGCGACTAACTGTTTTACTTTGGGGTTAGTAAGTTAGCAAGTGCCCTGGGTGAAATAGCTTGAACAGAAGGAGGTAAGAGAGATGGAGTTTTCGTCCTGGGACTTGGAGCGAGTAAGTGAATTTGTCTGGGCTCCATGCCTTAGTTGTGAGCGGGGGCTAAAGCCTGGACGCTCTGATTCCCTGTAGCACTCGCACTTGGTGGGCTGATTGCGCAGGGCTAGTGACATGTGCTTCGGGGCTCCAGGAGGTACACCGGTGGTGGTCTGCCTCCAGTATGTCCACCTCGTCCTGTGAGCCTCAGGAAGACGTGGAACACCCTGCTTCTGCCTACCATTTCACACCAGTGGAGGGAACGGTCTCTCTCTAAGGTTGCCTGGTCTTAAACTAGACAGGCAACGGGAAGTGACTCCAAGTGGAATTGAAATAACCTCAGTGTAGCCCATCATGTGAAAGCTGTCCCGAGGGGAATGTAAAGAGAGAGGGAACCTGGGCCAGAAAGATCCAAGTAAAAGTAAGAAGTAGAGTAAGACGTCTGGCACATCGTCAAGGATGGGGTAGCTGACCTCATTCACGGCGGTGAGACCAGGAGGCCGCCTCTTGGACGCTGACATGTGAAGTTTAAATGAGCAGAGGCTGTGCTCTTTGACGGGAAAATACGTTTTTAGTTATCTGTTATCCCAGGGAACCAACACACACCCTTCCATGGTGTGTTAAGTCTGGGGGAAATTCAGGTCCTTTGGAAAGTTCCTGGGGGAGGATCACGTCTTCCCAGGTGGCCATCCACCTTGGTCCCGATGGCAGAACCGAAGTCCCTGAGGACTGTGGCTCTGCCCCGAGCTGCACGTCGCGACGATGGGGGTGAGGTCCATGCACCCCGGCTGCATCGGAGGAGGAGGACCTGGGGTGACTCATCCCTGCCGGGACGCTTCAGCCCAGGCTGTGAATACAAGCATTTATTCCACCAGAGTCCACCCGGGGCCTCAGGACCTGTGAGACAGTCGCCCTTTCTTGATCCTCCTTCCGAGTTCTGGCTCCTGTGTGTTACCTTAGGAGGCGAGTTGGTTATTATTAGGCATTTGTAACTATTTTAAACAGTGTGTGAAGAGCCTGAAAGAACCCCATGGTATTTAACACAATTCAGTCGTGAATACTTTTACAAATAAATTTCTCTTTTCTTTTTTATAAGTCCCAAATTTATCTATCAGGATAGTTTGAAGCTGAGTAGAAATGCCATTTCCTTATTCAGCAACCCTGTAAAACCAGTCATGTCTTCATCCTGCTCCTTGCTTTACAGCTTTAGAAAATGTTTTCAACAGAAAATGGGAGTCTGGGGAGCATTTGGGAGAGAGGACGTGATGAGGGCCGAATCACTACGTTTCCAAGGGCGACACCTGGTCAAGGACTGCTCTCTCCAGCGGGGGTCCCTCTGCTGATTATTGGAAAAGTCTCTGAAAGCAGTCAATGCTAAAGAAAATCAACCCTGAATTTTCACTGGAAGGACTGATTCTGAAACTGAAGCTCCAGTCCTTTGGCCACCTGATGTGAAAAACTGACTCATTAGAAAAGACCCTGATGGTTGGAAAGATTGAAGGCAGGAAGAGAAGGGGACGACAGGATGAGATGGTTGGATGGCATCACCCACTCTATGGATACGAGTTTGAGCAAACTCTGGGAAGATGGTGATGGACAGGGAAGCCTGACGTGCTACCGTCCATGGGGCCACAGAGAGTCGGACACGACAGAGCGACTGAACACCAGCCTGGACAGAGTCCTCTTTAGTCTTGCACGGAGAGGGACATCTCCCTGTTGTCTTAACGTCGCCAGTGTCTGCTGTGAACCCGGAGGTGGGTTCAGGGTCGAATCAAGCATTAGGAACAGAGATTTGTAGGCCGTGGCGGGTGGGGGGTGGTTTGGCTCCCTGGCTCTTGGCAGCGCTCATCCCTAAGATTCTCTCACGATGAGCTGGCACTTTTTGCACCATGGAAATGCAGCGGTACATTCCCCCTGGGTTGTTTCAGGTAAGACATCTGTCTCGTTAAGTCTCCCGCCCTGTTCGCCTCCCCCGGTCAGTAAGCATTCTTCATACCTTCCTCCAAGGTTTGGGCCTGCAAGCTCGAGGCAGCCACTGCCTTCAGGGCCATGCATGCCCGGCATGTGAATCAGGGCTTCTTTGCAGCCTCCTGGACGGTCTATTCCCAGCTTGTGAAAGCCTGAATGCACGCTGCCTGGAAGGGAGCCCGCTGGAGGGACCCCTCTCCCTGGTAAGGCAAGGCGGATGGTGGGTCATTAGTTGTATTCAGTGTCAGACTTGCTGTGGAAATCTTTAATCATCATGAATGATTTTTCAATACGTTTGGCGTTCAGATTTTTCTGGGCCTAGGGGAGAGGTTTAAAAGGAAAATAACCACCCAGAGGAAACAGGGTTTTCAGTCTGCTGGCCTTGAACCATGGTCGGAGCTGAAATACATACAGAAGTGCAGACCTGACCCCACACGATGGAGGATGGAAAAATCCGTTGTCAGGACCATGGTTATCTTTATTATTTTTCATATTTTATTTTATTAATATATATATTTTTACTTTACATCGTGGTTATCTTTAAATAGGTTGATGCTGTTCCAATGTTTCCTCAACAGTACGGGGTTCGGGGGGGAATTCGTGGCATCTCAGAGGCCTGATTGATGAGAAGCCTAATAGATACATGGACGGGACCCCAGACACTGCGTTTTGCATTCTCTTCCAGGCATGTGTAGCCCCAGCAGGTTTTTTTTCCTTTGCCTTTCGTGGTTTACAGATGTTTGCCTGTGTGGGCAGGTAATGCTGGGGTTTCTGCCTTGGGGTTGGGGGTCTGTGAGGGGAGTCCAAGGGGGAGGGTTTTCCTCTCCGGGGGGCAGGGGCTCAGGGTGGCTGGACGCACGGTGTGGCCCCCCCCACATCTTGACCGACCAGGACAGTTCTGCAGAGGCCAAAGCAGATGGACTGTGTCTCCACGTGGCTTCAAGTGGACGGCGGGGACGCAGCCAGGCAAGGCCCCTGTCCCCCGAGGGGTGAAGCCGGCGGCTCTCCTGCTCTGAGATGGATGTAATGCTGGGGTTTCTGCCTTGGGGTTGGGGGTCTGTGAGGGGAGTCCAAGGGGGAGGGTTTTCCTCTCCGGGGGGCAGAGGCTCAGGGTGGCTGGACGCACGGTGTGGCCCCCCCACATCTTGACCGACCAGGACAGTTCTGCAGAGGCCAAAGCAGATGGACTGTGTCTCCACGTGGCTCCAAGTGGACGGCGGGGACGCAGCCAGGCAAGGCCCCTGTCCCCTGAGGGGTGAAGCCGGCGGCTCTCCTGCTCTGAGATGGGTTTATTAATATATATATTTTTACTTTACATCGTGGTTATCTTTAAATAGGTTGATGCTGTTCCAATGTTTCCTCAACAGTATGGGGTTCGGGGGGGAATTTGTGGCATCTCAGAGGCCTGATTGATGAGAAGCCTAATAGATACATGGACGGGACCCCAGACACCGCGTTTTGCATTCTCTTCCAGGCATGTGTAGCCCCAGCAGGTTTTTTTTCCTTTGCCTTTCGTGGTTTACAGATGTTTGCCTGTGTGGGCAGGTAATGCTGGGGTTTCTGCCTTGGGGTTGGGGGTCTGTGAGGGGAGTCCAAGGGGGAGGGTTTTCCTCTCCGGGGGGCAGGGGCTCAGGGTGGCTGGACGCACGGTGTGGCCCCCCCCACATCTTGACCGACCAGGACAGTTCTGCAGAGGCCAAAGCAGATGGACTGTGTCTCCACGTGGCTTCAAGTGGACGGCGGGGACGCAGCCAGGCAAGGCCCCTGTCCCCCGAGGGGTGAAGCCGGCGGCTCTCCTGCTCTGAGATGGATGGCCTGAGCCTCAGCATCCTCCTAGCAGACGGTCTTTCCGTGCGTGGGGCCAGTGCTGGGTTCCGCTTTAGTACTTAAAGGCTTCCTATCAGGAAAGAGGAAGTGGAATAGCGGGAGGCTTTCTTGTGAGGAGGATATCTGTTTACTGATAAGATGGTTCTTAACTGTTTAGATGGCATCCAGTTATTGCACAATGCAAACCTTTTTAAACAAAGCCATCACCGTAGTGTTTTAATGTTGACTTTCTAAAAATTAGTAAGAGTATTGGGATCATATATTTATGTTGCCATTGTTTTTTTTTAGTTATCGGATTTCAATAAAGGGCAGCAGCTGGTGAATATGCAGAGGGACGGCTGTAACTGATGGGTGGAAACGGAGTTAATGCTGACTGGGAGAATCGACAGATAAAGAACCTCTGACTCCCAGAAGAGAGAACGTTAAGAGGGGGAATGGCTGAGACGGACTGTGAGTTTGTTCCCCAGATCTTGACATCTTAGGATGAACGGGTGCTCTGAGGTCAAAGTCAGGCTCAGAAGGCTCTGGGCTTCCCTGGTGGCTCCGTGGTAAAGAATCCTGTCAGTGCAGGAGACACAGGGTCCGTCCCTGGTCGGGGAAGATCCCCCTTGCCCTGGAGAGAGCCCTCCAGTGAGCCTGTGCTCTGGAGCCTGGGAATTGCAGCTCTACAGTAGCCCCTGCTTGTTGCAACTGGAGAGAAACCTATGCAACAGGGAAGGTCCAGCACAGCTAAAACCAAGCAAATAGAAGATGCAGTTCGCACTGAAATTTACTGGGGCGGCAGAAAGGCAGGGTAAACTTAACTGTGTGTGCCAGCGACTTCTCTTAGGAGCTGAGATACACCTGACCTTTAGGGTTCATGGAAAGGAAAGGCTGGAGCCTCCCACAATAACAGAATATTCTAGGTGTCCCATTATTTTACAGGGAGCATAACACAGATGGTCATGAAATAGATGAGGGATGAATATTCTCTCTCTTCCAATTCCGGCTACATGTTATCTGTGTTACTTAAAAGACTTTATATAGCAATAATAGTGCCGTATTATAGAACATTGGAAAAGTCTCAAAAAAAAAAAGTACGAGCCACAAAACCAGAACCCTCATACAGACACTGTTTGTTTGGCGCATACTTCAGATTCTAGATAGTTTTGTGTTGTGATTTTTGATTTTTAACCTCCGTTTTGTACACAGCTTTGCTGGCAGATGCATGGTGAGCCTGTAGAAGGTCGTTGCAGCATCCTGCCGAGGACCTGTGCTGGGTGGTGTTAGCCCGAGGTACTCCCCGTGCTGACTCACCTTCACGAGGTCTGAGCACAGAGCCTTGCCTGCTGCCAGGGCCCTCGAAGGACCAGCTCCCATACATCCAGAGTGGGAGGGTTGAAAGGCCCCTTCCCCATAGCAGGAGGTCTGTCTAGGAGCTTTTGGGGGGTACATGCTCTGTTTAAGAACTTTCTTTTGAGAACCTTTTTTTTTTTTTTTCCCACTGTGTTGTTCTGGGCAGGTGCTATGATGCCATCACTTTGATGTTGGGGGTGACATGGAGGAGGGCTCTGAGAACACTCCCTTAGCTGATGGAGCTGTTCATGAGGAAGAGGATGGCTTTCTTCGCTGGGAAGTGTGTCTGTGTGGAGCTCTCTGGTTCACTCAGAACCTAGACTCTGCAGACATCATGGGACCAGGAAACTCTGATTGGCGGTACAGTTGCCTCCAAACTGGCAGGCAGCAGGAAGCCTCGCTGTTCCCCCTAGTTTTGAAAAATTAGAATCTTCTGGAGGACGTGGCAATATAGCATTATGGAAAGATTATGGGCTGAATACTGCTTCTGCCACTTATCAGCAGTGGTAGAAGGTGTAATTATCCCTAATTTACAGATGAGGAAATTGAGGCTTAGGGGGATTAAGTAATTGGCCTGAGGTCACGTAGTTAAAAGAGTTGGGACTCACTCAGGCCTGTCTGGACTCCGACTGCACTCTGAAATCTGCTGCTCGCCCTCGGCTTCTCTCCCCATCCCCCTGCCTCACTCTTCCTCGCTCTCCTTTTGATTCTTTCTGTCTTCCTTCCCTCTCTTTTCCTTTCTTGCCCTCTGTCCCTTGCTCTCTCCCTGCCTTCCTCTTTTCCAGTGATCTGTGGCCGAGTGTAGGGGATGGGACAGAACGCCCTTTATCTGTGTGGGTATGAAATATGCGGTACAGACGTAGACCACAGAGCCAAGCAGCCTTACCAGGTTTGCATCAAGGCCTGGCCACGTCCTGGCTGAGCCTGCCCAAGCTGCTGAACGTCTCTGTGCCTCGGTTTCTCCATCTGTGAGCCTGAGACAGTAGTAAGGCCTCTATGTTGTTAACATAATAAATGAATTATCCCCTAGAAAGCACTTGGGACAGCGTCTAGGATATGGTGGACATTCACTGCCGGTGAGCCGTTACTGTTTTGTCATGATTTTGCCGCTGTCTCTCCAGGCTGGAGAAGAGGTGGATACCTTGTGGCTGGTGGGACACTCAGCCTTACCCCATGCAGGTGCCTCCATGCCGGGGCCGGGAGCGGGGTGGGGGGTGGTCTCCGCAGACAATGTTGCTGAAGGTTCGCAACAAGCAAAGCAAAACTGGGTGGTCAGCCAGTCTTAAAGTAATAGTCTAAGCAGTGTCACGGGGTATCCGTCCTGTACTCTTACTGTGCGAAAAAGGAAAGGAGAATTTAAGATGATAGCTGAGGCGATGACAAGCACTTTCAAGCTGATTTTTAGGTTCTGGGAAGATTCAGTTTAAACACTTTTGGAAGCAGTGCAGAGGTGTAAGTTCTGGGGAGGGGGGAGTTGATATGACTAACTGCTCCTGAGGAGACTTCAGTTTTGTTGGAAACACACTGACTGGCGGACGGCTTTGTGGGAGTGCCGGAGTTAGGGAGGAGAGTTCATGTTTTGGGTCCCCGTGTGGAGGACATCATCCTTTAGGATGATGACCTAGTTGGGGTGAAGAAGGAGATGCTTAGAGTGTTACAGATGGGAAATAGTGGAAAACATAGGCATAATGGGTCTAGGTTACTGAGTTCTGTTTTTCAGTAGGAATTTAAGAAATAGCCATTGCACCCTCTTTTTCTGGGAGATGCCTTGATAGACCTGCCTGGAATATATATGTCCCCCAAAGGGAACACTGGACATTAAAATGCCAAAATCATCCATCCTGCAGAAAATGTAAACGACAAGGTCATGCGAGTTGGAAAAACCTTTGCCTTTTCAGTGAGAGCTGAACCAGTGATCCCATCACTTAGATGAGTAGAAAAATCATGTATGAAGGTAGTTATTCACAGCTTCAACAAATGTAACTAAACAGTAGGTACTGATTTTGACTGTCACATTCCACGGACCTGTTCAACACAAGGTGTACAGAGTGGAAGGTGAATGCAGTGTGTGATGTTTTAGCCTCAAAATCCCCCCAAAGGAGCTGAAGCTTGCTGTAATAAATGCCTTGACTGCTGAAAATCTGGTGGCATAGAGGATTTTCTGTCACATTCCACGGACCTGTTCAACACAAGGTGTACAGAGTGGAAGGTGAATGCAGTGTGTGATGTTTTAGCCTCAAAATCCCCCCAAAGGAGCTGAAGCTTGCTGTAATAAATGCCTTGACTGCTGAAAATCTGGCGGCATAGAGGATTTGCTTGGATTTTGGAATTCCTCTTGACTTTTCCTGGTAGTTCTGATCTTCTGAAATATATCTTAATAAACTATGGTTGGGACTTCCTTGGTGGGTCAGTGGTAAAGGATCTGCCTGCCAGTGTAGGAGACACAGGTTCCATCCCTGATCTGAGAAGATCCCACGTGTGGGAACAGCAAAGCCGCAACTATTGAGCCTGTGCTCTGCAGCCCGAGTGCCCTAGAACCCCAGCTCTGCAACAAGACAGGGCACGGCTAGGAGAAGCCCCCACACCTCGTGTAGAGAGTAGCCCGCACATGCAGCAACTGGAGAAAAGCCTGAGCAATAGCAAAGACCCAGCATAGCACCCACACACACACCAAAAAAAAAAGTGTGCTTGGTTGAACGCTACTAAGTCGCTTCAGTCGTGTCTGACTCTGTGCGACCCCATAGACAGCAGCCCACCAGGCTCCCCCGTCTCTGGGATTCTCCAGGCAAGAACACTGGAGTGGGTTGCCATTTCCTTCTCCAACGAATGAAAGTGAAAAGTGAAAGTGAAGTCGCTCAGTCGTGTCCGACTCTTAGTGACCCCAGGGACTGCAGCCACCAGGCTCCTCCGTCCATGGGATTTTCCAGGCAAGAGTGCTGGAGTGGGGTGCCATTGCCTTCTCCATTGGTTGAATAATAATCAACTATATTTTCTCTATCATTGTTCTGCCTGAATAAGATTTCAGGGTCGAGTGGAACAAAAAAATCAGCCAAGAACCACCAACAAAGCTGCTGTCTAGGTCTTCTGTGTATCAGAACCTGGTTGGATACTCAGCAATGCACAGAAGATTCAGACAGGGAGGCCAATTGGACCCCCCACTAATTTTGCCATGGACTTTCAAGTTAGCCTCACAGACCCTATTGTCTGCCCCTACAATCCCTTTTGTCTTCATCTCCCGGCTCCCTCTTTGACTACTCTCCCTATTACATTGGCCTTTTCCCAAAACATCCCAAGCGTGTACTCACCTTTGTACCTTCTACTTTCTGTCCCCTCAGTCTAGAATACTCTTTCTGTGATACATTTCTTTTGCCCTAGCTCTTAGGATGCTCACTCAACCTGTGTGGTGTTAGACGGACCTTTATTTTCTCTCCTTACACTCAAAGTGTTGTTCTACCGGTTTCTGACTTGCATTGTAGCTCTTGAGAAATCTGTTAATTATTGTTTCTTAGTTCCTTAGTCAGTTAATTGCTGTTCCAGTACAGTTGGATTGCACATCTGAGGGTTCAACCAACTTTGGTTTGAAAATATATATATAAAAAAAAAATTCCAGCAAGTTCCAAAAAGCAAAACTTGAATTTACCTCATGCCAGCAACTACTTAACATAGCATTTACAGTGTATTTACGATTATTTACATAACGCTTGTGTTGTATTTACCATTGTAAGTTATCTAGGAATGATGTAAAATGTAAGGAAGAGTGTGCAATACTATGCCATTTTACAGAAGGGACTTGAACATACAGACAGCACATACAATGGGACTACATATGAAGGGACTACACACAATACAATGCCTATTTACAATAGGTGCGGATACAATGCCATTTTACAGAAGGGACTTGAACATCTGTGGATTTGGGTGTTTGCAGGGCCCCATGGATGGAGGAGCCTGGTAGGCTACAGTCCATGGGGTCACTAAGAGTCGGACACGACTGAGTGACTTCACTTTCACGCATTGGAGAAGGCAATGGCAACCCACTCCAGTGTTCTTGCCTGGAGAATCCCAGGGACGGGGGAGCCTGGTGTGCTGCACAGAGTCTGACAAGACTGAAGCGACTTAGCAGCAGCAGCAGGGTGCTCCTGGAACCAATCCCGCTTAGGCATTAAGGGATGGCTGTAATCTGTCTTTTCATTTTGGCTGTTTTTAAGATCTCTTTGTCTCAGGTATTCTCTTGTGTCACTGTGATATGTCAGGAGGTCTTTTGATGACTCTGTATGGAATTTGTTACGTCTTCTGAATCTTTGGATTGGTGTCTTTCATCAGTTCTAGGAAATGTCCAGCCCTTCTCTTCATTTGCTGCCTCTGATTCGGTCTCTTTCTTTTCTCGTAGGAATCTAATTAGGTTCATTAGACGCCTTCAACATTATCACGTCTCTTAATACTTCCTTCAGTTTTCCATCTGTGTCTTTCTCTGCTTCATAATCAATAATGTCTTCAGTTTTGTCTTCAAGATGTATTTTCATTGGTGTCTGGTCTCCTAATAAACATATCTGTTGCATTTTAAATGTCATTTATCTTACATGCTTGCATTTCCAAAAGTTCTATTTATTTAAAACACCTGCTTATTTTTATGAGTTTTCTGTTTCATATTTATCTTATCAGTTGTTAATTTTATTTCTTTAAACACTATTGCATTGTATTTTGTGTTTGATGATTCTGATATATGAGTCTCTTCGCTGATCTTCTGTGCATGTGTGTGTGAGCATGTGTGTGTGTGTGCACGTGTGTGTGTGTGTGGTTTCTGCTGATGCTTCCTCCTCTATATTTGTGACTTTTAAGTGTGTCACAGTTTTTTGAAAGTTTATCTGTGGAGGTTCTTTCAGGCCTAAACTGAAGGTGGATTCTTCAGAGAATTTGTTTGCTGCTGCCTGATTCCTTGGGGGTCTCACCAAGCTGGGACCTCCCTAAAGCACATTTTTGTTTCGAGATTCACCAGGTCGCCAGGCACTGTGAACTTGGACTGCAGGTCCCGCGTGAGGGCCAGATCTTGATGACAGATGTTTAGGGGAGATTGTTTTCCCCATGAAGTCACAAGGCTTGAGAAGTCAGATTTGCTTGCAGTTCCTTGGAGGCAGCCATACTGCTTGTTATGTGGTGACACTGTACAAATTAGTGGGTGGGGGGGGGAAGCTCCTTTTCCAAGATACTCTATCGCTATCATATAGAAAAGTTTCAGTGATGTTAAAATCAGAGATGACTGTGGGTGAGGCACTCAGACCCCTGGCGGTGTGTGATACACAGGTGTCCTCACCTCAGATTAAAACATGTCCCCGACCCCATCCTGCCCATCTGTTACCAAGTGAAAGTTCATGTGCCCAACTCATAGAGAGGCCACATCGAAACATTGGAGTTCGGAGCCAAGAATGGTTTTTCGCGAGGCCATGCAATGAGACGGGTGGCTCATGCTCCCCCAAACCCCTAAACAAACGTTTTTAAAGGCAAGGGGGGAGAGGGGCATGGTTGACTGTTGCAGACTTCTTGGTGTTGAAATCCTTTGTTCTTGCAGCTGTCCAGGTAGCTCGGGTTACAATTTCCTGTAAACCTCCAACAACCCAAATGTCATTCTCTGTTCTGCAACAGTTTACCTCTGTATGAATGGAGAATTGTTATACCTTTAAAGGTCAGAGCCTTGAGAATGGGCTTCCTGTGTATTTCAGACTATAGGTAACATTATTACCTTGAAGCAAAGATGTAGAATACAAAGGTTAAAGTAAAAGGAACAGACCTTCTATGGAGTCAGATTTGTTCTTGCCTATTACACAGCCAGTCCTGGCTCAAGGGCTCCATCCTCTGTGGAGCTGTCCCTGGTCTCCCACGCTATCTCCAAAGGCAGCTCCTCTTTGGAATTATCTCGGTACGGCGTGCATTTATCACAGATTCACTGTTATCTCCATACCAGACCGAGAGCTCCATGTTTTATTCACGTTTTTCTGTTCCATAGCACTCAGTGGAAGGCCTTAAGCAATAGTTGGAATATTTTGTTCAATAATTAAAGGAAAGGATTTAATTGAGTAACAGGATGCTGCTGCTGGTGCTGCTGCTAAGTCGCTTCAGTCGTGTCAGACTCTGTGCAACCCCATAGATGGCAGCACACCAGGCTTCCCCGTCCCTGGGATTCTCCAGGCAAGAACACTGGAGTAGGTTGCCATTTCCTTCTCCAATACGTGAAAGTGAAAAGTGAAAGTGAAGTCGCTCAGTCGTGTCCGACTCCTAGCGACCCCAGGGACTGCAGCCTACCAGGCTCCTCCATCCATGGGATTTTCCAGGCAAGAGTACTGGAGTGGGGTGCCATTGCCTTCTCTGAAGTAACAGGATGAGCACCTACTAAACACAGGATTACAAAAGGCTTGCAATTTGAATGATGCTTAAAGATTCTTTAAATCTCCCACGTGTAGTTCAGAAAGATTGTTAAAGTGGGTGGGGGCCTTCTATGGGCGATGGCATACCCCATCCCAGAGAGCCTGGGTTTTTTGCACAGTGTCATTGTCTGGAGCTTGGATTGGTTTGGCAGGACTCTGTCCATGGTGGAGTCACAGATGTCTGTTACAGCGGGAAATCTTTGTATCATTCTAAGAAAATGATTTCTGTCCATCATTATTTTTTTCAAAGAGAGATTAGGCCTGAATGTTCTACGAAAAGTACTGCCACAAAGTTTATTTGATTATTACTCAATATATTTGACTTGATTTTTAAAGTGAATGAATGCATATTGCAGTTTTTCTTCCTTTCCAATTCTTTTCTAATATCAGGTGATTTTAGATTTTTTTTTTTTCCAGTAAAACTGGAGAAATGTTTTTTCAAGTCTTGAGTTTGCTTTATCTGGTTCTTCTGGAAAGTTTACTTTGTACTGAGAACTTTGGACAAACTGTCTGCTCTAAACCTTGAAGACCATACAGGACCCTTGTTTTAAAGATGGGAAGCTGAAGTGAAATGACTTGTCCTGCTCACTCACCAGTTAAGGTTGGGACTGTTATGATTTGCTTCACCTGAGCTTAGAGCTCTGCTTTCTTTCCTCGACTCCATACACTCACAGCTTCAGCTTTATCCTAGGATTTGGTCTGATTTTAAATGTTAGCCGTTAAACATGTTTAAATGCCTTGTCTTCCCATTTGAAATTCAAAGCTGGTTGTGATAGTCTCAGGATGTGACCTCACTGGAAAGTGACTGGGCGTTTCTAGTTCTTGTTGTTTACTTTGTATTAATATTTGGGGAAACAGCAGGAAAATATTATCTGTCCAGTGACTGCTACTGACAGTGGCTAATGCTCGTGTCTTAGTGTCAGGTCCGGACACACTCAAACGTTGTCTGGGGTGTGTTCTTGGTGATCGTTGGACCGGGCACTGTAGATGCACTGGGCACAGCCAGGGGGCTGCAGGGCTCTGATCGGTGGGAGCAGTGGGGATACAGGCTCCTGTGTGGACCACCCGGGATGGCTTCCCCGATGGGAGGGGGACTTCCATCACGGGCTGGGGTGGGAGACATGAGGCATGCAGGCAGTCTGGAACTGCAGCTGCTCTCGTGCTCTTGACCATAATAACTGGAAAGGTGGGTGGATAGTTGGATGGAGCCATCTGACGCCCTGGAGGAATGTACAGGTGAAAATTCCGACTTGGTCCTTAAGGCTCGTGAAGTGAAGTGAAGTGAAGTCGCTCAGTCGTGTCCGATTCTTTGCGACCCCATGGACTGTAGCCCACCAGGCTCCTCCATCCATGGGATTCTCCAGGCAAGAATACTGGAGTGGGTTGCCATTTCCTTCTCCAGGAGATCTTGGGGTGGGATCAGGACCGAGGGTGGGACCTGGACGCACACGGTGGGCCAAGAAGCAGACACCTCTAGGTGGTAGCGGGAGCAGGCGCCCTCGGGGTGGGGTGCAGGCCCTCTAACGCTGGAAGGGACGGTTTCCGTCCGAGGGTGTCCGGCAGTGCCGAGGGAGATCAGGTCATGATGAAATTGAGCGGGGCTCACTGGATTCATGTGGCAAGGTGTGAGGACTGTGAGAGAATGAACACGGACAGGAGATGGCCGTCTGTTGACAACAGGGCTGGAGGAAGGGTGGGGAAGATGGTATTGTGGTTGGGGGAGCGGGGCGGATGCAGGGGGACAGCCTTCTGCCCAGGGGGACAGCGGACCTCGTGGGGGCAGCTCGGAAGGGAAGGGGACGGGTTCACTTGCTTCGGTTCATCCTTCACCTCGGCGGCTCTCCCACTTGTGTGACATACATTGTTACAAATGCAGGAGGCGGTTCAAAGCAGAAAGCTGGTGAATGGAAACATGNGCCTTCTGCCCAGGGGGACAGCGGACCTTGTGGGGGCAGCTCGGAAGGGAAGGGGGTGGGTTCACTTGCTTCAGTTCATCCTTCACCTCGGTGGCTCTCCCACTTGTGTGACATACATTGTTACAAATGCAGGAGGCGGTTCAAAGCAGAAAGCTGGTGAATGGAAACATGGGAGGGAAGAAGAGAAGCCAGTGAAGGGCCCTTGGGCAGGAGAGGCCCCCGGCCCGGTCCGCTCGCCAGCCAGGTGGGAAAGGCGTTTGAAGAGGGGCTGGCTGTCAGCAGTTCCCAGTGCTCGAGTCAGGTCAGGAAAGTTAATGGCTCAGGAGTGTTCATGATTTTGGCAAAGACTATTACAGAAACGTAGTGGGGTCAAAGTCCAGTTGGCACAGGAATGCTGGGTGGAAGCCCTGGAAAGTGGGCAGAACTGGTGCAGGTTCCTGAAGCTGCCAGATTGGACCTAGAGAGGAATGTGGTGTAAAGGGTGGTATTGGGCGGGGCAGGAGAGACTTGTGCTGTTCGTAAGCTAATGGAAGGAGGAAATAGAGTGAGTGGTGATGCTCTGGAGGGGAGAAGAGTTAAGGAGTGAGGGCCTGGAGGAGGAAGCAGGTTGGCGGGAAGAGACACCTTGCCCGGTGATCAGGAGGGACGGAGGTAATGAGAGGGACCTAGATATTTCCAGATGGACCCCGACGGCTGTCGTCGATGGCTGTTGAGTCCCAGGGTCACTTGTAAGTTGCATCAGCTTCCCCCTCCTTGGTCTTAACCCCAAGCTTCCTAACATTAGGCAAGTCGTTACCGCCACCTACCTTGTAACTCAGGAGTGTTGCCAAATCCAGCCTGCCTGCTGCCTTTTCCGTAAAATAAAGTGTTATTGACATGCAGCCACATTCATGCAATTACGCATCATCTCAGGCTGCTTTTGCCCAACAGCAAAGCCTAAAATAGTCTCTGTCTGGCCCTTTTCAGAGGAGTCTGTAGACCTCTGGACAGGTGGGGGACCGAGGTGACGCGAGGATGCGGACTTCAGAGGGCCCCTCTCCCCGCAGCGCTGGGAGCACTTCCCTCTGCGTACCCTGGCATTCTCCAGACGCCGCCTGCCCTGAGAATTACCTGCCGACTCCTCTCCCGGGAACTTTAACTGTTAGGATCGGAGATTAGATCAGATGTGCACGAAACCTGGCCACACCTGCAGCGATACCTGTCTGGGTGCTCTCAAAGGAGCCCTGGTAATGCCTGCCCGCCCTGCTCTCTCCGGGACTGGGATGTGCTACTTTATTCTGCTTCCGTTGGATTGCTCTTCCTCACCCTTTCTAAGAAGCCCAGACCTACTTCCTCTCCAGAATCATCACCAGGAGCCCCCGTGTCATCCTCACCCCGATGGCTTTGTTCTCTGCCTTGAGTCTTCCCAGCAGTCGTATGTGCTGTTTCCACCCTTCTTGTGCATTTCCAGCCTCATCTGTGCCCTGGGAGAGGCTTCATTGTGGCGGGGCTGCGGCGTGCTCTGCTCTAGCCCGGGGGACAGGGACCACTCCGACCGTGTCCCACTGTTGCTCACTGGGTACGGATGCCCAGCGCATGCATTTCGATGAAGCTGAAAACATCTGAGTGCCACAGAGTCAGGCTCTTATGCACGAAGTGGTGCTAATTGCTGACCCTTCTCAGCCACTCTTTAAGCCCGATCCTCTGCTGACTCTTTCGCATTCACTTTGAATTTCTGAATACACTGAAAGCAACGTGTTTGCAGGCACGTTTTCCCTCTGTTTGCCACCCTGGTCAGTTGTTAAGAGAAAGGACACCTCCATTCAAATCTGGGTCTCTGTTGGATTTTGAAGTGCTTCTGAAGGTGAGACAGGCTGGGGCCTCGGATCCTTGGCTGCAGCGCTTGCACCTCAATAAAAATAGAGAGAAACTATAAGGGACTGAAAGTCACTGTGTGCATGTGCCATTGGAGCAAATTATAGACTCAAGACCAAAAGCCCAGATGCCAGTTCTGAAGAGCTGGGAACAAAGACAGGGGTTTGGGGGCAAAAGCAAAGTCCTGCACATGCCCGCTGACCTTAACACCATCCAGGAGGGTGACCGACCACCTAAGCCATACCTCTGGCTGACCTCCCGGCCTGCTCCTACCCTCACCCCATGGGAGCAACCAGCTTGTCCCCGCTTGGGGAATGAGCCAGCAAGGGAACCTGTTACTTGCTTTTCCCTCCCCATTGCTGCAGCAGGGGCCCCAATAAAGCCTTGTGTGAATTTCTTGTCTGGCCTTTTATCAATTTCTGTTGATTGGGCAGGGCCAAGAATCCTGGTTGAAAATAAAGGGACGGAGATTTTAATAGCTGCAGTTTAGTTCTCCAGCTGAAAGTTTATCAGGGTGTGGTTGTATCTCCTTAGTTTAGCCCTATAGTCTAGAATCTTGTTCCACAAAGTGTGGCCGGCCCACCTCAGTACAGGTGGCCCTTGGGACGGCCTTAGAAAGGTGGAGTCTTGGGTTGCCCCCAGACATGCCGAATCCAAATCTGCATTTTAGCGAGGTGCCCTGGAATGTGTATACGCATTAAAGCTTGAGAAGCACTGCTCTGGCCTCTTGACCTTGTGTTTCAGATGAACACACAAAACACAGAGCCCTACCTCATCGATGTTTTATACCTTTTGTATCTTTGTGAGGATGTGGCTTTATATTTTATGATGAATGTTTCCCCTGTCAGAAAAATTTTGCCATTTTTCTCAGTTATTGTTGGAGATAGATCATAATTAAGAGACTGAGTGTGCTTCTGAGGATGCTTTTACTCTTTCTGCATTTAATTTCTCTCCTTATGTAGAAATAAAGTCTAAAATCCCTCCTCCTGCCTTTGAGGATACTTTGTAAGTAAGTGAATAGCCTCAACCTCAACCACAGGCTTAATGCTGTTTTGTTTTATTTTCAAATCTTTATTGAATTTGTTACAATTGCATCTGTTCCATGTCTTTTAAAAAATAATTTATTTCAATTGGAGGATAATTGCTTTACAGTGTTGTAGTCGTTTTTGCCATACATCGACACGAGTCACCCACGGGTAGCATGTGTCCCCCTGCCCTGAACCCCCCTCTAACCTGCCTCCCCATCCCGTCCCTCTGGGTTGTCCCAGAGCACCGGCTTTGAGTGCCCTGCTTCATGCATTGAACTTGTGCTGGGCATCTAGTCATATGGTACTATACATGTTTCAATGCTGTTCTCTCATATTATCCCACCCTGGCCTTCTCCCACATTGTCAAAAAGTCTGTTCTTTACATCTGTGTCTCTTTTGCTGCCTTGCATATGGGGTCAATGTTACTGTCTTTCTGAATTATCTATATATGCATTAATATCCTGTGTTGCTGTCTCTCTTTCTGGCTTACTTCAGTCTGTATAATAGGCTCCAGTTTCATCCACCTCATTAGAACTGACTCAAATGAGTTCTTTTTTATAGCCGAGTAATATTCCATTGTGTATATGTACCACAACTTCCTTATCCATTTGTCTGCCAACAGACATCTAGGTTGCTTCCATGTCCTGGCTATTATAAACAGTGTTGCAATGAACATTGGGGTACACGTGTCTCTTTCACTTCTGGTTTCCTCGGTGTATATGCCCAGCAGTGGGATTGCTGGGTCATAAGGCAGTTCTATTTCCAGTTTTTTAAGGAATCTCCGCACTATTCTCCATAGTGGCTGTACTAGTTTGCATTCCCACCAACAGTGTAAGAGGGTTTTTCTTCACACCCTCTCCAGCATTTATTGTTTGTAGGCCTTTTGATGGCGGCTGTTCTGACTGGCGTGAGATGGTACCTCACTGTGGTTTTGATTTGCATTTCTCTGATAATGAATGATGTTGAGCATCTTTTCATGTGTTTGTTAGCAATCTGTGTGTCTTCTTTGGAGAAATGTCTGTTTAGTTCTTTGGCCCACTTTTTGGTTGGGTTGTTTGTTTTTCTGGTATTGAGCTGCATGAGCTGCTTGTATATTTTGGAGATTAATTCTTTGTCAGTTGCTTCATTGCTATTATTTTCTCCCCTTCTGAAGGCTGCCTTTTTACCTTGCTTATAGTTTCCTTCGTTGTGCAAAAGCTTTTAAGTTCAATTAGGTCCCATGTGTTTATTTTTGTTTTTATTTTCATGTTCCATGTCTTGATTCTTTGGCAGCATGCATGTGGGATCTTTCTTAGCTCCCCGAGCAGGGATTGAACCTGCACCCTCTGCTCTGGAAGGTGAAGTCCCAACCACTGGACTGCCAGAGCAGTCCTTAATGCTGTGTGTGTGAGTGTGTGTGTGTGTGAGCATATTTTATCATTCCCCCTTGATGATCTTGGAAATCGCTTGTATGCATAACTGTGAATTCTGTACTAGGTGAAGTTTTATTTGTCATTTTTTGAGTCCTTAAAAAGAAAGAGAAACTAATTAAATATAGGAACAAGTCAATAGATGAATAAAGCTACATTTCTTTAAAAGTACATAATTCATTCATAACACTGATTGATATTGTCCTTCTCACCGATTAATCCAAGCAGGCAGAGTAAACGATTATAGCACTTACTGATTTTTGGACAGGTCACGCACACGCACAGAGTTCAGACCCTCTCATTCCCGTCCTCATCTTCTAGCTGGGCAACTCTTTGTATAAGTTTCTTGGGGACACTCTAAGAGGTAGCAGAAATATTAGGAGGGTCAGTGTGGTTTGGCCCAGAGGGTGAGCTCTGATGCCAGACAGAGCCTGAAACTCAGTCACTCGCTTTGTGACTTTGGTCAACCTCACTGTACTTCAGTTTTTCTCATCTGCAAAATGGGTATATGAATGAGGTCTCAGAATTACTGAGAACAACTAATGAGATAATTAGTGTCAAGTGCTAAGAACAATTCTTGGCATGCAGAATACATGCAACAAGTATTAACGATTAATATTAAATGTGAACATTTCTTTTTGTCCTTACCCTGTACATAAATAGTAGCATATGGTGCGCACTTCCACACCTTTCTTTTTTTAACCTAACAATATGGATATTGGTTCATTTTCTTACGTATAGATCTGCTTCATTCTTTTTAGTGGGTCCACAGTATTCTTTTCTGCGGATATAATTTTACATATCTAGTCCTCTATGTGTTCTTGCCTGGAGAATCCCAGGGGCCGCAGAGCCTGGTGGG
Source organism: Kobus ellipsiprymnus (assembly GCA_006410655.1). NCBI lineage: Eukaryota > Metazoa > Chordata > Mammalia > Artiodactyla > Bovidae > Kobus > Kobus ellipsiprymnus. Next base: position 1,262,591 of record SJYR01000602.1, on the reverse strand, counting down.
CTGCTATCTATGGGGTCACACAGAGTCGGACACGACTGAAGCGCCTTAGCAGCAGCAGCAGCAGTCCCATATGGGTGGACATTTAGATTGTTAGGATATTATAAAGAGTCTTGATATTATGGTGGTATTATAAAGAGCCTTAGTGAAATGTCATGTATACATGTACTAGTGTGTCTGTAGGATAAATTTCTAGAAGTGAAATCTAGAAATGGTTGAAGTACAGGTTTTTGTTTTGGTGGATACTGACAAATTGTCCTCTGTAGAACGATGTACCCCTACCAGCAAAATATTCTCATATATACTTGTTTTGACAATCAGCGTTTAATTTTTAAAAATACGATTTTGTATTAGAGAAATGCAAATCAAACCTACAATGAGGTTCCCTTCACACCAGTCAGGATGGCCATCGTCAAAAAGTCTACAAACAGTAACTACTGTAGAGGGTGTGGAGAAAAGGGAACCTTCTTATACTGTTGGTGGGCATGTAAATTGGTGCAGCCACTATGGAAGACAGTAATTGTGCTCAGTCGTGTCCAACTCTGTGCGACCCCGTGGACTGCAGCCCACCAGGCTCCTCCGTCTGTGGGGATTCTCCAGGCAAGAACACGGCAGTGGGTTGCCATGCCCTCCTCCAGGGGATCTTCCCGACCCAGGGGTCTAGCCCAGGTTTCCTGCATTGCAGGCAGACTCTACCAGCTGAGCCACCAGGGAAGCGGAAAACAGCATGGTATTCCTTAAAAAAGCAAAATAGAGCCACACGTGCTTGCTGTGGCTTGCCAGGTGCACTGTGGGGAACGCACGGGCCCACAGAAGGTTTGTGCTGATTTAGGGGCCCATGGACAGCTGGGGCTCCCTGGTGCTCTGCGGTGGCGGGCTTCATCCGCTCTGTATGCTTGCCTGCTGCTGGGAGTCGAGGAGGCCGTGCAGGTGTTCCCTGAAGCACTGGACCACGGGTTCTTCATCAGCGTGGCGGTCGTCCCTTCTAGCAGCTCGACAGGATCTCCACTGGGGGAGCGTGTCTCCCCCACCCTGTGGGAATTTAGCCCAATGCAAGAGATGCTGCTGAACTTGGCAGTCGGTACCGTTCGTGTGACTCTTACCATGTGCTCCTCTTTCTGACAGTTGTTAGCTGTCACCAACACCCTGCGAGGCAGGCAAAATACTGACGCTTAGAGAGGTCAGCTGACATGTAAACTGGGAAGGGGACAGGAGTGAGATTCATGTCCAGGTCTTTTTCATAGTGAAGATCATCCTTCCTTGGCCACTGTGCCAACACCGAGGCCAGGAGCTGTCACATTTGTCTGACACAATAGTTTTTTCTAAATAAGGGCTCATTATCACTCCTGCTTCAACTACCCATAAGGTAATTACAGTCCATTTTAATGTTGCTAATGATTTTCAGTATCTCCTCTAATTATCTTTATTACTTCTCAGAAGAAGACTGAGGCCTTCATGCGCTGACAAGTTGTCAGGTTTGCCCTTAAGTTCCCAGAGATCAGCAGTACCACCCAGGGTCTCCCATCAGCTTCCGGTGATGAATAGAGGGCTCTCTTTCTGTCTCTCCCCATCCTGGCGGCCCAGCAAGGTCATCACCGACTTCTCTTAGGATCCGCAAGCACACCAGGCAGCGTTCCTGCTGTACACATATCTTCCCGTCCAGGATTTTCCCGTCTTCCCACAGAGTGAAATTGATATTTCTATCTTCATCAGTTCCCCCGACGCTGCCCATTTTCTCCTTCCTTTGTGTCCACCATCTCTTTTGAAGTGTTCTATAGGCTAATGGAGATTTGTCGACTTCTCATTCTTCATTTATTTCTTGTTATTCTTTTAGTTGTAAGGCTTACTGTGTTCTGTGCCTTCACTGGGCAGTATTATTGATGCTCTTTTCCCATCCCTTTGCCCCAGTTCTGTTCCAGGCTGTTCAGGGTCTGGGTCGGGTTGTGCTGGAGCAGGGCCAGGCCAGCACTGGGGGAGCCCGCAGGGACCGTCTGGGCTTCTAGATTCAGAGCATCACTCAACTCTGCCCATCATTCTCTTCCTAGCTGCCCCAGCCCCCCGCCAGTGCCCAGCAAGGCTTTTCCCCAGGGCCACAAGCCAGCTAGGGAAGAGAAAGCAGTGCCTTCAGCATCGGGCAAGGAGGGCGTGGTCTCTGCGGTCTCTGGTCTTTCCTGGGTGGGTCGTGGGTTCCACGCATGGCTGGGCACCCTGGGCTTTGATCCAGGTGTCTGGTACCCACTACCTCGAACCTCACGCTAAGGCTGTAAGGGTCGTTACTCTCTGTGTTTTTGCCAGTCAAGCAAGCTGATGCTCCAAGAGGTTGAGATCTCGCCTGGGAGCACACGCCTGCCTGTGGGTGCTCCGGGTTCCAGCCCTGTCTCGGGGCCTCCACAGTCCGCTTCGCTTCCACCGCAGGACGTCTTTTCTGTGCAAAGGCGCTTGAGGCCTGAGTGCCTTCTGCGTTTTCTGTCGTCTGCACTGACTTAGTGCCTTCATGTCCTAATTACAGGGCGTCTCAGTGGGTGTCTTAATGCTACTGCGTCATGCTCCCTGGAGTTACTTATTTTTCCCTGTTTGACTCATTGGGCTTCTCTGGTGGCTCAGCGGTAAAGAATCCGCCTGCCCGCGGCAGAGGTGCAAGTTCAGTCCCTGGGTCAGGAAGACACCGCTGGAGGCGGAAATACCAACCCACTCCAGGATTCCTATCTGGGAGATCCCGTGGCCAAAGGAGACTGGTGGGCTACTCCATGGGGTCGCAAGAGAGTCAGACACAACATTGGACTCATTAATAATCTCAGCACATCATTTCCCTTGTTCACTGTGTTAGTACCCGGTGAGCCCCATTTTCCAGGCTCCTGCACAGGGAGAGCAGGCCTTAAAGTGGTATCACATGGGCCTTGACCATCTGATAATGTCAGATCAAGGTTGTTGATTATTTTTCTTTTGATGAGTTAAACTTTGATGCCCAAAGAATTTTTACATGGATTATTTTCCTTTTAGCGGCGCTGTTTTTTTACTTTTAGACCTGTGTCTTGCTTAACAGAGCATTCTGTAGATGTTTACATAGGAATTTTATTATAGGTAATATTGGGCTGATTGCAGACTGGGATAAGACCTTTGAAAAGTTTAGGGTATGTCTCAGTTTTATAAAATTCTTATAGTGAGTTTTAATCTGCGGTGAAAATTTGAGATGAGGTACTTTTTAGTTCTGTAATTCTGGTTTCTGATAAGTTTTGATTTGGTAAAGATCAGTATTTCCTTACTCATTGTCTTTAGTTAAGGGGTCAGGGATATCATTAAAGTATATTTTCCCTAGGTAGGAAGTGAATATATATTAATTATGGAAAATGTAGGAAATGCAGAGATATATAAAGAATAAAATATTAGCCACCTGTAATCTCACTTTCTCTTGACCATTTTGGGATTTTGTACGCGCCGCCCCCCCCCAGTCTTTGTGTGTGTGTGTGTGTGTGTGTATGTTGCGGGGGAGTGTCTTTGTGGTGTGTATGGAGGTGGTGTGACTGTGTGTGTGTGTATTTTATTGGGTCTAAGATCACATCACATGCAATTTTGTATTCACCTTTCTCATTTAACATAGATTCTCTATCATTAAAACTCTTCATGAGCACAATTTTAATGGCAACTTAATATTTCATAGTATGTTTATGTCATCACTTACTAGCCATCCCCCAGTGACAGGCATTGAAATTGTTTCCAGTTTTATGAATAATGCTCCCAATAATGCACCTGCTTTGTCCTTGTCTGGATTTATGATTGTTTCATTTAGATTGATTTTTTTGAAGTGAATTTAATAGATCAAAGAGTATGATCACTTTATTTTTTCCTCTTTTTTATTTTTAAAATTATGAATATATGATAACATACTTATAGGAGACTTGGAAAATGCAGAATGAAGTTACATGTAATTCCACTAAACATTACAATTACTTTTGAAGTAGAAATAAATTAAGATTTTTAGTTGGAATTTTAGTATCACTCTCTCAAAAATTAATAGAGTGAATAGACAGAGAAGTAGAAGGATACAATAGGCCCAAAAAGCACTGTGAACCAATTCAACATAATTAAGGTTTATACAGTTTTCACACACCAGTAGGATACAAATTTTATTTAAGTTCCATAAACTATAAACTGGAAGACACTAGAATGTATCCAGGAACATAAGACCGGGTGCAAAAATTTCACGGTCTAAAGGTATTGAAATCATACAGAGTCTGTTCTCTCATCACTGTGGAATTATGTTAGAAATCAATATCAAAAGATATTTTAAAATAGCCTGCAAATTTTCAAGTGCAATGTGACACTTACCAAGAGAGATCTTTGACTTAGCCATTGAAGGCCTCAATAAAGTTAGAAGGCTGAAAAACCAGAGGGTGATTGCAGAGAAGAAAGATTTCTCATTTAAATGAGAAATCAATATCAAACTGAGAAATTAGTATCAAAGATACTTTAACAGTTCCATGTGTGTGTGATCACTTTAAAGGTGTGTGATACATAAGTTGAAAGATACATAATGCTGGCCAAATTATTTCCCAGTTAGCATGTGTAAGCTATTATATATGGAATGGATAAACAGTAAGATCCTACTGTATAGCCCAGGGTACTATATTCAGAACCCTGTATAGAGTGTGATGGAAAAGAATAAAACAATGAATGCATGTGTATATGTGTATTGGAGAAGGCAGTGGCACTCACTCCAGTACTCTTGCCGGGAAAATTCCATGGATGGAGGAGCCTGGTAGGCTGCAGTCCATGGGGTCACTAAGAGTTGGACACGACTGAGCAACTTCACTTTCACTTTTCACTTTCATGAATTGGAGAAGGAAATGGCAACCCACTCCAGTGTTCTTGCCTGGAGAATCCCAGAGACGGGGGAGCCTGGTGGGCTGCCGTCTATGGGGTTGCACAGAGTTGGACACGACTGAAGCGACTTAGCAGCAGCAGCAGCAGCATATATGTGTATAACTGAATCACTCTGCTGTACAGCAGAAATTAATACTACATTGCAAATCAACTACACTTCAATAAAAAAATCAAACACTAAAATAAATAAAGTTTTCCAAAGTTAATTTCTATGCAGTCAGCAGTGGGAGGAGAGGCCAGGACTCATACCCGTTTCAAGCATCATGTTCTGACATGGCTGATGTGAGAAGCAAAAAATCATGGTGTTTATTTGCCTTTCTTTGATTGCCAGTGAAGTTAAACGTTTTTATCTGTATATTAAGTTTCAGTTCAGTTCAGTTCAGTTGCTCAGTCGTGTCTGACTCTTTGGGACCCCGTGGATTGCAGCATGCCAGGCCTCCCTGTTCATCACCAACTCCCAGAGTCCACCCAAACCATGTCCATTGAGTCGGTGATGCCATCCAACCATCTCATCCTCTGTTGTCCCCTTCTCCTCCTGCCTTCAATCTTTCCCAACATCAGGGTCTTTTCAAATGAGTCATATTATTTAATATGTGGTAAAAAATGCTCTACTTTTTAAGCTGTTGAAGTATAATATATCCCTAACAGTTTATAGTGTAAGTAAGTAAGTGTTAGTTGCTCAGTCGTGCCCGACTCTTTGCGACCCCATGGACTGCAGCCCACCAGGCTCTTCTGTCCATGAGATTTTCCAGGCAAGGATACTGGAGTGAGTTGCCATTTCCTTCTCCAGGGGATCTTCCCAACCCAGGGATCGAACCCAGGTCTCCTACACTGCAGGCAGATTCTTTACCGACTGAGCTACAAGGGAAGTCCTGACAGTTTATAAGGCATCTTTGTATGTGAAGGCTATCGATTCTTTCTCTATAATAGTTTGGAGGGTATTTTCCTAATTCGTTGCTGCCTTTTATTAATATTTTTTGATGTGTGTGTGCATGTGTGTGAAGTTGCTTCAGTTGTGTCTGACTTGTTGCGACGCTATGCACTGTAGCTCGCCAGGCTCCTCTGTCCTTGGGGAGTCTCCAGGCAAGAACACTGGAGTGAGTTGCCTTGCCCTCTTCCAGGGGATCTTCCCCACCCAGGGATCGAACCTGTGTCTCTTACTTCTCGTGTATTGGCAGGCGGCTTCTTTACCGCTAGCACTACTTGGGAAGACCTTTTGATGTTTAGGTGTGTTTAATTTGCTAATTTTTATTTTATGTTAATTTACTCTAAGTGTATAATCTTAAGAATATATCATTACTATGTAAAAATAAATTTACTAATTTTAATTTTTAAGAAGTCAATTTTATCTTTTATGGATATGTGACTTCTGTCACAGTTTAAAAAAGTCTTTCCCTACAGAAAGGAAATAATATGCTTAACTATTTTTTTTATAACTCCTCTAATGGAATTTTTAAACTTTGTGAGTTACTTGGCATTAATTTTGGAGTATATCTTTCTACCTTGATTTCCTCCTATAAATAATCAGTTGACCCAGCAATTATTTTGTTGAAATCAGCCGTTGAATCCACCACAGAGTTTTGTTATCACTTCATTATGTATTCCTATTTTGTATATCTTAGAGTCTGTTCCCATGATATTTTTGTTTTACGAATCTGCTTCTGATTTAGCCTAAAATTGTATTTAAAAATTATTTTTTTGAAATATAGTTGATTTGCAGTATAGTGTTAATTTCTCCTGTACAGCAAAGTGAGTCAGTTATTCATATGTGCACGCTTTCCCCTGTTCTTTTCCATTAGGAGCTATCCCAGGATACGGAGTATAGTGCCCTGTCCTGTACGGTGGGACCTTGTCTCTCCATTCTCTGTATAACAGTTTGCATCTGCTAACCCCAGCCTCCCGCTCCGTCGCTCGCTTGCTCACCCTTCCCGCTAGGCAAGCACAGGTGTGTTCTGTCTGTGTCTGTCTCTGTTTTGTAGATAAGTTCATTTGTGCCATGGTTTAGATTCTTCATGGAAGTGATATCTTATGGTATTTGTTTTTGTCTGACTTACTTGACTTGGTGTGATCATCTCTAGTTCCATCCATGTTGCTGCAAATGGCATTACTTTGTTCATGTTTTAGACTAATAGTCCATTGTATATGTGTACATACCAAGATCTTCCTGGTGGCTCAGACGGTAAAGTGTCTACCTGCAATGCGGGAGACCAGGTTTTGATTCCTGGGTCGGGAAGATCTCCTGGAGAAGGAAATGGCAATCCACTCCAGCACTCTTGCCTGGAGAATCCCATGGACGGAGGAGCCTGATAGGCTACAATCCATGGGGTCACAAAGAGTTGGACACGACTGAGCGACTTCACTCACTCACCACATCTTTACCCGTTCACCTGTTGATGGACATTTAGGTTGCTCCCATGCCCTGGGTACTGGGATTAATGCAGCTATGAACGTATAGGTACATGTACCTTTTTGAATTATAGTTTTGTCGAGATATATACTCAGGAGTGGGATTGCATGATCATATGGCAGCTCTATTTTTGGTCTAAAATTATACTTTTAATTATTTTAGATCTATAGTATGTTTTATTATTTGAGAGGTTGTATTTCTCCTTCTTACAGTTATTTTTCAGAACTTACTTATTTTAACCTTTTAACTTTAAAAATATAAGTCAAAGAATCACTCTGCCAAAATCTTTATCCTCTATCTCCCTTGACCTCTCTACTCCTACTCTCAAGCAAAAACAGACAAAATGAAAACCAAAAGGAAACACAGACAGCTCTGGGATGTGTAATTGCAGTTGCGTAGAACCAGGAAAATGCTTTTAGGCAGAACTGAGCTCACTCGGTGCCTATCTGGAAAGGCGCTTTTCTTTTGAACAACAGCTTCTTAGTTTTCTGTGTTTTGCTCAATCTACAGTTTTGTCCTGTCAGAGGTAGTTATCCTGCATCTCTGTTTAAACACCAAAGATGGTCTGAGGCTGTGACTACAGCCTGATAATGGCCAACGGTGGCCAAAGGCTGCCCACGCACGGCTCTCAAGCTGGCATGGTTTTTACACTTTTATAAGGTTGTAAAAATCAAGCAAAGAAGGGTATATATGACATAGACCCTTTGTGGCCTGCAAAGCCCAGCATGTTTACTGTTCAGCGCTTTACAGGTGAAGTTTGATGAAGGCATCTGCGGCAAAGCACTGGCGCACAGACAGCCCTGTGGGAGGCTTTTATTTGCTTATTTCAGGCCTTAAGGTGATCTTATGTAAGGAGGGGGGTGAACGACTACAGGTTTGGTTTTGTTCTTCCTTTGTTTTCTCCCTACATTTCAAAATGTTTTCCTATGCTTTGTTTTTTATTTTTAAACTTTTAATTTTATATTGGAGTGTAATTGATTAACAATGCTGTGGTGGTACCAGGTGGACAGCTGGGAGACTCAGCCGTACATATCCATGCGTCTGTTCTCCCACCAACTCCCTTCCCCTCCAGCCTGCCACATATACATACACAGTTCTGTTCAATAGAACCAACTGTGCTATATGGTAGGACCTTGTTGGTTATCCATTTTATTTTATTTTATTTAAAAAATTTTTATTTTAACTTTATTTTACTTTACAATACTGTATTGGTTTTGCTATACATTGACATGAATCCACCACGGGTGCACATGCGTTCCCAAACATGAACCCCCTTCCCACCTCCCACCCCATAACATCTCTCTGGGTCATCCCTGTGCACCAGCCCCAAGCATCCTGCATCCTGCGTCGGACATAGACTGGCGATTCGTTTCTTACATGATAGTATACATGTTTCAATGCCATTCTCCCATCTCATCCCACCCTCTCCCCCTCCCCCAGAGTCTGGGTTATCCATTTTGGACTCTGGGTTATCCATTTTAAATACAACAGTGTGTACTTGTCAGTCCCAAACTCCCCAGCTATCCCTTCCCCCAATCCTTCCCTTCTGGCAACTGTAAGCTCTTTCTCTGTGAGTCTGTTTCTGCTTTGTAAATAAGTTCATTGGTAGTACCTCTTTTTAGGTTCTGCATAGAAGGGGTCCAAGCTTCCTTGATGGCCCCATGGTAAAGAATCCGCCTGCTAATGCAGGAAGCACGAGTTCAGTCCCTGGGTCGGGAAGATCCGCTGGAGAAGGAACTTGCAACCCACTCCAGTATTCTTGCCTGGGAAATCCTATGCCCAGAGGAGCCTGGTGGGCTGCAGTCCACGGGGTCGCAAAGAATCGGGCATGACTTAGCGACTAAACTGCAACAACGTATAAGGGATGTCATGCAGTATTTCTCCTTCTCTGTCTGACTTACTTCACTCAGGGTGACAGTCTCCAGATCCATCCGTGTTGCTGCAAATGGCATCGTCTCACTCTTCCGTGACTGAGTGCTATTCCATTGCATGCATGTCCCGCATCCTCTTTGTCCGGTCTTCTGTCGGACATGGAGGTTGCTTCCATGTGTTGTCTTGGCTATGGCAGACGGTGCTGCAGTGTACACAGAGTGTTTTCATACACTTCACACTTTAAAAAGTGCCTTGGGACTTCCCTGGTGGTCCAGTGGTTAGGACTCCAGTGCTGAGGACATGGGTTCAATCCTTGGTTGGGGAACTAAGATCCCGCCTGCCGTGTGGTGTGGCTGAAAAATGAAAAGAAAACTTTTTTTTTTAAAGTGCTTTGAGTGTTGTGAATTCTTTTGTAAAGTACTTCTTTTGGAAGGCTCACATCTGCTCATAAGAACATCCAATTTTTATACCCTGTGTCCCGAAGCAGGGCTACTGAGGTCAGCCGCTGCCCACGCAGGAGTGTCCACGGGGCTCCAGGCAGACTCTCAAGTCTGCCCCCTGCTCCAAACCCCAGCAGCTGCTGTTGCATAGACCTTTTCTTAACTAGAGTAGGGCCTTTCATTAACCCGATGTGATCTGGTTTATTTATCCAGTTAACTTCTGTTTACAACTGACCCTCCATCTCCATGGGCTTGGCATCTGAGTGTTCAATCACTGCAGATTGTAAATATTTGAGACAGGAACATCCAAGGAATTTCCAGAAAGGGAAACTTGAATTTGCTGTGTGCCAGCAACTATTTACATAGTATTTACATCAAACTTACAGCTATTTACATAGTATTTACATTGTATTAGATATGAGAAGTAGAATTGGAATATCTGGACATATTTTAAAGCAAAGGAGAATGTGCATAGGTTATAAGCAGATACTGAAGCAGTTTACATAAGGGACTTGAGCAAACCTGGATCCCAGAACTGATCCCCTGCAGATGCTGAAGGATGACATCACTGGACACAGCTCAGACTGCCCCGGGCATGGACTGGTGTGTGTAGCCACCCTGGTTCAGGTGTAGCCCTGCAGAGGCTGTGGAAGTCCTGAAGGAGCCTGAAGACTTTACAGGGTCTTAAGGATGAGAGATGGTTGGCAGGAGACAGACGGGGTCTGCAGGTCACTGTCAGTGGGAACACGGGTAGATTCCATGTCCCAAGAGACCTGGAAACCCCAAGGAAAGAAAGGCAAGACAGCAAAATATATACCAGTTCTGCCTGGTGTTCCAGAAGTTTCCATCGTTGCTGAAGAAAGGCTGGAGAGGACCAGTGAGACCAGGTTTCGTGTCTGAGCAGCCTGAGCCTCACAGGTGGGACCAAGTCTAGGGCTTGTCTCCTGTGTCTTGGAAAATGTGATCATTCAGGCATTGAGTCCAGCCTTTTGGATAGTCCGAAAGGAAAAACAACCAAAATTTAAGTCTTAAGCTCTAAGCGTACTTTTTGAAATATAGAAGGTGTTTGCTAGATATTTCATAATCATTTTTCCCCCCTTCAAATGTAGCATTGTTCAAGAGGAGTATAAGGCCCTGCTGAATTTGATTAATAGAATTTGCAGCAGGCAAGTCAGGCATAGACGAGATTTCATGGAAAAATTTCTAAAGCAAGGTTGTTGGGAATTTAAATTAGATTTGAGTGTGGCTGATCACTCCTGGAAAATGCGGTCGTGCCTCACTAAATTAGAATTTAAAAATTCTACCGGGATCTGCCTGCAGTTAACAGTGTTGTTTACTGATGCTGGAGGGGGACCGATTTTGAGTTTTGATCCTAAGTATATGCATTTTCCAGATGTAATCATTTTTCCCAAGTTAATGAAAACATGACTGTATCTGGAGCTCAGAGCTCTTACTTTGAGAACACGTCCACCAGCGATGGGGTGTTCAGTCAGGAATGCTCAACCCTGTCCCTGGTGTAATTTTAATTGCTTGTAGTCTCACTCTACTAAAATGTTTCCTATCTTTTCTAGTAATGCATTAACTGATTCATCAGGTCTTTAAATCTTTAGGAAATACTCTTTACCAAAAGCTTATGATAAAAATTTCATTATACTATCACAAGTCACAAAGTAATGCTCTTTTGTATATGGATGAAGCTGTTGTTTTTATCATGCAGTGCTGCATGACTTTAAGTTGTGTGTAATGAACATAACTGATTTTATTTTAATTGTAATTTGTTAACTTCTGTATGTATCATTAAAATAAATTTGAAGTTGGAAAAACACACCCAAAACTCCAAAGAGTCTTCGGAGGAGTTCCCTCTCAAGAAAAGTATAGTTTTAAGAATCGAGGAGAAAAAAAAAAAAGATTAAAATATTGGGAGATTTATCAGGATCTATCCATTCAGCTCACATATTTCATAAAATGACCTGCATATCTGGCAGTTGCTGTTGGATGTGATGTGAGATGGCTATGTGATAAATTGTTCACTACAGCACCCTTGATGGAAGTCAGAGCTCTGTCCTTGTAGACCAGGTGCGTTGACGTTTGATGCCCTCATCAGCAGGAAGGAGAGCTGGGTGAGTCTCATGTGGGGGAGGGGATGAGCCAAGACCTTGGAAGTGTCCTCGGTGGTCTCTCTGATCCCTCAGATCCTTGCCAGGACAGGAATTCACTCCTCTGCAGGTCACTAAACATATACTTGAAGAGTTGTGCATAATATAATCAAAGAGTTGTACATGTACATAATCATGAAGAGTTGCACCTAAATTCCATCAGAAAGGGGTTTCTAGACAGTCTTTAAAGATGTGCGTATTTCCTGGGGGTATATTCAACTCCCAGCAGAGTGCCTGGCGCATGGTACTCTGCAAACATTTGTAGAGAGAATAAGTGGACTATGGAATAGGTGTCCTGAGACTGAATCTTGGGTCTCCCTTTTCACCCGTGCAGGTCTATAGGTGGGGGCCGTCATTCGTTTATTGGTGACCGTGCAAGGCGTTGTGTTAAGAACTTCCTCTGCCATTTCATTTGATCGTCACAAGAAGGGGCCTGAGGAAGTCTTGAGCTGCAATCTGTTACGTGGTTCGGTGTTACAGGGCTGGTTACAGAGAGGGCGCACAGCACTGTGTGTGCGTGGACTCCTCACTGTCCACACCTGGACGCCACAAGCCTGCCTCTGCTCACACTTCATTTGTCAGAGCTGGTCATGTGGCTTCATCCAGGTGCAGGGGCTGGAGAAGTGTGCCTTCTGTGCGCTGGGAAGAGGCGGAAAGCTGGAGACTGGTGTATCATGACAGCGGCTCCCGGAGGACCATTGCACAGATGGTAAAACAGAGTGCAGAGAGGAGGGGTTACTGGTTCATGGTCACATCCCTGGAATGTGGCAGAACAAGGCCAGGGACTTAGAATTGTTTGTCTCCAAAGCCCATACTCTTAGCTACCAATGCAATGCCGCCTTTCTTAGGGAGATGGATTTTCTTCTTCAGAAAACTTGACCTTAATGAGGGGCTGAATAATAAAAGTACTGGACTGGGGGCTGGGTGCCTGGTTTCTGGGACTGATTCTCTCACCGATCCTCTTTGCCACTTGTCCGGGTGACTTCCTCCCATGGGAATAACAGTTGCTATGGCGATAGCAACGTGCTGCACGTGTGCATCTGGAGGTGTAAGGATGTGATGCTGTTGTTGCTGACACTGCTGCGTGCACTGCTCTTGTGTGGACTTTGCACATGTAACAGCATCATGATTCCTGCAAGGAAACTTTTTCAACAATCTTGGTACATTTGGTTGTTTCCATTGTGTGAAAATATCTTATATTTTACAAAGTAAATTTAAATGTTTCAGGGATTTCATTAGACTGAAATGATGCCAAGTTGCAACTAAAGTTGTAAACTTGCAGCTTTTATTCCCCCCCCCTCCTGTTTTTTTATTGTATCAATTTTTGGAAAACTATTCTTTTTAAAGAATTGTTTCATTGAAGTGTAGTTGTTTTACAGTGTCCTGTGAATTTCTGCTGTACGGCAAAGTGACTCGGTTACTGTGCAGTTGCTCAGTCGTGTCTGACTCTTTGAGACCTCATGGACTGCAGCACACCAGGCTTCACTGTCTTGCAGAGTTTGCTCAGACTCGTGTGCATTGAGTCAGTGATGCCATCCAACCATCTCATCCTCTGTCGCTTCCTTCTCAGTTATACGTGTATGTATGGGGGTTTATTTGCTAAGTCTGTCTGACTCTTGCAACCCCATGGACTGTAGCCCACCAGGTTCCTCTGTCCATGGAATTCTCCAGGCAAGAATACTTGAAGTGGGTTGCTGTTTCCTTCTCCAGGGGATCTTCCCGACCCAGGAATAGAACCCAGGTCTCCTGCATTGCAGGCAGATTCTTCACTGACTCATCTGTGAGTGGAATATACGTGTATGTGTATATATTGCACACACATACATGTTCTTTTTCATATTCTTTTCCATTATGGTTTATTCCAGGATACTGAATATAGTTCCCTCTGCTGTACAGCAGGACCTTATTGTTTCAAGAACTATTCTTTTAAAAGTGAATGTTCCAAAAAACACTTGTAGATAATACAAATGGATATGTCCCTATAAATCCAGGAAGCTGTAATACTTTGCCATCTGTCGATGGTGAATAGAGGGGGTCAGAGCGGTTGTGTGTTGTCTGTGGCCTAATTAGGAAAAGCAGCCCTATTCCTTTGTGGGTGTGGAGGAGAGGGAAACATTTTGTGTGTGTGTGTCAAGTGTTAAATCACTGACTGACTTCCTGTTGCCCACAGTTGGTGTGATTGTGGTTTTCAGCACTTGCTTGTATCTTGGGGCACTCCTGAGCTCATTGCTTCATATACATCTCTCCCCTTGACCCCACACACCCGATCCCAGCTCATACTGGAACGTGCCGCCCCCAGGGACCCCAATTGTAGGTCACCTCCCTTCGGATGGGACATCATAGATTTTTACAGTCCTCTGACTTCTTCCTGGCAGTGGCTAAAACTGCAGTGAATAATCAGATTAGAAAAGAAAAAGCTTTCTGTGGAAATTTGGGAGCAGAATTCCCATTAATTAAAAAAAAAATACTCGGCATATTTTTCTCAGAACCCTTCATATAGACATGTTTGGTCTTCATTGTTTAAATATAACCCTGCTAACCCAAGGGCAAGTTATCTGTGCCCCCTCCTCTCCTGTTTGGACATAAAGCCTGTGATTGTTGATTGTTCTGGTTGGATCATTTGAAAATGAGATTTCAGTTTAGTAGAATATTTCCATTACAGGGTAATGGGCCTTTTTAATTTTGTACTTTTATAAGGGCTAGGAAAACATTTACATTTGCTCCCAGTTTTCCCTTTGCAGAGTCCTGAATAGACAAGGCAGATTCATTAGAGAATACATCAAGAAGTGTTGCATCTCTTTATTGGTGAGTCATGAAATTTCAGGAAAAGAGCACAAAAGTAGGCATTTATAGTATGAAACAAGCTTTTGTCAAATTCTGTATGTGGTGGTTTTAGCTGACCATGGAAGTTACATAACGCTCTGTATGTGCTTTTATACCCCAATGTGGTCTGTAAGAGCGATGCTGGTGCATCGGCTTTACAAAATCCCTTCGTGGCCGCCCAGCTCAGCTCCTTCCCTGCGTCTCTCAGCCAGGGGAGAGAGATCACTGTGCCCACCCCGCCATCCCTATTCTTTTCTGTCCACTTGCATAATCACTTCTTGCAGAGATCTCCTTAGACTGTTTAAATTCCAGGTGAATCAGTCTTTCGTGCATTTAGATTTCATTCGATCATAGTACATTTCAAGTACCCCTTTCCCTTTTCTTCTTCTTCTTTTTCTTTTCTTTTTTTTTTTTTTAACTATTATTGCCTTTCAGTGCCTCCAGTTTCTTTTATTTCACTTTGGGATAACTTTTTTTTTTTTTTTTTGCCATGTGGCGTGTGGGATCTTAGTTCCCTGAACAGGGATCAGGTATTAAACCCATGCCCGTTGCACTGGAAGCACAGAGTCTTAACCACTGGACTGGCAGGAAAGTCCCTAGGAATAGCATTATTGATACTTTTGAGGGTCATCAGTAATCAGAGCAGTGAGCCCTGGGAGAGCACAGATCTTACAGGGCGGAGAGAAGAAGGGCAGGTCTGGGGTCAGGTTGAGCTCAGAGACAAGTGGGCATCCATGGGGCGTGGCTGCCATGCCGGGCAAGTCACGTCATTTGTCCCCTGCAGGTCCCCTTTGTCTTTCCTTTCTGTTCCGCAGTCTCGGTAGACAGCATTGGGGCAGAGCCTGGCCCAGGTGGACCGTCCTTAGGAACTGACATTGGAGCCGAGGCTTAAAGGGTGGGGTGGGCCCAGCGATGCTGAGAGGTGGGGAGGGAATTTCAGGCACACAGAACGGTTCAGCACGTTAGACATTACTCTCTCTGAGAATACTGTCTCTGAGTAAGAGAGAACTCTTACTCAGCGCCTGCTCTCAAGGTACTGACAGTTTAGGCTGGTTGTCATGCTGGTAAGCTTGATTCACTGCCACTTCCTGCCTTTGTGAAACTGATCCTTCCTGTAACCCCCAACCTCCGGCTGCTGTTAAAACTAGGTGTGTCTTCAACTTGCACTTGGGCTCCAGATTACCTTGAAGGACCTGTGGAACTGATGCCTTGGGCCAGCCTCAGCTAATGTCTGCAAGAGACACCAATCTGGTATGTTTGTTAACAAATAACCACACACAAAAAAGGGTCAGGTTGAAGCTGAATCTGGCCTCTGTACCCCTACACTAAATTAAATTTAAGACAAAGAGTTTTGGGTGAAGTAGAAAAGACCCTGATGCTGGGAAAGATTGAAGGTGGGAGGAGAAGGGGACGACAGAGGATGAGATGGTTGGATGGTGTCACTGACTCAATGGACATGAATTTGAGTAAGCTCCGGGAGTTGGTGATGGACAGGGAGGCCTGGCATGCTGCAGTCTGTGGGGTCGCAAAGAGTCGGACATGACTGAGTGACTGAACTGAACTGAACTGAAGAAAAGAATAGCTTTATTGCATTGCCAGGCAAAGGGGGCACACAGTGGGCTCATGTCCTCAAAGCAATGTGTCCCAGTGTGGAGGGGCTAATGAGGAGTTTCACAGCAATGGTTCAAAGAGGGCGTGGTCAGCTCATGGGTGTTCTTCTGATGGGTTGGTGGAGAGGTAAGTGGGAGTCAGCATCATCAACCTTCTTCTTCTAACCGGTCTGGAGTCTGTGTGCTGGCGGGCAGTACCCTGCTCTCACCTGGAGGGGCTGTCTATATCTGCAAAACAGCTCAAAGATACTCGTGTGTGTGTTGATGGGGAACCGAGACCCTGCCCCAAGGCTGCGTTACTGTTTCTCTGGACTGTTTCTCCCTGGTTTTGTGCTTGAATCTGACCAGTTGGAGCTCAGGGAAGGTCATGGAGGCTGAATGAAGGTTGTTTCCTATAATCAAAGAAATGAGGGGCACAGAAAAGCTTTGTGCCTGGGACCCCACAGGGCCCTACTCAGGATCAGTGCTAGTGCAGACTGGATGCTCATCCAGTGAGCGTATTTCTTAGGTTGTGGTTTTCTGTCAGATGCAAATGATATTCAGACGTCAGCCCTGCCACAGAGGTTGACAAGCTGATTCCTAGTTATTTGTTCTCCATTTTATTATCTTTTAAAAACTTTAGCCTCAGTTTTACAATTTAGCTCAGCCCTGAAGGGAAGCTGCTTACTATATGTGCCGCGTTAGACTTAATTTGCATGGAATATTATTAACGGAGTCTGTAGGATTATTTCCCCATGTATGCATGTGACCACATATCCATTCTGCTAACATTAAGTTTTAAATGTTTTCATTTAAAATATCAGCCTTTGAGGGGAATATCCAAGACCTAGCCGAAGAGAAAATTAGGCTATGACATTATCATACGAAAAAGAGAGCATTATCATAAAATGGAAAGAAAAATAGTAAAATAAAAATCTTGCCAACTGCATATGGTAAATAAAAAAGAATGATTGTGGCTATTACTAAATATTAAAATCACCAACTCTAACTTGCAAGAATTAAGATTTTTCATGGAAAAGAATAAGATGATTTGGTTGCATATGAGCTCAGGAAGAGAGGCTTTAAGGCAGAACCATTTCCTTAAGACATTTTAATGAAAACAGATGATGAAATGTAAGTCATTGCTTTCTTTAATGAATGATACATCTGAAACCATTGTCTCAAGGACTCCGATTTGCCTATGAAAGTATCCATATCCAAGTGGTATAAAATGATGCATTAAGTAATCAAGGTAAAAAAACCTCATAAAACCTCTGAGAGGAAGTACTCTTGTGCTATTCTTCTCAAATAGAGAATTCTAGAAGGATGTTAGAGATCTGTCTCAGGTTGAGGGAACCACTGTTGGCTATGGGTATCTGGTGCCAGTGAGCCTCAATTATTGTGAACACTGATTTTTGCCAGACAGGTTGTGTTGTGCAGGTGTATTAAAAATAGCAAACCAGTGTGTCTTTATGGACCTGTCAATACTTTCCAGATTCAAAACAGCATAGAACATAAAAAAAGTCAGCCGTTCTCTATAAAGTGGCCCCAATACTATGCAAAAGTGGTGCTTGTTTCAGAGGTATTTTCTCTGGGGTTCTGGCATGTCTTATACATCCTTCCTGGGAATAATATCGTGAAATCTGGGAAATTGTGTGAGAGGCCTTCTCAACTGGTTGAAAGAACAGGGGAGTGAAAAGACAAGGAGGAAAGTAGAGAGATGCTGGGTGAGAGAGAGGGGCAGAGCTGCTCCCTTCTGCCCATCCTGTATTTATTTGTTTTTATTTGTTTGACTACACTGGGCCTTTGTTGTGACATGTGGGTCCTTTAGTTGGGACATGCAGGATCTTCCCTAACCAGGCATCAAACCTGGGCCCCCTGCGCTGGGAGCTTGGAGTCTTAGCCACTGGACTACCAGGGAAGTCCTCTTTCTGCCCATCCTTTAATGAAGCGACTCCAGTAAGCCAAGGACATGGGGCTGATCTCAGAGGTGATGGGGGCCGTGGGGAAGCAGCTCTTCACCTGGTGCTCTGGACAAGGCTTCGGCTCCAGGGAGGCGGACAGAGAGGCAGCCTGGTTCCTCGGAGGCCCTTGAGTCGTAACGTGCCGTGCCTTTGTGCGGGCATCACTAACAGAGAGGAAACTCAGACAAGGGCTCAGGCCCAGGCGTCCTGGGGAGAGGACGAGGGGCCCCCTTCTCCCTCTCCTCCTCCCGTTCCGCTTTGCCCTGAGAGCTGACCCCCGGGAACAGGGCTGTGCCATGAAACACAGAGTAAACGGGCCTTATTTGCTACTGAAAGCAGAGGAGCACAGCAACTTAACTGACACACAGTTATTTAGACATTAGTTGTGCTTAGCGAAGCTGATGGCTTCCCTGTTGGCTCAACTGGTAAAGAATCCGCCTGCAATGCAGCAGACGGGTTCGATCCCTGAGTCGGGAAGATCCCCTGGAGAAGGAAATGGCAACCCACTCCAGTGTTCTTGTCTGGGAAATCCCACGGACAGAGGAGCCTAGATTTGGACACGACTTAGCGACTAAACTACCCCACCACCAAAGCAGCTAAGGACTTCCAGGGAGGGAGTTCTGACCCAGCTGATATCTGACTACCGCTACAGAATTTGAGGTGTTTTCACCATTTCATTAACGTGTGTTCTCACTTGTGTATGACAGTGGTTTTAGTCAAGGCAGGCTCCCATACAAAACACTATGGCCTGGGAGGCTTCAACAGCAAACGTTTATGTTCTTGCAGTTCTGGTGGCTGGGGGTCCACGTGCCAGCACGTGGGTTTCCAGCAAGGAGGCTCTTCCCGGCTTGTACTTCCCTTCCTGCTGTGTCTTCACATAGGTGGGTGAGGGAGAGACAGGACAGACAGACAGACACACACAGACGCACACTCACACTTTAGGCTTTCTGGTGTTTTTTCCTACAAAGGCAATAATCCCATCATTCGGACTCTACCCTCATGACCTCCTAACCCTAAGGAGGCCCCTCCGAAGGCCTCATCTCCAAATACCATTACACTGGGGTTAGGGGGTCAGCATATGAATTTTGGGGGCGAACACAATTCAACTTTTTAGTCAAAGCTACTGTATACATATAAAAGTAATATATTTTTAAGATTAATGAATATGACATGAGATAGCCTCCATGTATTTTAATTTTAAAGTAAAATGAGTTTCCCAGTTTATTTTGGGTTTATTAAATATCAAAGAAACAAAAAATAGACTCACACATCCCTGGAGGGGCCCCCTCCATGAATTCTGGTCACAGACCTTCATCTAGGTGGTGTTACTGGAGGCCGTTTTCTTGCCAAAGTGTGGGACCAGAAGCAGGGCCCTGGCGGTGGGCCTGGACAGGATCTGACCCTTGGGGAGGGCTCATTGTAACAAGACTTACCCAGAGGAGCTTTGAATGCCCTGAAAGTTAATCCAGACAGCAGGGTTTGAACCATTATCTGACTCCCGAACCCATTTTTAACAAGGTATGTGTGCTAGCTTCCTTTTTTAAAACAATTTTTAAAATGTTTATTATTTTAAAATTTTATTTAGCTGCACTGGGTCTTAGTTACGGGCTGTGGGATCTAGTTCCCTGATCAGAGATCGAATCTGGGCCCCCCTGTGCATTGGGAACACAGAGTCTCAGCCACTGGACCACCAGGGAGCCCCAGCTGTCTTTTTTCTGTTGATGGCTAATTTTATTTTTACCCCCCCCCCAGCTTTATTGAGATGTAATTGACATACAACATTGTGAATGTTTAAGGTGTATAACATTTGATTTGATGTATTTATATATGGCAAAATGATTGCTACCATGGTATTAGCAACAACTCCGTCTTGTTATATATTTGCTATTTCTTTTTTGTGGTGAGACTATTAAATATCTATTCTCTTTGCAGGGTTCAAACATATGACACAGTATTACCTGTAATCATCAAGCTGTGCCTTAGATGCCTAGAACTTGTTAATCTTATAATCTTAGGTATATCACATCTTATTTATCCATTCATCTGTTAATGGATACTTAGATTGTTTTCCTGTCTTAGGTATTATGAGTAATACTGCAAGGAATATGGGATTTCAGATAGCTCTATAAGATCTTGATTTTTAACTCCTTTGGATAAATACCTAGAAGTAGGATTGCTGGATCATATGGTAATTCTGATTTTACTTTTTTGAGGAATTGCCAGAGTGGCTTTCATAATGGCTATACCAACTTGCATTCCCACCAATGGTGCATGAGGGTTCCCTTTTCTCCACATCCTCCCAACATTTGTTATTTGTGTTCTTTTTGATGATAGCCATTCTCCCTGATGTGAGCTAATAACTCATTGTGGTTTCAATTTGCATTACCCTGATGATCAGTGAATTCCAGCACCTTTTCATGTAATTATTGGCCATTCGGATGTCTTCTTTGGAAAATAAAGTCTTCCACTGACTTTTAAATTGGATTGTTTGTTTTTTGCTGTTGAGTTGTATGAGTTCTTTATATATTTTGGATATTAAGCCCTTATCAGACAAAAAAAAGTGAAAGTGAAGTCGCTCAGTCATGTCCAGCTCTTTGTGACCCCATGGACTGTATGTAGCCTACCAGGCTCCTCTGTCCATAGAATTTTCCAGGCAAGAGTACTGGAGTGGGTTCCGTTTCCTTTTCCAGAGGATCTTCCCAACCCAGGGATCGAACCTGGGTCTCCTGCATTGCAGGCAGATGCTTTACTGTCTGAGCCACCAGGGAAGCCTCTTATCAGATATATGATGTGCAGATTTTCTCCCATACAGTAGGTTGCTTTATCATTTTGTTGATATGCAGAAGCTTTTTAGTTTGATGTAGTCCTGATTTTTTTTTTTTAATTTGGCTTCAGGGCATGTGGGATCTCAATTCCCCAACCAGGGATTGAACCCATGCATTGGAAGATCGAAGTCCTAACCACTGGACCACTGGGCAAGTCCCTATTTCCACTTACTTGTTTTTGCTTTTATTGCTTGCACTTTTGGCAACACGTCCAGGAAATCATTGCCAAGACCAACGCCAAGGGGCTTTTCCGTCTGTGTTTTCTTCTAGAAGTTTTATATCTTAATAGCTTGTGTCTTGTGCTTTAAGATTTATATCTTATATCTTGTGGTTTTATGTCTTAAATTTAAGTCTCTAATCCATTCCAAGTTCATTTTTGGGAGTGGTGCACATTCTTCCACTTGTTGTTATTCAGGTTTCCCAATACCATGTATTAAGGAGACATATATACATAGATTTATTTCTGGGCTCTCAATTCTGTTCCATTGGTCTCTGTGTCTGTTGTTATGCCAGTACCATACTGTGTTGACTACTACAGCTTTGTAGTACAGTTTGACATCAGAAAGTGTGGTGCCTCCAACTTTGTTCTACTTTGCCATAATTGCTTTGACCATTTGGAGGTCTTTTGTGCCTCCGTATAGATTTTAGGGTAGTTTTTGTATTTCCATGAAAAATATTATTGGAATTTTGATAGGAATTGCTTTGAATCTGTAGCTGGTTTTGGGTAATAGGAATATTTTAACAATATTGATTCTTCCAATCCATGAACATGGGCTGTCTTTCCACTTGTTTGTATCTTTTTCAGTTGCTTTCATCAAAGTCTTATAGTTCTCAATGTACAAATCTTTCACCTTTTTGGATACATTTATTACTAAGTATTTTATTGTTTTTGATACTGTTGTCAATGGGCTTGTTTTCTTTATTTCTTTTTCAGGTGTTTTATTGTTAGTATATAAGATCACAGCTGTTGCTATATTTTGATTTTGTAACCTGGAATTTTACTGGTTTAGCTGATTACTTCTAGCAATTTCTTCACGGAGTTGTTAGGATTTTTAAAATATAAAATCATGTTATCTGCAAACAAAGCCACTTCTCCTTCTTGCTTTCATTTCTTTTTCTTGTGTGATTGCTCTGGACTTCCAGTACTGGCTTGAATAGGAGTGGCGTCAATGGACACCCTTTACTAGTTTCTGTTGTTACAGGGAAAGCTTTCACCATTGAGCATAATGCTGGCTGGGGGTTTATCATGGACGGCCTTTATGTATGTTCTTTCTGTATTCAGTTTGTTAGGCATTTTACCATGAAAGTGTGTTGTATTTTTTTGTCAAATGCTTTTTCTCCATCTATTGAGATGAGTCTATAATTTTTATCTTTCATTCTGTTAATGTGGTGTATCACATTGTTTGTCTTGTGCATGCTGAACCATCCTTGCATCCCAGTAAATAAATCCCACCTGATCATGTTGTGTATTAGTTTTGGAAGAATGCCACAAAAGAATTACCACAAGCCGGGTGGCTTAAAACAACAGAAATGCGTTGTCTCAAAAATCTGGAGGTCAGACATCTGAAATCTGTGCCTCTGAAAGCACGGGCAGGACCGTACTCCCTTTGAAGCCTGTAGGGGACAGCTCTTCCTTCCTTTTCCTGGCCCTGGCCGTGGGTATTAATTCTTGGCCTTTCTTGGCTTGCAGCAGCAGCTCTTGTTTTCCGTAATATCTGTCTCATCATCGTGTTCTCTCCCTGTGTCTTCACATAATCTTATAAGGACTCCAGCCGAATTGGATTAGGGACCACCCTATCCCATGGACCAGCTGATTCCAATGAGATGGCCTCATTGTATCTGAAAAGACCCTGGTTCCAAACAAGTCACGCTTTGAGGTTCTGGGCATATCTTTTGTTGTTGTTGTCATGTGTGTGCTTACTTTGTTGTTGAGAGGGACACAATTCAGCCTGCAACTGTATGCTAGAAAATTTTCCATCTTTGGTGTGGATGAGAGTACTATGTTTATAAAGCTGTGGGTGAAAAAGAAAAGCAGCGAATTACCAAAATCCTCCAGTTATTTGTACTACATTAAACATCTCTACCTTTTGTCCTGGAGGCTTCCCAACATGATTAGTGAGGGTGTGTGGTTAACTTGGCAAAGACACCTTCAATTCAGCCTGATAATCAGTATCCTCTGAGCCAAAAGTCCCTCTCTGGAAATTTAAAAATAAGTTAGAGGAGAAGGGGGTGACAGAAGATGAGATGGTTGGATGGCATCACCGACTCAATGGACATGAGTTTGAGCAAGCTCCAGGAGTTGGTGATGGACAGGGAAGCCTGACATGCTGCAGTCCATGGGGTCGCAAAGAGTCGGACACGACTTAGTGACTTAACAACAACAAGCCCCAAAATTCCCCTTAAAAAAGCTTTCAGCAAAGTGCGTAGTCACTCTGGTTAGGTTGACAGCAAAA
Source organism: Kobus ellipsiprymnus (assembly GCA_006410655.1). Taxonomy (NCBI): domain Eukaryota; kingdom Metazoa; phylum Chordata; class Mammalia; order Artiodactyla; family Bovidae; genus Kobus; species Kobus ellipsiprymnus. The sequence goes on along the minus strand of SJYR01000602.1, from coordinate 1,239,184 downwards.
TAATGGGGAGAATTTTCTTAGCATTACCGAAGTGTGGGTGTTTCAGCTTTTTGCTTTGAAGGATCTTACACTCGAGGATGTTGCTTTATAAAATATGGGGATGCCTCGCCTCAATTCTCATAGGTAGCCAGAGGTCAAACACAGAAGTATTTGAATGTATCCTCCAAAATGTATCCTCAAGAATGCAAAGAAAAGGTATTCCAAATGTTAGGTTTATTCCTGGCAATTTCTTTTTTGATGCTTCTCTTAAATGTTTTGCCATTTGGTTTGGGAAAGTGTTCAGGCATCTTTGCCACCTCATTATGGACTGTTTCCAAGGCTTTTGAGGAGCTGCCATAAAGAGCAGATCCAGAGCTGAGGATAAAGCACTTGTTTCATATGGGTTATATCATGCCTGCTAAGAACGGGAATATTAAATGGGCTGTTAAAAAATTTAAGATACCTTGCCAATAATTTTTCAAGGTAGATGTGTTATATGGCTTTTGATTATTTAAGTTCCATATAGCAAGTTCACATCGATTCAAAAACGAAAATGAAAGCTAGTGACTTCTTTCAAGAATTATTTGCACTTTATTGCCTGAATCTTTGTTGAGTTAATGAACATCAAAACCATTCTACTAACATGCAGGTGTGAAGTGCTGCTTTGACATAAATATAGTAAGAGAATGTCTTTATGAAAATTCAAGCCATAGCAGGTGTAATAATAGACAGTGAAGCCTTTCTTCCCATTATTCTGGTGCTCTAGTTTCCATAAAAAGTGCTAGAGAACATCTGGACAAGCTATAGCAGGAGAAAGCCCAGCCCTCCCTCCCCTCCCGGCTGTTCAAGTGTTCAGTTCAGTTCAGTTCAGTCGCTCAGTCGTGTCCCACTCTTTGCGACACCATGAATCGCAGCATGCCAGGCCTCCCTGTCCATCACCAACTCCCGGAGTTCACTCAGACTCACGTCCATCGAGTCCGTGATGCCATCCAGCCATCTCATCCTCTGTCGTCCCCTTCTTCTCCTGCCCCTAATCCCTCCCAGCATCAGATTCTTTTCCGATGAGTCAGCTCTTCGCATGAGGTGGCCAAAGTACTGGAGTTTCAGCTTTAGCATCATTCCTTCCAAAGAAATCCCAGGGCTGATCTCCTTCAGAATGGACTGGTTGGGACGAAGCGTACTGTGTTTAAATCTGAGAACGTTGTCAAAGCAAATCCAGGAATGTCAGCAAAAATGCCTATACGTGGCCAGTGGTTACTAGAAGACAGTTTTTTTTTAATCTCTCGACTTCAGGTGTCCAACTGACTTTGAAAGTTTGTATTTTAGCATATTAGTGATGATGGGACAAATTTTGATTTGTTTCTTCAAGCTCAGTGTGTTTCAGGTTCCAAATCATATGTCAGCCTTGCCTTCAACAATAGGAATGAATTGTTTTAAAGATTAATTTTTCTCTCTCAACAGAGCTTTCTTTTGTGATTGGAATTTCTGAGAATGACCACTCAGAGCTGATTCCTTGCAGTTTATTATGCAGTTTATGCAGTTTAGGGAGTTGAACAATGTACTTTTAAAAATATATACACTTGGGTTAAAGCGACACTAAGATATCACTCCGGAGGAGGCAATGGCACTCCACTCCAGTACGCTTGCCTGGCAAATCCCATGGACGGAGGAGCCTGGTGGGCTGCAGTCCATGGGATCACACAGAGTCAGACACGACTGAGCGACTTCCCTTTCACTTGTCACTTTCATGCTTTGGAGAAGGAAATGGCAACCCACTCCAGTGTTTCCAGTACGCTTGCCTGGCAAATCCCATGGACGGAGGAGCCTGGTGGGCTGCAGTCCATGGGATCACACAGAGTCAGACACGACTGAGCGACTTCCCTTTCACTTGTCACTTTCATGCTTTGGAGAAGGAAATGGCAACCCACTCCAGTGTTCTTACCTGGAGAATCCCAGGGATGGGGGAGCCTGGTGGGCTGCCGTCTCTGGGGTCGCACAGAGTTGGACGTGACTGAAGCGACTTAGCAGCAGCAGCAGCAGCAAGATATCACTCCAGACAACTGGAATGGATGACTAAAACACTGGCAACGCCAAGTGCCGGCAAGGACGGTGGAACAGCAGGATCTCTCGTTCGTTGCTGGTGGGAATGCAGAATGGCACAGCTGCTTTGGAAGACAGTTTGCAGTTTCTACAAAGCTGAGCATATTTTCACTGCACAATCCAGCAATCATGCTCCTACGTATTCTTCTAATCAATTGAAAACTAGGTCCATATGGAACCCTGAACGCAAACATTTGCAGTACAGCACTTTTATTCATAGTGGCCCCAAATGGGAACAAACCCCAAATTCCTTCAGCAGTAAATGGATAAACAATGGTACATCCGGGAGAAGGAAATGGCAACCCACTCCAGTATTCTTGCCTAGAGAATCTTGTGGACAGAGGAGCCTGGCGGGCTGCTGTCCATAGGGTTGTACAGTCAGACACGACTGAAGCGGCTTAGCAGCAGCAGCATGATACACCCATACCGTGGAATATGACTCAGTGATGAAACCGATGGACACACTCTTTCTTATCCATGTGCCATAGCCTGGTGCTTAATGTCACAGTGTGAACTTCAGTTAGTAATAATGGACCAAGAGTAGTTCATCAATTATAACAAATGCATCACACTAGTACAAGTTGTAAACATGAGTGTGTGGGAGTTTGGGGGAGTTTGGGGGAATGATCTGTGCTCTCCGATCTATTCTGCAAACCTAAAACTATTGTTAAGAAAGTGAAAGAGTCAGTTGTGTCTGACTCTTTGCAACCCCGTGAACTGTAGCCCACCAGCCTCCTCTGTCCATGAAATTCTCCAGGCAAGAATACCGTAGTGGATAGCCATTCCTCTTCCAGGGGGGATCTTCCCAATCCAGGTATTGAACCTGGGTCTCTTACACTGCAGACAAATTCTCTACCATCTGAGCTACCAGGGAAGCCCTGGTCTTAAAAAAAAATCTATTAAAAAAATCTTTCAAGTCATGAAAAGACATGGAGAAAACTTAAATGCATGTGGCTAAATGGAAGAAGCCAGTCTGAAAAAGCTGCGTACCGTGTGATTCCAACTTTATTACATTCAGCAAAAAGTAGAATTCTAGAGGCAGTAAAAGAGTGATGTGGGATGTCCCTGGTGGTGCAGTGAATTGCACTCTACCTACCAGTGCAGCAGACACATTCGATCGGATTAGATTGGATTCGATCCGTGGTCTGGGAAGATCCCACAGCTGCGGAGCATCTAAGCCCATGTACCATGGCTACTGAGCCCGAGTTCTAGGGCCTGAGAGCTGCAGCCGCTGAAGCCTGCATGTCCTGGAGCCCGTGCTCACACCCAGAGAAGCCACTGCAAGGAGAAGCCCGAGCACCACAACTCGAGAAAAACCGTGCAGAGTGCCGAAGACCCAGTGCAGGCAAAAACAAATGAAAAAGACCCGTGGTTGCCGGGAGTTGGGGAGGCGGAGGGATGAACAGGCAGAGAACACGGGACTCAGGGCAGTGACGCTATTCTGCGTGACCTTGTGACGGTGGGGACTTGTCTGCATTTGGCAGAAACGGTAGGCTGTGTCACCAAGAGCGAACCTTAATGAAAAGTGAATTAACGCCTTACTGACCGGGGGATTTTTTGCAGTAACTGACTCCTGTGGCTGGTGATCTGTTATGTAAGTGAAAATTGAAATATTTCTAGTCAATAACATTCGGGTGACAGAAGATGTATCAATAAGTCTCTGGTCAATAATGTATAATTAAGTATCTATATTAGTTCATCAGTTGTAACTAACGTTTTGTAGGAATGGAAGATGTAAGTAATAGGGGAACTCCTGTGGGGCTGTCTCTTATACACATCTAGATGTGTATAAGAGACAGGCACAGAGTTGGACGTGACTGAAGC
>SJYR01000602.1:1214620-1227513 GCA_006410655.1 Kobus ellipsiprymnus | reverse complement strand
CCCATCCCTCAGGGTCATCCCAGTGCACCGGCCCTGAGCGCCCTGTCTCATGCATCGAACCTGGACTGGCGAACTCTTTCACATATGGTAATATACATGTTTCAATGCTATTCTGTCAAATCACCCACCCTCGCCTTCTCCTACAGAGTCCGAAAGTCTGTTCTTTACATCTGTGTCTCAAAAGATGCTTTCTTGACTTAGAAGTTTTTCCTTCTGGAAGGATTTATATTTTCATTATCATTCAGTTCTAAATAATTTTTGATGAATGAATTATTTAAAAGTTTATTGGTTAATTCTAGACATTGGAGGATTTTTTTTCCATTTCTGTTAATTGATGTCTGGTTTGATTTCACTGTGATCAGTGAATGCACTCAATGTAATTTCTATCTTTAGAGATTTGCTGAGACTTGCATTCTGGCCCAGCAGGAGGTCAGTTGTTGTAAACATTCTGTTTACTCCTGAAAATGAGGCATGTTCTACAGTTGTTGAGTGTGGAAGAGTATTTGTAGTGTTGTTCAATTAAAAAGTGTGTCAGACCAGCTTTATGCTGCTTATAAGAGACACTTTTTACATTAAGGACATAGAGATGTTAAAAGCAAAAGGATAGAAAATTTGAATTTTTTCAGTTTGTACTGCTAGCTTCTGAGAGGTGTGTGTTGGAATATTTCACCATGATTATGGATAAGTGCTTATGCTTACCTGTCCCTCATTTCCTTCCCTTTTTGCTTTGTATGGTTCAAGCAATATTACATTTATTACATTTATACAAAATATAAGATTGCTATATCAGCCTGATGACAGTGATTTTTCCCTTAAAGTCTACTTTGATTAACAGAGCCCTTCCAGCTTTCTTTTGGTTAGTGTTGGCATGCTCTTATCTTTTTAAAAAGCCTATTACCATCAACCATTTGCATCCTTATGTTTAAAGTACCTCTCTTACAAACAGTTAAGTTTAATTGTGCATCTAATTTATCAATCCGTCTTGTAGTCGGACTAGTCTTTTTGCCTTTGACAAAATTGCAGGTCTGTTTGGGTTTCAAGCTTCCGTCTGACTGTCTGATCTCCATTTGTCCCACCTGTTCTTGTTCGTCTTTCTCTTCTTTCTTGCCTTGTTTTTAACCAAGTATTTTTTACTTTTCCGTTTTTTCCCTCTCTTCTTTGGCTTGTGGGTTACACATTCTTTTATGTTCTTCTAGTGGTTGCCTTGGACAAGGGCTGACTTATTAAAGGCTGATACAAATGAGTACTTTTCCTGTTTCCTGGCCAATACAAGGACCTAGCTGTTGTTCAGTAGCTAAGTGATGTCTGACTCTTTGCAATCCCACGGACTATGGCCTGCCAGGATCCTCTGTCCATGAGATTCTCCAGGCAGGCATACTGGAATGGATTGCCATGCTTTCCACCTGAGGAAATTCGTGACCCAGGCTTGAACCTGCATCTCTTGTGTCTCCTGCATGGGTGGGTTCTTTACCACTAGTGCCATTTGGGAAGCCCCTCGTTGGATAGTAGACCTAAATATAAGAGCCAAAGCTATAATACTTCTAGTCCAAGTTCTGGGAAAACTCTAGTAAAGAAATGTACAAAGAAGCAATTGCTGTGTTTAAGTCAGTAAAGTCTGTCCCCTTTCACTCGAAGATCGAAGATCGCTGAGTCAGTAGATACAATTAGGATGCTTTTAACTAGTTTTGGAGAAACAAGTGATGTGCTGGGACCTGTTAACAACCAGCTATCTGGGGAAAAAAGGAATTGCATATATATCTATACCTATGTACATAAATTACTTATAAATGTTACTGGTGTAGAGTATTAGTACACAATTTACAGATAACAATAAAATATGCAATGTTCTTTATCATAAGGTGGACTAGAAATCTTATCAGCTTGGTCTAAACTACCCAGGTCTCACTCAAGGTTTTTCTGCTATTTTTACATTTTTTTCTTTTTTATAGCATTGGGTTTCTCTGCTTGTCTGTTCAGGTGTGAGGCAGGTAATTCCTCTCCTTTGCTTTGACTATGCCTTCTAAGTGTGCACTCCCCGCGTCCAGCTGGCAGGTTTGGGGTGGGAGCACCTCACGGTCCCCACCTGAGCGCCTTCCCTTGCAATCGAGAAGGAGCATCTGACCGTAGCTACCTGCTGGGGTGTCCGTGTTCTCTTTCTTGCCCAATGCGCAGAGCTCAGCATGTCTTAACAGTAAATGCGAATGTTAAAAAGAAGAGTTTTATTCTTTTCCAGGCCTGGGAAGCCCTCTGCACTGTGTACTGGTAGAGACTGTGTGATGCGCGCTCTTTGGCGGTCAGGTGCTGCCTTTGGCACTTTCTCCTTCTTTCAACCTCCCTGTGCAGCTTCTTAGGTAAGTTCCATCCTTACCCTCTTTTTAGAAGTGAGAAAACTGAGATCCAGTTAGGAACACTGGCACGAGGTTTCCAGTGGCCAGCCTGGGATTCGAACCCCAGTTCGCCTGACTGTAACCGCTTGCTGCCCGGTGGCTGGTCAGCGGCCTGTGCTGCTTCTCCTTTATCTTTCAAGTAACCTCGATGGCCTTCGCTTCCCTTTCTATTATCAGAACTTAGTGTTCCTTGAAGTTTAGAGGCTGAGGACAGGGCCATTTTGTTCCGGTCACGCGTGAATATGTCAATGATACACAACGTGGGTTTTGAAAAAGAAGAAAGCTACGAGTTTGAGGAGCCGCCTCGTGTCCCTCACCTGCATGAGAACCACCGCTTGTCCTGAGTGCCTGCCTGGATGTCCCAGCCCGGACTCCTGGAGCTTTCTGGAAGGGTCCACACCTGGGGTCTCCTCCTCCCCAGCCTAGCTGCATCATGGCCCTGCCATGAGCGTTTTAAACACAGGTAGGACCATGTCCGTCTCTCGACTAGGCTGTCTTAGTGGCTCCGTGGCCTTCTGGACGTGGTTCCTTCCCTCAGGGAAACTCCCAGCCTTCTCACGCCCTCCCCGCCCGCTTCTGGGCTCCCTGGGAGTCGGCACCCCTGGCCACATTCACGGCTGTCTTTCTCTCTCCTGTGTCTCCTCTCATCTTCCTTCCCACCTGCCTGTCGTGGCTCAGGTGTGGTTAGATGCTCCTGCAGCCCCTACGATGCCCCCAGACTCCACAGCCTTCTGAACGTGGGGTGGTGGGGAGCTGAGGGGGGTGAGGTCCCTGAGAGCAGGGGCGGTAGCCCCGTCATAGCACTGGGCCCCTGGGGTCACTCAGCACGTTTCTGTGGGATGAGTGGGAAATGGAGGTTTGCCTGCTGCAACCCCTGGCTCCCCACCCCATTAAACATTTCACTTATTTTGAGGTGAAGAGTTCAATGTGGAAGAAAATGGGTGGTGGTAATAATTACATTATGTAGATCCAATGGGAAGGAAAAAACCAGAAGGTGTGACGGATGCAGCTGTGCTCGGACAGCGTGCCAGTCAAGAACTGGGCAGGTCATTCCCCTCCCTGGACCCTGGTTCCCAGGACGGGGGACACTGGGCACCACGATTGCCGGGGTTCTTCCAGGGCTGTGGCCCTTACGGTCGTGCTTGATGGCCGATGGATTGTAAGGGTGGGGTATATAATGTGCAGAGATAGAGAACTTCTCAAAAGATCTGGAATTCTGATTATTTCCTAATCATGATGGGAGGACAAGTCTCATTGTAAACGCATAGGAACATGCTGACTTCTACTGAGTCCCTCTTGTAAAAGCTTGTCTATTCTTCCTTCCTATTGTTGAATAAATGACATGGTAACATAAATCAGTACAATTTTATTTTAAGACACCCTCACATGTAAAACATGTACATCAAAATGAATGCAAAGTAATTCAGTGACGATATCCAGGGGGCTGTTCCCAGGAGACTGCCTTCGCTTAAAATACGTCTGGAACTTCTGTTCAGAATTACCCGTGAGAACTTGCATGCTCTCGTCTCTAACACTGGCAGATCTGTCTTTGTAGGACAGATCTGTGAACCAAGTGCGTGGCTGAACTGTGTCACTGCCTTGTTTATTGTTTATCAGTTTGCTTACTTTATGTTCATTTGGAGAACCTAGAAGAAAGAAGAAAATCAACCCAGTCTATATTCTCGTTAAAAACTAGTCAGTCCTTGGAAGGAAACTCTAAGCATCATGGTTGTAGAGCCAGAAGGTGCTCAGAGTCTCAGAGTTCTCATCCAGTACAAGAAGTCTTTTTTCTGACTCCCTTGCTAGTGCCCTGGGATGGGATTTTTCTGTATCAGGAAGTCAGGATGCCTGAATTCATTTAAAGAAGCAAAGTCCTCTCAGGCCATCTTTTCCTTTATCCTGGACTTTAGGCCCTCTTTTTTTTTTTTTTTTAAATAGGGATGTGCTTAGTCTTGTCCTGCTCTTTGCAGCCTTTTGGACTATAGCTGCCCAGGCTCCTCCGTCCATGGGATTCTCCAGGCAAGAATACTGGAGTGGGTTGCCATTTCCTCCTCCAGGGGACATTCCCAACTCAGGGATTGAACCCACTTCTCCTGCTTCCCCTGCATTGGCAGGCAGATTCTTTACCACTGCACCACCTCGGAAGCCCTCAAAATCTGTAGAGCATGCAAGATACAACAGAAAGAGGAAGAACTTAGAAAGAGCTTGTTTGATTAGGTCTCATGAACTGTGCCAACACACACAGGTGGGTTTACCTATGTAAACCTAGGTACTTTGCTTGTAAAAGCAAGGTCAGCCTCTCTGTCCAAGCTATTGTAGGATTATAGGGACCATTCATTCCTTCACTCAGTAATAACTATATTTAGATGCAATTAGACCCTGATGGTGTTAAAAAAGGAGACAGAGTCATGTGAGAGAGTGATTCTGCGGGGGTGTGCATGTTGATGTGCTTGAGTAGACAAGAAAGCCCAAGATATGTGAGCTGAAATAATACCTGAGAGAGCAGTTGCTAATATTCAATTCAGTTGAGCAACATTCTGTTGAGCAAATATTTAGGAGTGGGATTGCTAAGTCAATGATACGTGAATATTTGGTTTTGGTTCAGTTCAATTCAGTCTCTCAGTTGTGTCCAACTCTTTGCGACCCCATGGACTGCCGCACGCCAGGCCTCCCTGTCCATTGCCAACTCCCGGGGTTTACTCAGACTCATGTCCATTGAGTCAGTGATGCCATCCAACCATCTCATCCGGTCATCCCCTTCTCCCGCTTTCAATCTTTCCCTTCATCAGGGTCTTTTCTAATAAGTCGGTTCTTCACATCAGGTGGTCAGAGTATTGGAGTTTCAACTTCAGCATCAGTCCTTCCAGTGAATATTCAGGACTGATTTCATTTAGGATGGACTGGTTGGATCTCCTTGCAGTCCAAGGGACTCTCAAGAGTCTTCTCCAGCACCACAGTTCAAAAGCATCAATTCTTCTGTGCTCAGCCTTCTTTATAGTCCAACTCTCACAGCCATACATGACTACTGGAAAAACCATAGCTTTGACTAGACAGACCTTTGTCAGCCACATATTAGGCACTCAAAAAGTTTAGTTGTTTTATCTTTGCAAATGTCCCAATTTTGTCCCCATATATCTTTCACAGATAGTTAGACAAGATGATAAAAAATCTTCTCCAATTTTTGCACAAAGACCTGGTTTACTGAGAGCCTTATTAAAATTCAAAGTAGAAAATACTGTGAAGAAGGAACTAACCGTTTTGAAGAACACACTATTATTTTTAATGCTGAAAACAATCCAATGAGGTCAATACTGTTGGTATGCCTATTTTAAAACTGAAGCTCAAAAAAGTTAAATGATTTTCCTAAAGTCATGTAGCTAATATGTAGTGATACCAATGTTTGAACGTGCATATGTCTTAACTCCAAAGTCTTTTCTTATCAACATTATCACCAGAGATGAGATTACCATGAAAAAATGATGTTTAAGCTTCTGGTCCCTTCAAGACTGGAGATTCCTTGAGTGTAAAAAGTAATTCCCTGGTGGTCCAGTGGGACCTCAGTGTGGGGTGGGGATGTGGGTTCCATCCTTGGTCGGGGAACAAGGATCCTGCATACTACACAGTGCAGCCAGGGGCCAAAAAACGATAATAGTTGCCACCTCTTAGGGTTGTTCTGAGGATTAAAATAGATGATATATATATATATAGTACTTGAGTTCTGGACATATTTTAAAAAAGTAGTTAATAAATTGTGGCAATTACTATTTTAAAAAAAGTAACTAAAGATCTACCCTAAGTTAGCATGAGTGTTATTTTGGTATATTTTTTCTAATTTTAAAAATATTTCACATGTATATTTTATTTAAGACAAATTGAGATCTCACTGCCTCTTTTACTTAGTACTGTATAATGAGTGTATTGCCATTCAAAATCTGATCTTTTGGGTTACATTTTATCCCATCATATGTATCCATGGTGTATTCACCATTTTCCTGTTGTCTTCTTAATAGCAGTTTCTGGATGCGTTTATTTGTCTGTACACTCAATGATAGAAATATTTACCAGTTTGATAAACTAAACTGCTTCTTAAAAGTGGAATTTTTCCTGTTCAGTTCAGTTCAGTCACTCAGTCGTGTCCTACTCTTTGCGACCCCATGAATCGCAGCACGCCAGGCCTCCCTGTCCATCACCACCTCCCGGAGTTCACTCAGACTCACATCCATCGAGTCAGTGATGCCATCCAGCCATCTCATCCTCTGTCATCCCCTTCTCCTCCTGCCCCCAATCCCTCCCAGCATCAGAGTCTTTTCCAAAGAGTCAACTCTTCGCATGAGGTGGCCAAAGTACTGGAGTTTCAGCTTTAGCATCATTCCTTCCAAAGAAATCCCAGGGTTGATCTCCTTCAGAATGGACTGGTTGGATCTCCTTGCAGTCCAAGGGACTCTCAAGAGTCTTCTCCAACGCCACAGTTCAAAAGCATCAATTCTTCGGTGCTCAGCTTTCTTCACAGTCCAACTCTCACATCCATACATGACCTGTTAGTGAGGCTGAAAATTTTCACATAGTCTTCTTTTTATTAAATGTTCTTTTGCTCCAGTATCTGCTTTATTTGGTATAAATATTGCCATGTAACCCTTCTTTCCATTTGTATTTTCTAGACATGCTTTGCTCTTCTTTTTATGTTTGATTTTGGGTCATTTGGTATTAGGCCCATCTTATAAACAGCATATAACTGGATGATAACAATCTTTTCCTTTTTTGGGGTCTATTTAACCCATTCACATTTATTGTCATATTTCATAGATTTGCTCCTTTGTCAAATAATTTTGTTACCATTTTATGCCTCTTGTTCTCTGTGCTTTTGTGATATGGATTGTATTTTTGTTTTATTTCTAGTGATTTGAAAGGCACACATCCGGTTTTTATTCTGTTGTTGCCAATTTTATAGCTTCAAAACGTAAAATGGACTCAAATTAGCTCTGAAAGTTCTTGTGAAAGAGGGTGTTGGAATGAAGTCATGAGCAATGGAACATGATTGGAATAAGTGTCTACCCCTCCAAGAGACTGCTGTGACATGCAGTCTCATTTGACTTCAACTGTTGATACTTTTATGTAAGGAAAAAATAGTGTTTTACAGTAAGGTCAGCATGCTGTGATTTGACCCTTTGGTTACTTGAAGGCTCATTTAAAATAAAGAAAGAAAAAAAAAAAAAAAGCCAAAACTTCTGTCTAGGCCATTCCTCTGCTATGCACCCTGCTTCCTCATCATCTCACCTCGCCTCCTGTGTAAGGTGTGGCAAGCCACCCGCCAGGCCTGCGTGGGCAGTGTGGCAGAAACAGCCTGTGTTATCAGATGCTGGAGAAGCCTCTTTCCTCCTGGCTTCTGTTTCCACATCTGCAAGTTTAAGAAGTTGGGACACATAATCTCTCAAGTCACTTCTACGTTTCAACCTTCTATGATTCAGCAGTTTATTAAATAGCTGTTTGCATAGCTTCAGTACCAGGGCCTATGTAGAATGAGAAGCACAGTACCGATCTGTGTTTAAAAAGCAGAGACGAGATCTCAAATTGGTAAAAGATTCTGTGTTTTGATCTGTGTGGGGGTTGCATCATGTATGAATCTTCGATTTGCAATGGCTGTACCTTTAAGACGAAGACAACTTCATCACTTTACTTGCGTGTCTTATGCTTTGATAAACAGGATAAATAAACCAAAAAGAGAGAGAGAAGAAAAACAAGCAAGATGTTTAAAGGTTGTGGTTATGAGGATGGCGTACGGAGAATTCACAGGAAGTAGATAATGAAGTTGAATCCTGTCATCAATTATCAGCCTTTGAATCTTGCGCACATTATTTATGTTTTTGAGAGTCAGTTTCTTTAGTGCAAATGAAATTTCTAGTGTCTACATTATGCAGCAGTCAGGGGTACTAAGTGAGTTATAGGGCACAGAAGGCTCCTGGCGTGTAGTAGGTGATCAATACCTATTTTCAAGAAGAGGCAGTAAGAGTTTTAAACAGACGTATGACAGATTCAAAGAGCTAAGAGACTTTACATCCATCTTTTGAAATCACCCAAAAATAAATAAAACCCAGAAAGCCCAGTGTTAAAGAGACTATGAAGGAAAAGCTAAACTCATATTTTTCTGGTGATGTTGCAAATTGGTAATACCTCTTGAAGAGAGCCCCTGGCAACTTATAATAAAAGTCATCCAGCTGATTATGGTCTTTAAGCTGGTAATCCCACTTTTCAAATTACAGCCTGAGAAAATAGCTCCAAAGGATAAACAAAATTTATTTATTTAAAAATGCTTGACCGAATTATAACAGTGGAAGCAACTAGTCGAAAGATGGCTTAATGAAACCATTTCAGTGATACAGTGAAATATTTGTCCTTTTAAAACGACAGATACCAGGACCTAGTAGATACGTGGAGAATTCAGGCAAAAAGTTAGAAAATGGTGTGCATATCCAAACACAGCCACGTGAACCCTTGCCTGTGCAATGACAATGGTTGGAAGTGAACTTTGTAAATCTCGAGTTTTGCGTGGGAAAAAGGATATCCAAATTTTTTCGTTGGTTAATTTTTTTGGCTGTGTTGGGTCTTTGTTGCTGCCTGGGGGTCTTCTCTAGTTGCAGCGAGTGGGGGCTGCTCTCCAGCTGCAGTGAATGGGCTTCTCACTGCGGGGGCTTCTCTTGCTGCAGAGCTCAGGCGCTCGGGCGCGTGGGCTCCAGCAGTTGTAGCGTGTGGACTCAGTTCAGTTCAGTTCAGTTGCTCAGTCATGTCCGACTCTTTGCAACCCCATGGGCTGTAGCACACCAGGCCTCCGTGTCCATCACCAGCTCCCAGGCTTACTTACCCCTCTGTGTCCATCACCAGCTCCTAGGCTTACTTACCCCTCCGTGTCCGTCACCAGCTCCCAGGCTTACTTACCCTGCTGTATGTAGAATCTTCTCACACCAGGGATCAAACCCGTGTCCCCTGCACTGGCAGCTGGATTCTTAGCCACTGGACCACCAGGGAAGTCCAGAGGTGATCTAGATTTAAATTTCTGGTTTATTGTGGTATAGTGATTGCTAAATGGGTCCATAAAAATATAAACTATATGTTCTGAGATAGCACAGGACATCTATGAAGAGTGTATGAACCACAGAATAAAAACATAGGGCAGAAAGACAGGTGGAATTAGAGAAAAATAGTCATTATGCTTCCTCTAATTTTTAAGTTTGCCTCACCAATGCATCATGACAGTAGTTATCACACTTGATTGATCTGTGTGGGGGTTGCATCATGTATGAATCTTCGATTTGCAATGGCTGTACCTTTAAGACGAAGACAACTTCATCACTTTACTTGCGTGTCTTATGCTTTGATAAACAGGATAAATAAACCAAAAAGAGAGAGAGAAGAAAAACAAGCAAGATGTTTAAAGGTTGTGGTTATGAGGATGGCGTACGGAGAATTCACAGGAAGTAGATAATGAAGTTGAATCCTGTCATCAATTATCAGCCTTTGAATCTTGCGCACATTATTTATGTTTTTGAGAGTCAGTTTCTTTAGTGCAAATGAAATTTCTAGTGTCTACATTATGCAGCAGTCAGGGGTACTAAGTGAGTTATAGGGCACAGAAGGCTCCTGGCGTGTAGTAGGTGATCAATACCTATTTTCAAGAAGAGGCAGTAAGAGTTTTAAACAGACGTATGACAGATTCAAAGAGCTAAGAGACTTTACATCCATCTTTTGAAATCACCCAAAAATAAATAAAACCCAGAAAGCCCAGTGTTAAAGAGACTATGAAGGAAAAGCTAAACTCATATTTTTCTGGTGATGTTGCAAATTGGTAATACCTCTTGAAGAGAGCCCCTGGCAACTTATAATAAAAGTCATCCAGCTGATTATGGTCTTTAAGCTGGTAATCCCACTTTTCAAATTACAGCCTGAGAAAATAGCTCCAAAGGATAAACAAAATTTATTTATTTAAAAATGCTTGACCGAATTATAACAGTGGAAGCAACTAGTCGAAAGATGGCTTAATGAAACCATTTCAGTGATACAGTGAAATATTTGTCCTTTTAAAACGACAGATACCAGGACCTAGTAGATACGTGGAGAATTCAGGCAAAAAGTTAGAAAATGGTGTGCATATCCAAACACAGCCACGTGAACCCTTGCCTGTGCAATGACAATGGTTGGAAGTGAACTTTGTAAATCTCGAGTTTTGCGTGGGAAAAAGGATATCCAAATTTTTTCGTTGGTTAATTTTTTTGGCTGTGTTGGGTCTTTGTTGCTGCCTGGGGGTCTTCTCTAGTTGCAGCGAGTGGGGGCTGCTCTCCAGCTGCAGTGAATGGGCTTCTCACTGCGGGGGCTTCTCTTGCTGCAGAGCTCAGGCGCTCGGGCGCGTGGGCTCCAGCAGTTGTAGCGTGTGGACTCAGTTCAGTTCAGTTCAGTTGCTCAGTCATGTCCGACTCTTTGCAACCCCATGGGCTGTAGCACACCAGGCCTCCGTGTCCATCACCAGCTCCCAGGCTTACTTACCCCTCTGTGTCCATCACCAGCTCCTAGGCTTACTTACCCCTCCGTGTCCGTCACCAGCTCCCAGGCTTACTTACCCTGCTGTATGTAGAATCTTCTCACACCAGGGATCAAACCCGTGTCCCCTGCACTGGCAGCTGGATTCTTAGCCACTGGACCACCAGGGAAGTCCAGAGGTGATCTAGATTTAAATTTCTGGTTTATTGTGGTATAGTGATTGCTAAATGGGTCCATAAAAATATAAACTATATGTTCTGAGATAGCACAGGACATCTATGAAGAGTGTATGAACCACAGAATAAAAACATAGGGCAGAAAGACAGGTGGAATTAGAGAAAAATAGTCATTATGCTTCCTCTAATTTTTAAGTTTGCCTCACCAATGCATCATGACAGTAGTTATCACACTTGAGAAGTGCTTTTCCCAGAAATAAAGTTCAAGGCAGCTGAAACCCTCAATAGAGAGAAGAAAACTCAGGGAGAAGTTGTGTTTGGGGATATCTGGTTTCTTGTCAGTTGCATTCTTTTTCCAGCTGCTTTTCCTTCTTTTCTTCTGTGACAAAGGAGACGGTTTTATAGATGCTGAGATGGTTTACAATTGCCTTATTTAGTTGCTCTTATTTTTTTATGTCTCCCCAGAGGGTCACAAAAATCCTTCATTTAAAAAGAGAAAATGATGTGTTTTTAGTGCAAGGAGAGAATAGCCACTTTAGAGAACCGAGGGGAATGGAGATAAATGCAGTCTGGCCCCATGGCCACAACATGCCCAGTACTTTGGATCATCTCGGATGTTGGAAGCTTTACAGGGAGAATGGAATGAGCTCTGGGCAATGGGATGCCTCCCTTTCACCACCTGAAAGCCCAAACCAACTTTAAAAAAACTGTATCTTTTATTTTTTAATTGAAATATAGTCAGTGTACAATATGATGTTAGTTTCACAATCACATAATGGTTTGACATTTGCATCCATTATGAAGTGGTCACCATAGTGAGTGCAGGGACCATCTGTCCCCATATACAGACATTACAGTGTTATGGGCCATCTTCCATATGTGGTGTGTTACATTGCTGTGACTTATTCATTATATAACTAATATAACTGGGTGTTTGTACCACTTAATCCCCTTTGCCTATTTCATTCAGTCCCCCACTCCCCTCCCTCCGGCAACCACCCATTTGTTCTGTGTATTTAAGAGTCTGTGTTCATTTTGTTTTGTTTGTTTATTTTGTTTTTTAGATTCCACATATGAGTGAAATAATGTAGCATTTGTCTTTTTCTGTCTTACTTACTTTATTCAGCATGATACTCCCTAGATCCATCTATGTTGTTGCACATGGCAAGATTTCATTTGTGTGTGTGTGGTTGAGTAGTATTTTGTATTGTATATACACCACACCTTCTTGGGCTTCCCTGGTAGCTCAGCTGGTAAAGAATCTGCCTGCAGAATATAAGGAACATACCTTAACATAATAAAACCTATATATGATAAACCCACAGCAAACATCCTCAATGGTGAAAAATTGAAAGCATTTCCCCTAAAGTCAGGAACAAGACAAGGGTGCCCACTTTCACCGCTACTATTCAACATAGTTCTGGAAGTTTTGGTCACAGCAATCAGAGCAGAAAAAGAAATAAAAGGAATCCACATTGGAAAAGAAGAAGTAAAACTCTCACTGTTTGCAGATGACATGATCCTCTACCTAGAAAACCCTGAAGACTCCACCAGAAAATGACTAGAGCTAATCAGTGAATATAGTAAAGTTGCAGAATATAAAATCAACACACAGAAATCCCTTGCATTCCTATACACTAATAATGAGAAAGCAGAAAAAAAAAATTAAGGAAACAATTCCATTCACCATTGCAACGAAAAGAATAAAATACTTAGGAATATATCTACCTGAAGAAACTAAAGACCTATATATAGAAAACTATAAAACACTGATGAAAGAAATCAAAGAGGACACGAATAGATG
>SJYR01000602.1:1163335-1197516 GCA_006410655.1 Kobus ellipsiprymnus | reverse complement strand
TTTTTTTTTAAAACAAATGCTTTGCATTTTACCTACTAAAATAGAAAAGGGAAAATACCATCCTGCTTTTGGGGGCAGGGCTTTGGTTGGATAAATTGTATTTTAGATCCTAAGTGATTTAAAATTTTGTAATATCATCTATATTTAAGACGTGGAAATTCCCAGAAGTGACTCCTATTTTTATTTTTTAGATTCCTTTCCATTTCAAGGAGGAAAGTCAAGATATCTTCACTCAGTGGAAGAATGATATAGTTTCCTCCTAACCTTCTTTTCTTATGCTTCCAGGTAAGTGAGTCTGTTAATCATGAATTTCTTAAGAAATGAATCTTTGTATGGCCTGAGTTTATTCAGTATTCTGGCTATGTTTGAAATGTGCTGAATTTCATTTTACTTCCAATAGTTCCATTAATAACAGATTATTATTTTAAGATATGAGTACTTTTTCAAGGTAGTATAATTACTTGGCTGCCTTGGAAAATTCTTTTATTCACTTGTAAAGCCTGTAATTTACATTTAATTCTGCCAGCTTCTTCAGAATCTATCTCTTCTCAGAATGGCAAATGCCAATAATGTAGTTAGAAGAACTACATAATTCTTTTTTTAAAAAATTCGCCTGAATAGGATCATTTGTTCTTCTTTTGGAAGTTGTGATGAAATGTTAAGCTTTCTCAAATATTTAACCCATAATCAAAAGGGCATCATAATTTTCACTATGCTACAAAATAATTATTTAAATAAAATAGGAAACTGAAGGATGATCTTACTTTCTGACTTATAGCATCTCAGGGGAATACTTTCTAGAACTCTTGGAGAATAGTATCCTGACAGATTGTATGGTTGGTTTCAGATTTGGGGACACATGTAAATCTCGGGGATGTTGTTTTAGTTCTGCTCGTGTAAGCAGTGATTTTGAATTTCTCTACAATAAGATATTTTATTACATCTGGCAAGACTAAACTTTGAAAAAAACTAAGAACTTCAGGGACATCATTAGTTGAAGTGGAACAGTATGAGATGGGAAGTCATGTATGTGGTTCTTAGCTTCAGCAGAGCAAACCTTTATTTTAGTTTTCTATGGAGATGAATCTATAGATGTAAAAATGAAAATAGATAAGCTGTGCTCACCATCTGCATACCTTCAAGAAAACCCCTTCACTGGTCTTCATTCAACAAATTGCTAAAGAGGTTTTGTTTTGATTTTTAATGTTTACTATTGTTGTACTGTTTGAGATAAAAGGCTGAAAACCAAAACGTTGGATGTGATTTTGCTTTAATGAACTGCTTAATACTCAAACAATGGAGAGTGAGGAGCTAAAGGGATTGTATCTGAGTTACCAGTAATGAAAAATAAAAACAACCTTGGCCAAAGTTAATAAAACCACAATAAAACAATAGTAATAATACAAAATAACCAAACAATAATTCTTCACAAATTCTTTTCTGAGTAGAGACTTGAGTGGCTAAGAGGCCTAAGTGATCCAAGGCTACTTTGAGGGTCACAATGGAAGTCTTCTAATCTGAGGTATTTCAATGTTTAATTGAATAAACATTAGATGATGTAGAAGAGAATAGTGTCATTAGAACATCATGATATTAAAACCTTGAGATGATTATAGAAAAGAGCCAGAGTAAACTGTACAGAATAGAGAAGTAATGAGAAATAATCCAATTACGATGTTCATACCCCAGGATGAACTGATGAGGGAGGCCCAGCTGGGTTTTGATGAGGGTCTGGTCTCTGTACGTCGTGCTGCAGAGACAGGGTGTTGATGGGGAGTCAGGCTGCACTGGGACAGTGGGAGGTTGGGAAAGCCTCCGGTTTTCCAGGAACTGTGGGCTTCCCAGGTGGCACTAGTGGTAAAAAAAAAACCCGCCTGCCATGCAGGAGACAAAAGAGGCATGGGCTAGAAAGATCCCCGGGAGGAGGGCATGGCAACCCGCCCCAGGATTTGTGGATAGAGGTCAGTATCATGGACGTTATCCCATGGACACAGGAACCTGGTGGCCTATACTCACTCCATAGGGTCACAAAGAGGCGGACATGACTGAAGTGACTTAGCATGCATGCATAATCTTATAATCTGAGTTCCTTACAGATGCAGGGCTTTGGCAGTCCCTCAGTAGTGGACCTTCACCAGACCTGCAGGGGGCAGCCGTGTAAACTGGGAAAGAGTGGCTGGTTGGCAGGTGTACCCGCCCTGTGCACCGTGGTCCTGGAGTCCCAGCCGGGAGAGGTGGTTGGATCGTTGCTCACCAGCTCGAGGTGCTGGAAAGCTCCCCCGGGGATCTCCTGGTCTCCTCCGTGTCCCCCTGGTGCCTTCGATGCTGCCTGGTCTTCTCCGTGAATTGCTGCCCATTGAGTGCGTGCCCCCACCCCGAGCCCAGTGTCTCCACACTCTTCTCCCACCGGCAACTCTTCCTTCCCTACCACCCTCCAGGGAACATTTACTGGTCCTTCAGTGGCAACCCCCCTGTGGGGCTTCCAGCCCTCAGACACAGGTCCTGGCATCTGAATACGCTGAAAGAGGCGTGGCATGGTTGATGACAACAGAGGGAGGGAATATAGAGGGGTCTGGGCCTGTGGGAACCGCATCCCTCTGCTTCCCACCCCCTCCAGAGTGGGCACCTGGCACTGTCTCCTCATCACAGTCCCACGACGGCTGCCTGGGCCCCCGGGCAGGATGCTGACCCGGCGGGTCTCACTCTGTGATCCAGTTAGTTCCTCAGCTGCTGTCTGCGGGTCCAAGCTCTGTTTGTGGCCAGATCACCCTGTAGTTCTTTGCAGCTCTGCGAGCCCATGCATGACACGTGTCTATCAGATAGTGTGAAGGAGTAGCCGATGCCGTTTCCTTCTGGAACAAAGGGGTGTTACAAGTAAATACGAATATAAAACCATGAACTCTTGGAGAATAGTATCCTGACAGATTGTATGGTTGGTTTCAGATTTGGGGACACATGTAAATCTCGGGGATGTTGTTTTAGTTCTGCTCGTGTAAGCAGTGATTTTGAATTTCTCTACAATAAGATATTTTATTACATCTGGCAAGACTAAACTTTGAAAAAAACTAAGAACTTCAGGGACATCATTAGTTGAAGTGGAACAGTATGAGATGGGAAGTCATGTATGTGGTTCTTAGCTTCAGCAGAGCAAACCTTTATTTTAGTTTTCTATGGAGATGAATCTATAGATGTAAAAATGAAAATAGATAAGCTGTGCTCACCATCTGCATACCTTCAAGAAAACCCCTTCACTGGTCTTCATTCAACAAATTGCTAAAGAGGTTTTGTTTTGATTTTTAATGTTTACTATTGTTGTACTGTTTGAGATAAAAGGCTGAAAACCAAAACGTTGGATGTGATTTTGCTTTAATGAACTGCTTAATACTCAAACAATGGAGAGTGAGGAGCTAAAGGGATTGTATCTGAGTTACCAGTAATGAAAAATAAAAACAACCTTGGCCAAAGTTAATAAAACCACAATAAAACAATAGTAATAATACAAAATAACCAAACAATAATTCTTCACAAATTCTTTTCTGAGTAGAGACTTGAGTGGCTAAGAGGCCTAAGTGATCCAAGGCTACTTTGAGGGTCACAATGGAAGTCTTCTAATCTGAGGTATTTCAATGTTTAATTGAATAAACATTAGATGATGTAGAAGAGAATAGTGTCATTAGAACATCATGATATTAAAACCTTGAGATGATTATAGAAAAGAGCCAGAGTAAACTGTACAGAATAGAGAAGTAATGAGAAATAATCCAATTACGATGTTCATACCCCAGGATGAACTGATGAGGGAGGCCCAGCTGGGTTTTGATGAGGGTCTGGTCTCTGTACGTCCTGCTGCAGAGACAGGGTGTTGATGGGGAGTCAGGCTGCACTGGGACAGTGGGAGGTTGGGAAAGCCTCCGGTTTTCCAGGAACTGTGGGCTTCCCAGGTGGCACTAGTGGTAAAAAAAAAAACCCGCCTGCCATGCAGGAGACAAAAGAGGCATGGGCTAGAAAGATCCCCGGGAGGAGGGCATGGCAACCCGCCCCAGGATTTGTGGATAGAGGTCAGTATCGTGGACGTTTTCCCATGGACACAGGAACCTGGTGGCCTATACTCACTCCTTAGGGTCACAAAGAGGCGGACATGACTGAAGCGACTTAGCATGCATGCATAATCTTATAATCTGAGTTCCTTATAGATGCAGGGCTTTGGAAGTCCCTCAGTAGTGGACCTTCACCAGACCTGCAGGGGGCAGCCGTGTAAACTGGGAAAGAGTGGCTGGTGGGCAGGTGTACCCTCCCTGTGCACCGTGGTCCTGGAGTCCCAGCCGGGAGAGGTGGTTGGATCGTTGCTCACCAGCTCGAGGTGCTGGAAGGCTCCCCCGGGGATCTCCTGGTCTCCTCCGTGTCCCCCTGGTGCCTTCGATGCTGCCTGGTCTTCTCCGTGAATTGCTGCCCATTGAGTGCGTGCCCCCACCCCGAGCCCAGTGTCTCCACACTCTCTCCCACCGGGAACTCTTCCTTCCCTACCACCCTCCAGGGAACATTTACTGGTCCTTCAGTGGCAACCCCCCTGTGGGGCTTCCAGCACTCAGACACAAGTCCTGGCATCTGAATACGCTGAAAGAGGCATGGCATGGTTGATGAAAACAGAGGAAGGGAATATAGAGGGGTCTGGGCCTGTGGGAACCGCATCCCTCTGCTTCCCACCCCCTCCAGAGTGGGCACCTGGCACTGTCTCCTCATCACAGCCCCACGACAGCTGCCTGGGCCCCCGGGCAGGATGCTGACCTGGCGGGTCTCACTCTGTGATCCAGTTAGTTCCTCAGCTGCTGTCTGCGGGTCCAAGCTCTGTGGCCAGATCACCCTGTAGTTCTTTGCAGCTCTGCGAGCCCATGCATGACACGTGTCTATCAGATAGCGTGAAGGAGTAGCCGATGCCGTTTCCTTCTGGAACAAAGGGGTGTTACAAGTAAATACGAATATAAAACTATAATGGAGTAACTGGCAGGTTTCGCGTATTTGCAAAACTAGAGAATCAGGTAGAGAAGTTTGTGTCAATAGTTTACGANTCAGATAGCGTGAAGGAGTAGCCGATGCCGTTTCCTTCTGGAACAAAGGGGTGTTACAAGTAAATACGAATATAAAACTATAATGGAGTAACTGGCAGGTTTCGCGTATTTGCAAAACTAGAGAATCAGGTAGAGAAGTTTGTGTCAATAGTTTACGAAGTGGCCTTCTTTGGGATCTGTTTTGGACTTCCGCAGTCTTTCCGCTTAATGGAATGAGACGTGAAGAATGCAAGTCTGTCATGAGTGCCAGTGTCTGCTGCTGCAGTTTTCATTTACCCTCCTGAACCACAGTTCCTTCTCCGCAGCTGGGGCTTCTCCAGGCCAGGCCGGGAGAGGCACGCTGGCGTGATGCGGCCTTCCACAGGGCCGCCGTCTCTTGTCTGCTGATCGTCACCTCCTCAGGCCTGGCTTTTGTCTTTTCTGCTCAGTTCCGGGGCTCTGCTCATTGAGATTCTCCTTCCATCAAGTGGGTTTCTTGCTTCAGCCTCTCATGGCCATGTCTGGCCCTGCCGGCCCCTCACCCCCCAAATAACTCCCCACCTCCTCCTTCCTCTGCGCCCCTCCTCACTGCGTTCCTGCTCTGGACTCCGCCCTGGAAATCCGTCCTGGCCTTTGCCTGGCCTGGGGCTGGGCCCTGTCGCTCCCACCATCCTCCACTGTCCGCAGTTGTTCACCTGCTGGGTGTTTGTCCTGTGGCCGTCATCGTCCTCAAAGGGGGCTCCGTGTCTACATTTGCAACGCCCAGCATATGTTTGTCCGTATGCACATTCACAGACATTGGTATGAATTTCTGGTATCTGAAAACCCTCATCAGAACCAAGCATTGTCAGTATTTTAATTTGCTGAGGGTGTGACCGTGTACAGTCTGGGTGACTGAACACGCGTGCAGTGACAGTATACCTGTTTGTTCTCTGTCTTCTTTCCCCACCTCTGTCTTCTTTCTCTTTCACATTTGTTTTCTGTGCTGCCATGGATAGGAGGGATGTGAACTGGTGCTCTGACTCCAGCACCAGCGCCTGCTTAGGTTAAATAAATTCTTTTTTAAGTAAGTCACGGAAGGTTGGCCATAACCCAGGTGTCCACTGGTGGTGAATGGTTAAACAAAATGTGGTCTGTGCGCTCCATGGAATAGTACTCAGCCTTAAAAAAGAAGCAGATTCTAACACATGCTACCACACGGATGTTGAACTCGAGGATGTTACACACAAAGGTGAAGTCAGCCAGTCACGAAAGGGCAAACACTGTATGATTACACTTTTAGGAGGTAGCTGGAACAGTCCTGCTCATGACGACACAGTAGGATGGTGGTTGCCAGGGGTCGAGGGGGCAGAGGATGGAGTTGTTTAACACTGTTTAAATTTTCAAGATGAAGAAGTTCTAGAGAGTGATTGTACGACAGTGTGAATATACTTGAAAATTGTGAAGAAAATAAACTTTATGTTATGTGTATTTTACCATAATTCAAAATAACAAAGTAGGTCAAAGACCTGACTTTAAAAAAGAATAATAATCCTTTTAAAAGTTAAAAAAAAAAAGGAAGTTGAAAGGGATTTCTTTTTTTTTTTTGCCACTTAATTTTTTTAATGAAAGGGATTTCTTTGATTTAGGGACTTTTCCTTCCTTGAGCTTAATTTTTCACTTGTGTAGAGTGTTAAAAAAAAGTATTGATTTCTGTGCTTTTGGCTGTGGTGGGTCTTTGTGGTGGCGCTCGGGCTTCTCATTGCAGGGGCTGCTCTTGTTGCAGAGCACGGACTCCAGGGTGCCAGGGCGCAGTAGCTGTGGCCCACGGGCTTAGTTGCTCTGCGGCATGTTTTATCCCCCTAACCAGGGATGGAACGCGTGTCCCTTGCATTGACAGGTGGATTCTCAACCACTGGACCATGAGGAAGTCCTAGGTAGATTTTTAGATAACTTTTCATTAAAAAATCATATTGTGTAAGGAAAACAAATTATCTTTCCATTGACAAGACCTTTGGAATTTACTTTTAGACCTTGTTATTCCTTTTCTTAGTGTTGCCTGTATTTTCAGTTAAAATCTGGTTCAAAATTACCCACTTCCTCACCTGTTTTTCTTCAGCAAAGGTAACAGGATCTTATTGCTCATCTGGAAATACTTGTATGACATGGAAAATCAATATGAGAAGCAGGAATGTTTTTTTCTGTCCCAAGAAGAGGGCATGACAGAGTCTAGGGTTTAATTTGGCTGCTCATAAGGAGACAGCTGGGCTTTCCTTGTGATTCAGACGGTAAAGAATCTGCCTGCAATGAGAGAGACCCCAGTTCAGTCCCTGGGTCAGGAAGATCCCCTGGAGGAGGCCATGGCAACCCACTCCAGTATTCTTGCCTGGAGAATCCCAGGGACAGAGGAGCCTGGCAGGCTGCAGTCAGTGGGGTTGCAAAGAGTCAGACACGACTGAGTAACTATCTCTAATACTTTAAAGGAGACAGCTACTTTAAGTCTTCCCTTTTTCTTTTATTTTTTTCCATTACACTAATGGCCCTCTTAAGTGGAAAATCATGACCCTACAACTGTAAATAAAACTCTGGTGCTTGAAAGGGCACAGTTTCACAAGGTTCAGCTGACACTTGGGAAGCAGTTGTCTCAAAGGTTGTGACCCGTTAGGTAGTATGTTTCCTGAAGAATTTAAAACGAAACTTGAGTCCTTTCAGCCTAGGGGCACACTGGCTGAGACGGGAAGGAGGAGATCGGGTGAGGCCATGTGTGAAGGTTTGAGGGGAAAGTGGGAATGAAAGTCAGAGGCAGAGGGTGGGCAAAAGAAGGAATTAGGACCTTATGGAAACTTCCAGCTCAATTGTTACTGAGGTTTTCAATGTTCCAAATGTGACCCTATGGTCAAGGCCTCTAGAAAAAATGAAGTTCATCTCTACTATTGGGAAATTCATTCAAATTGATACTGTGAACTTTCTTGGTAAAGTTTTTTTAAAAAACATGTTAATTAGGAGTAATGGTGTTTATACTTGAATGTTGTGATAAAGACATACGTATTTTCAGTTCAACAAAAATGTGAGACTTATTATTGGGTTGGCCAAAAGGTTCGTTTTTTTTCCCCGTGACATGGCTCTGGTAGCATTTAGTTGTCTTTAACTTCATTCAAAACAGTTTTGTTAGATTGTATTGTGACAGCTATCATATCAGCATGCGTTTTAAAAAACTTAACCAAGATTGGTGAATTGTTGTGTAGCCATTTTAGTACTGAAGATGGAAGAAAAGCCCCAACATATTATGCTTTATTATTTCAAGAAAGGTAAAAACGAAAGTGAAACACAAAAAATGATTTATGCAGTGTATGAGGAAGGTGCTGTGACTGAAGGAACGTGTCAGAAGTGGTTTGCAGAATCTCGTGCTGGAGATTTCTTGCTGGACAATGCTCCTCGGTCGGGTAGACCAGTTGAAGTTGATAGCAATCAAAACGAGACATTGATTGAGAACAGTCAACATTATGCTGCGTGGGAGGCAGGCAGCATGCTCCAGATATTGGAATCAGTCTTGAGCATCACGTGTGCCAGCTTGGCACCAGCTTGTTCACCTTTACTGCATTGATGTTCAGTGCCACATAAGTTAAGTGGAAACACTGTCTTGAGCGTATTTTTGCATGAGAGTCTCTACTTAAAGATAAAAACATTACCTGTTTTTAAAACAAACTGTGAGGGATGATGAGAACTGGATATTGTATAATAATGTAGAATAGAAGAGTTCATAGGGCAAGTGCAGTGAACCACCACCAACCACAGCCAAGGCTAGTCTTCATCCAAAGAAGGTAGCGTTATGGATTCGGTGGGCCTGAAAGGGAGTCCTCTATTAGGAGCTCCTTCTATAAAACCAAAAGATGAATTTCGACAGATACTGCTCCCAGTCAGACCAGCTGAAGGCAGCACTTGATGAAAATCGTGTGGACTTGGTCAACAGAAAGTGCGTAATCCTCTGTCAGAGCCCCACAAGACCGCATGGTTCTTTGATAACCAGGCAAAACTGTTACAGCTTGGCTGGGAAGTTCTGATTCCTCCGCTGGATTCACCAGACACTGCGCCTTTGGATGTCTTTGGGATTTTTTTTTTTTGGTCTTTGCAAAATTCTAATGAAAAGAAATTTCCATTTCCTGGAAGACTGTAAAAGGCACCTGAAATAGTTCTTTGGTTAAAAAGATAAAAAGTTTTGGGAAGATGAAATTATGAAGTGCCTGGAAAATGGCAGAATGTAGTGGAACAAAATGATAAACATGTTCAATAATGTTCTTGGTGAAAATGGAAAATGAGTGTTTTGTTTTTACTTAAAAACCAAAGTAACTTTCTGGCCAAACCAACATATGCTAGACTTGAACCCTTTCAGTTACCGAGTGCCAATTCTTGGATTAGAATCCAGTCCCTGGTGAAGGTGTCAGTCACCTGCAGAGAAATGAGAAAAATAGTGATGTTTTCAAAGAGCTAATATTCACTTTAAAGGAATAATGTTTACTTTGAGCTTCTGGTCTTTTTTCTTATATATTAAAATGTAAAATATTTATTCTTTTAGAATATAATGATAGTTAATATTTAAAATTTCTATTTCTTGGCAAATTAAAATGTTGGATATCATTCAGGATTCGTGGTTACAAGAACCAGAAATGAACTAGAGTACCTTAGGAAAGGAATCTGTTGGAATTTGCACAAGGTCATGTGTGTGTGCTAAGTCACTTAAGTTGTGTCCAGCTCTTTGCAACCCCATGGACCGTAGCCCTCCAGGCTCCTCTGTCCATGGGAGTCTCCAGGCAAGGATACTGAAGACGTTTCCATGCCCTCCTCCAGGGAATCTTCCTGACCCGGGAACTGAACCAGCATCTCTTGTGGCTCCTGCATTGACAGGCAGGTTCTGTACCGCCAGCTCATATCTGATAAAACTTCCAGCCAGGGCTACTGGTGTCATTAAATGTGTTTTCTAAGTTTATAAAACATGTGACAGCTTTGTCCCAAGCCAGTGGCGTATATACCAAGGGATAGAGGTCTTGATGGCTGGAAAATAACAGACTACCTTGAAGTTAACTTAAGTGCCGTCACGTGACATATACCATTGGCATTTTTTAATGATTTTCTGCAGCAAGGTGAAGTGTCTCCCTGGCCTCTTTTGAGTCCTGCCGTTGGAACGGGAGCTGTCCCTGGGTGTGGATTAGCTACTTGCGTGTGGGCGCGTGTGTTGTTTTGTGTTAGGCAGGCACCTAACTTTTCTTCCTCTGAAGTTCTCGCTGTGTGTTTCAGTGTTGTTATTGCTAATCTCACTGTAATTGGATAAGGCACGTTAACTCTTAATTTAGTGCTTATTTAGGAAGCCAGATTGTGGAGGTGTGTGTAGCCTCTGACGCTCTGACCACTGTTATAGAAACTCTCGCTCCCCTTGGCTTGTCTGGTGACCTCCTCTGGTTTTCTGCCTCTTTCTGTGGCTGATCCTGGGTGGACCCCTCCCCAATCCTTACAGGTCCGTGTTCCCCAGCGTCCCATCCTCTCCGCCCTCTCGTTCTGTGTCATCCGAGCAGTCTCCTGGCTCTAGGTGCTGACCTTGTGCTGACCTCAAACGTTTGTTTCCCCAGCTCACTCTGCCGTCTGGTGCCCCCAGCCCCCTGCACTCATTATGCTCCCCTGGGCTCCCCCAGACCCCAGCCAGAACCCCCCAAGATACCCTGATGTTGTTACCGTCACTCAGGGGGCTTAAGTGGTCCTTCGCCAAGTGCCTGCACGCTGCCCATTCTCTTTCTTAAAAAAAATAATTAATATTTTATTTTTAAATTTTGTGACTGTGCTGGGTCTTCGCTGCTGCGTCCTCCCCCTGGGACACCCTTCCAGGCTCCTCGGCTGGGCCAGTTCCTGCTGGTTCTCCACGACTTGACTCTGGTGGTCTCTCTTTCCAGGCTTCTCCCCTCCCCCTGAGCTGACCTGTGGGTTCCCCTCTCCTTCTATGGCACTTCCTGTGTGGTGTTACTGCATTTGGTTTTCTTGCCTTTTGTTCCTGTTACCTGGACCATGGAGTCTGGAGCGTCCTGAGCACCCCCAGGACCACTCAACACCCCTAGGGACTGGCGCTGAGCGGGTGCCCTGCAGGATGAATGGTTGGCAGGCGTTTGAGCGGGCCTGCCTGCTCTCCTGCCAAGGAGGGGGGTGCAGCGGACTCACGCTGTCAAGGGGTTCAAACCAGCATCTTTCTCCCACTTCTTCTCTGGTCCGTGCCTTTTCCTCTAAGAAGGGCTCTTGTTTTTTCCTGAGTCAAGTCGTGGATAAAGCTGAGGATGAAGAAGTATATGAATGAAGGAAAATAGCGAGTCAGAAGGTCACCAGGGAAGCAGCTTCTGCTTTGTTCTCCCTCCTGCACTTCCCATCTCGTGTTTCCGGTTGTGTTACTTTGGTTTGGGAAACATGCGTACGTGGCCACCAGTCTGGCAGCTTGCAGGCTGCATGCCAGCATTTCTCCCCGCTAGGAGCAGACCGAAGGTGTATGTAGGCATCTCCTTTCTCCTGAACTTCTTCTTTAACTCAGAGCCCACAGGCTGTCACCCTGGCACTTCTGGTTGTTCAGTTGATTGGTGTTGGAATGGGTGCCTCCCTGTTTCTAGAGGCGAGGCAGTTGGCTTCACACTGGCCCTGGAATTGGGGTTGGAAGCTCAGCTCCATCACTTACCAATGTGGTGAGATGGACAGGTTTCTGCACCCCTCTACCCTTCATCTGGAAAATGAGACAAACCTTTTAGAGTTGTTTTGAGGATTGAGATGAATGTTTGTGAAATACCTGGCACATCCTAAAGGTAGTCAGTCCTAAAGGAAATCAACCCTTTAGGAAATTTCCTAAAGGAAATCAATCCAATGAATGTTCACTGGAAGGACTGGTGCTGAAGCTGAAACTCCAATACTTTGGCCACCTGATGCAAAGAACTGACTCATTAGGAAAGACCCTGATGCTGGGAAAGATTGAAGGCAGGAGGAGAAGGGGACGACACAGGATGAGATGGTTGGATGGCGTCACCGACTCAATGGATGTGAGTTTGGGGAAACTTCAGGAGATGGTGAAGGACAGGAAGCCTGGTGTGCTGCAGCCCATGGGGTCGCAAAGAGTCAGACGTGACTTGAGCCACTGAATAACCTGGCACATAGTAGGGGTGCAAGAAATTACCAATATTAACTAATAGGATGTAAACATTTACATTTTTCCAAAATTGAAAATAAAACTGTGGTCCCTGCTCCTCCCTTTTCCTTTCCCAGCTTCCATAATGGAAAGAATTTGCTTGTTTATGGGCTAATTAGTTAGTTAATTAAGCGCACGTTGGTTTGGGTGTCAGCCAGGAGTCCTCCACTGTGAGACGCTGGAGGTTGGGGGATGCACAGTCCTGGCTCTGTAGGAGCCTGTGGTGTGGTCCCTGAGCCACGGCACTGAGTCTTCCGGGATGCTGGGGACCCAGCCAGATCCCCCGGCTTCACTCGAAATCAGAATCTTTGGGGAGCTTGGTTGTTTCAGCTCTGCCCTCAGGAGCCTCGGAGTGACGCTAACTTCACCTTCTCATGGTGATCCTTGCGCCCGGGGCCCCTGAAGGAGCCGTGATCTCTGCCCTGGGCTTGACGTCTCTCTCTCTGCTGTTCCTGACTTATCTGGAGCCTCCACCGGGCTGACGGCTGCAGAGCCTCTCTCGTGTGCTGGTGACATCCCGCTGCATTTGCGGTGAGCGTCTCACCACGCACACACTTCTGATACACACGTTCTTCAGCTTTGGTGCAGGTGTCCTGTGTAGTTACTTACGCAGTTTTCTTCTTGTGCCCAAATGTGGTTCAGCACTTCACTGGTTGAAAATATTTTATTTGGAAATAATTTCAGCTTAAAGAAAAGTTTCAAACACAAGACTGGAACCAAAAGCACACAAAGCCTTTACCCAGATCCTCCTATTGTTAATATTTTGCACCGTTTGTTTTTCATTTGTGTGCTCGTTCTCTCCCTCTCTCTAGTATATGTAAACAAAATTATGATACATCGTATTTTCCTGAAGCATTTGTTCATACATCATGATGAACTAACAAAGTTTATACATCATATGGGCTTCCCTGGTGTCTCAGCCGGTAAAGAATCTGCCTGCAGTGCAGAAGTCCTGGGTTTGATCCCTGTGTCAGGAAGATGCCTGGAGAAGGGAATGGCTACCCACTCCAGTATTCTTCCCTGGAGAATTCCATGGACAGAGGAATGTAGCGAGCTACAGTCTGTGGGGTCGCAAAGAATCGGACATGACTAACACTTTCACTCTTTCATAGATCATAAATGAAGTGAAGTGAAAGTTGCTCAGTCGTGTCTGACTCTGCAACCCCATGGACTGCACAGTCCATGGAATTCTCCAGGCCAGAATACTGGAGTGGGTAGCCTTTTCCTGCTCCAGGGGAATCTTCCCAACCCAGGGATCAAACCCAGGTCTCCCGCATTGCAGGCAGATTCTTTACCAAGTGAGCCACCAGGGAAGCCCCATACTTAGCCCTTGCTCTCAAATAGTTTGATGTGTATTTCCTAAGAATAAGCATATTTCCCAATATAACAATAGTGCAGGCATCAGTCAGTCAGCTTGACATCTGTTTCAATTTATCTTCTTAGATAACAGACTGTCTACACTCTGCAATGCTGACTTGTAACATCCTTCACGGTGTTTTGCTCTCGTACTATGGCCAGGCCTTGTGTCTAGTTATTATATCTCTTTGTTCCTGCCCTCTGAAACCTTCTCCTCCTCCTCCTCCTCCTCCTACTAAGTCTCTTCAGTTGTGTCCGACTGTGTGATCCCATAGACAGCAGCCCACCAGGCTCCCCCGGTCCCGGGGATTCTCCAGGCAAGAACACTGGAGTGGGTTGCCATTTCCTTCTCCAGTTTTCCTTTAAAATTGGAGAAGTTACAGTTCAGTACACACAGGCAAAGTTGTATCCGACTCTTTGTGACCCCATGGACTGTAGCCCACCAGGCTCCTCTGTCCATGGAATTCTCTAGGCAAGAATATTGGAGTAGATTGCCATTCCCTTCTCCAGGAATGGAAACCTTCTCATAGTTTTTCTTTTCTTGAATGATGTTTGTGAAGAATACTGTCCTTTATCTTGTAGAGGGTATTCATTTGGGGTTAGGTGACTGAGCTCTTGGTTGGATTCAGGCTCTGTGTTCCTAGCTGGGATTCTGCACAGGGATATGTTCTTACCGGCTCCCCACCTGCCCCTCGTCGGCGATGCTGATTTCAGTGACCCTGGCCAGGTGACGGTCCATTTCTCCACTGTGGGGTTACTATCTTTCTCTTTGTAACTACTAAGAAATGCCTTACTTCTGTCACCTTTTGTTGTGATACCTATTCATCAACTTATTTCTCATCTGTAATGAAATTAGTATTTTAAAACTTGCTTTCTACAAGTTCAGAGGCTTGGCTTCTGTGGAGGCTCCCATCCGATCTTAGTTTATGGTGAGCAGTTGGATGGATTGGAGATGGATGGATTGCAGACCTGGAAAGGAACTGAAGTGACTGTCACTGATTTTTTTTTACAGATGCTCATGTGGTGGTTTATTCTGAAGAGCTCACACTCCTCAATTCATGATAAAGAATTTCAGTCTGGCGGCGGTGTGGAGATCTGTCTTTAGCTTGTAGGCTGTGTTCACTGTGCGTGCTGAGTCGTGCTGACCGCCAGGGTTTGAGGCCCAAAGACAGAAGTGACCGTGGCCGGACAGGGTTCGGGGCTGGGGAGCTGGTCTTGCCAGCCCTCCCACGGGGCCATCAAGGCGGAGTGCACTGTGATGCTTGAGGAGGCGGCCTCGGAGTGGACCTCTTGTTTCAAAGATCTGCCCTTTGAAAAAGAAGCTTTGCTGTTCTCTGCCCTGTTCTGGAGGTTGACCAAGAGGTTTAGGTCGGAGGTTCACGGTGTTGTCAGTGTCCCATTCATTTTCTCAACACCCCTTGACTAAGAAAATGACTCAGAGGTTTGGTTTTTTTCCCCCCACTAAGTAGTTATAGCCATTAGCTTATATTTATGTCCTAACAACCTAGTAGCTGTTTGAAAAAATAACACAATGGATTGAAAGAATAATGAGGTTTGTTTCCTTCTTAGCCACAGTTCCCTGATAACGGAAGCACACGGAGGGAACCCTCGACGTGTCGTGACGTCTGGAACCTCAGTCTACCCGGCAAAGTAGAACACATCGGCAACGAAAAATAGTGTCATTGACGAGTTTTACATCAAAGTGTTCCTACACTAGAAGTTTTCCTTACATCGAGTCTTACTACAACTTTTACACCCAATAGACCTCGAGCGTCAAACGTGTCACGGGTCGTGTCAGATCAAAGATCACGAAACGAACTTTTAAATTTTATAAGACTTCGTGTGAATACGTGAGGGAAACCATGGGATCCCACCACGGAACCGTGTGTCAAACCCTTGGTACCTCAATCCATAATTTTGCAAAAGACCCCTTCAAAACACTAGGAAGACATCGGAAATCTGTGGGTCTATACACGGAGGTTCCATTCAATCCCCAATTCATATTCCTCGTTCTAATATTGAAGAGTCGTGTGACTGTCCTCCCGTCTCTACAGTACAGTTGAATTAATCGTTCTCGACTTTTAAGAAAATAAATGTTCTACCGAGGTCAGCCTCCGGACGAGGGACGGGGAACCTATCATAATGTATTATGGGACGAATGGTTACTTATTTTCTTTAAACTATTCTAAAAGAATGAAATGGAAAAACCAAACCACGTGTACAATAAGAAGGGTGTTCGACTAATAAAAGATACCCAATTACTAAAGGAACTGTTTACAAAATCGTCACAGGGGAAGTCCGAAACCTTCTTACGATATTTAGAGTTTGGGTCCGAACAGTAATTCCAAATATAGAAAGTATTCTTCCATATTGTCGACACACCTAATTGATCTAGGACCATCTTTAATCTAGACCAACTGTATTATTAAAGTCAACATACATAGACTCGAAGTCGACACTTCTCTAAAAGGACAATCCTTCCCCCTACAAAACTTGTAGTCCCATTGCTCCCTGTGGGCGAGACGGACGACGCTCCGAAACCTTCTAGCACCGTCTACCGAAGGGCATCTAAGGGGCTGTCTCAAAGGAATGGGAACTTGGGAGCATGTCACCATAGACGATCCTTGTAAGAGTGGAACGGCTTGGTGTCCAAGACGGGCCCCAAGCTGCGTGTAGCGGATCTTGCTACACAAACTCCGTGGCCTGGGTGGGGCTCGTCCTGGGACCTGCAGGGTGTTCAGCATTCCTGGGCCCACTCAATAGTGTCTCAGCCAGATACCACCCTCCCCCAGTTTCCAGACACCCTTGACTACCGTGCTTGGGTCAAACGTGAACCCAGCCCTCGTTTGACAAATGAGGAAGCTGAGGCTCAGGGCAGGGAAGGGGTCACCCGAGGTCACAGATACGAGTATAGCCAGGATCTCAGTCCCCTGCCTGCCTCCCTGGCATCCAGGCACAGAGCTACCCAGGTCATTTCCTCCAGCTCTGATCATCCAAGATTCTTAAGATCAAAGGGAGATGGGAGGTTTTGTGTTTTTTCTTTTTATTCAAGTATGGTTAGTTTGCAGTGAGTGTTACTTTTAAGCATACAGCAAAGTGACTTTTTTTGCAGATTAGATTTCATTATAGGCTATTACAAGGCACTGAGTGTGGTTCCCTGTGGTCCTTGTTGCTTGTCGGCCGTATGTATACTAGTGTGTGTCTGTGAACTAGTGTGTGTCTGTGAATCCCCTGCTCCTAATTTATCCCCCCTCCCTTTCCCCTTTGGTAACCATAGGTTTGTTTTCCAGGTCTGTGAGTCTGTTTCTGTTTTATCAATAAGTTCATTTGTATCATTTTCTTTTCTAGATCCCACAAGCAAGCAGTATCATATGATATTCTTCTCTTCACTCAGTATCACAATCTCTAAGTCCATCTGTGTTGGCGCAAATGGCATTATTTTGTAATTTTTGTGGCTGACTAATATTCCATTGATCTGCCCATGGACATTTAATTTACTTCCAGGTCTTAGTGCTGCTATGAACATAGAAGAAAAACTCCCATGAACACTTTCCGTGTGCAGAAGTCATCCACTCAGGTCACACTCATTGAACATCAGCAAAATCACAACAGAACCGCAAAGATGTGAAGATGCAGGGAAGTCTTTATCCATGAGCCATAGCTAACTGGAATTAGACAAGTAACATAAAAGTGAAATCGGAGCCCTCTAAGAATGTTTTGGGCTTCCTAGGTGGCTCAGTGATAAAGAATCCACCTGCCAAAATAAGAGACACAGGAGATGCGAGTTCGATCCCTGGGTAGAAAGGATCCCCTGGAGGAGGAAATGGCAACCCACTCCAGTATTCTTGCCTGGAAAATCTCATGGCTGGAGCGCCTGGAGAGTTACTGTCCATGGGGTCACAAAGAGTCAGACGGGCCGGAGCACACACGTGAACACTGGGGTGCGTGTGAGATAGGAGTTTAACAGTGAATAAACCTTAGAAGAAAATGGAAATGACAGAAATCCAGTTTACTTGCTAAATATTTGGATTCCTGCTGCTGCTGCTGCTGCTAGATCTAGAATAAAAACTACAGGAGGGCTGGGATTTCTATCTCTTATTCGCTGCTGCATTTCCACCTCCTTGGAATGCTGCCTGGCGAGTAGGAGAAACTCTGGAAATGTGGGTTGGGTGCAGGGGCATGCTCTAACTTATGGGTAATGTTTGTGGGTAATGTTATACCTAAAGTATTCGGGTAGAATACGAGTTACTGGATTCTTTTAAGTTTGCTTAGATACACTTTTATTTCATGTTACAGTCAAATATTCTGCAGAAATGGTCGTGTCTGTGCTGAGTTCTCACTGGCTGGAGTGTTATGTTGAGGCTACTATGATGACATTAGTATTTTTTGTCATCACCAAATGAATATCTTGCCTGCGACTGCGTATCTGCAGTGCTGGCCACATGGCGGGCAGAGGTGTGATCTGATCATAGCTGGCATCTCTTGCTTCTGTTGAGTTTAGAATTCTGATCCCCAGGAAGGGGCTCAGAAGAAAGCTAGTCCTGTATCTAGCCCAGCGCTGGAAATGTACCTGCCTTTTAAGGATCCCTCGTGTGACACAGGGTGTTTATGTCCATGGCACTAGCTGTTAGAACAACAGCTTGTAAGACTTCTATAGCATCATCTTTTCAGAAGGAGATTGTATGGTTTTGTCGTATCACTGAGAATGTAGATACACGTGGCCCCTTTATTCCAAGAAATTCAGGACTGTGTGCACAGGCTCACTTTCATTCACGGCGTAGGAGTTGTTATTTATTACTTATGTGTGTTTATTTTGGGACCAAATTAGGAGGTTGTGGAGCTGTGTAGAGCAGAGGTTGGAAGGGGTGGGGACCAGGGTCCTCATCATCCAATTTCTGACTGATTTCCACCTGGAGTCCTCATCACTCCTCCATGTGTTTCGGCCTTTCCATCACACTGTCCTTTTGGAAACTTCTAGAGAAGGGGATGACATGGGATGACATGGTTGGATGGCATCACTGACTCAACAGACGTGAGTTTGGGTAACCTCCGGGAGTTGGCGATGGACAGGGAGGCCTGGTGTGCTGCAGTCCATGGGGCCACAAAGAGTCGGACAATTAACAAAGGATAGTATGCCAGACTGATGCTTCCCAAAGTGTTGCCTGGAGATCACTGGTGTTATCAGATGCTTTTCAGAGGAACAGTTTGCTGGTCAGATAAGTTGGGAAAATACCGGATACTGCTTTGCTCTCTTGCAAGTACGATGCACCTGGGCCTATTAAAGTTTTTGGAGCTTTAAAAGGAGGACTTAAATTTGGATTAACCTCGTGGGTCCCAACCTTCTTGTCCACAGAACCCTTTCTTAGCGTGACAGCTCTTAACCTTTGCAAGAACAGTGTTCCACCCAACAGCCTTTAAGAAAGAAGTGTTGCCATGGCGGATGGCCACCTCTGATTTGAGTTTGATCTGGCCCTCGCTAGCAGCCATAGGCTCAGGCAGTGTTTCTCAGCCTTCGTCTTGGAGCTTTGAAGAAATACGGACGCCCCAGCTCATCCCAGAGTTTCTGATCCTGAGTGTCTGGGCTGATGCGCATTGCCTGCGTTTGTAAGATGCTCTGCAGGGAGTCTCTGGTGTCCCAGAGGCTGAGTTACTCTTTTTGGAAGAGGTTTCTGTTTCTCTCAGGCTGTAGTAGTTGCCTCCACTTCAAACCCTTCTGGATGTTGGGTGTGTTTCCTCAAGGGAATTGGGTTTTGGGTTGAAATAGATCTGATGTGACGTGAGGCTCGGAAGTCCTCAGCTGCTGGGCCTCCGCTGATGCGTTTGGCGTCAGGGGTGGCCAGGTCCTTTGCAGGTATGGTCCCAAGGCTGCTGGATCAGGGGGGTGGGAGGAAGTGGTGAGGAGCGGGGAGCATTGAAGGTCATGCTCCTGACCCCCCCTCCCCACCCCGCCTCCACTCTGCTCAGACCTGGAACTCCGCCCATCAGTCAGCTGGCAATGTGACAC
Source organism: Kobus ellipsiprymnus (assembly GCA_006410655.1). Classification (NCBI taxonomy): domain Eukaryota; kingdom Metazoa; phylum Chordata; class Mammalia; order Artiodactyla; family Bovidae; genus Kobus; species Kobus ellipsiprymnus. The sequence continues at coordinate 1,177,928 of SJYR01000602.1, read as the reverse complement.
GGAGGAGGGTCTTGGGTTCTCTTGGAAAAATGTTCAGTTGGGTTTGCCTCCTTTCATCTTGAGGGCTTCCCTGCCTTCCTGTCCACTGTCTGTTCCTCCCCATTTACCCTGAGAAGCCAGGCAGGAAGCAGCCCAGTGAGGTGGGCAGGCTGTTACTGTAGCTACTGGGGAATCCACACCAGGATAGTGAGGTGGGTCCTGCTGCCACACGTGTCCCCCAGGGGCTTTTCCAGGGAAGGGCCTAGGTGAGAAGGACCACCAGGCTGCCTCCCCTGCCACTTCAGGCGGTGTGAGACAGGCCCCAGCGACTCAGTCTTTGATCCGAGGCAGGCGCGTCAAGCTTGTCTTTACCCCGTTGATGTGTGGTCAGTGGCCCAACCACAGAGACGACACCGGGCTCACCAGAGAGCATAAACTCTGGCAGAAAGTGACCCATCCTGTGAATGTAGGGGTGGAGGGAGGAGCCCTCACTGGCCTGTCTGTGGTGCTGGGCAGTGACCCGCTAGAAGGAAGGGGACCGCTTTTCTGTGTGGCGTTCACGCGCCGCGTCCTCCGCTTCACACCTGGAATGCCCCATTTCTTCCCTGCCGCAGTCCTGGGAAGTGTTCTTCTTGACTGACTCTGCAAGTGCAGATGAGCGGCGCGGAAGGTCAGAGAGAAAACTATATTGTCCAAGGGTGGCTTGAGCATGCAGGGCTGCAGTGCGAACTTAAATCTGTTCCATTCCAAGGTGTGCTTGGGTGTCCCGGCCCTGTCCTGTGGACTGTGGCTGGTCCCCATTGTCAAGGCTGCCATCGCTCTTGCTTCTGAATGTCTTGTTTGCGGTTGGGCTGGGTAACAGGCTCTTAAGGACATAACAAGATGCCATGTGGTGCTTTATAACCTGTCAGCTGCTTTCTGTCACCCCTTGTTCTGGGACAGATTCTGAAAGAAAAGAAGATGATGACCAAGGATTCAGCTGTTTTCTCCGCTGAGCTTGTTTAGATTATGCTTCTTTTGATTTTGTAAACAGGTGATTGGTTGTTGGATAAGCCATTAGTAGTACTCACTGGCAGTGTGCCTTAACTCTAGGATTTGTGGCATTAGCTAGAATTTTATAATGGCGTAAAAAAATTCATGGAGGAAATAAGAGTATCACCATGTGGTATAAAGCTAACATTAGTAAAATAAATATTAATCCAAGGTTAACTGTTTTTAGCCTAAGATTTCTCTTAATTCAGTATCCAGACTGAGCCTCTCTCTGTGTTTTTTGTTTTTTTTAAAGAGAGGGAAAAAAAAAAAAAACACCTTTTATTTCAGCTCAGTTTGAAATTCTGATGTGAAGATCACCATGGCCTTGCAAAAGCTCAGTGTGAGTAATACTAACTGTGTCCGTAACTTCATTCCAGAAGCTGGGTACCACTGCCCAGGAGGCAGGTGGCTGTGTGCTTCCGAGTTCCTGGAACACAGGTTTCTCAGATGTCAGCTCTGGAGGGCGATCAGTTAGTCTGACTAAACATAAGTTATTAGGACCTAAGTGGACGGAAAAGCTACGGAGGCGAATGATCTTCCGAAAGCCTCACAGCTGGGGGCTGGCAGACACCGCTTCTGATTTTGTCATCATAGATAAGGTTGTCTTTAGTTGCCGTATTTTTAAGAAAAATAAAGTTGGCCAGCTATTACAGTAGCCAGCTATTCAGCTTGGCCCAGTGTGTGTGTTTTGTTTTTTTTTTTTTTTTTGCGGGGGGTGGGGGAGGTTTCCACTGGGTCTTCATTTGCTGCCTCTAGGCTTTCTGTAGTTGGGGTAAGTGGGGGGCCACTCCTTGTTGGGGTGCACGGGCTTCTCACTGCGGTGGCTTCCCTTGTTGGTGAGCACAGGATCCAGGCACGCGGGCTTCAGTAGTTGCAGCCTGTGCGCTCTGTAGTTGTGACTCATCGGCTTCAGTTGCTCCTCGGCACGTGGGATTGATCATCCCGGACCAGGGATCGAACCCGTGTCCCCTGCACTGGCGGGGGGTTCTTATCCACTGTACCACCAGGGAAGTCTCAGTGTGTGCTTCCTCTGTGATATTTAATGGGAACCCAGTAGCGCAGACCTTGCCCAGCACTGCCGGCCGCGTGGAGTGATGTTTGTCCGTGTCCGTCAGGCCTCCCAGGCCCGGAGAAGGAACGGATGGCTCACAGACTCTGGAAGCCTGGTTCAGGGCAGCAAGCCGGTGACAGCGAAGTTTAAATAAGCTGAAATGATGCCTGCAAGTGAACATCCTTCCAAACAAGGCCTGTGGTCAAAGAAATTGGATTTATAGCAGTTGGTAATTTTAGTGAAAATTAAGTCTTTTTGTTCTGTCGTGCTAAATTATACTTGCTTATCATCATCAGAAAGGACTGAGGGGTTTAGTAGCCTGATTTGTTCTGGGGAAAGTTCACTTAGCATACAATCAAATGACCTTACTTTTATTTTAGAGGCTGGTCAAATAATATATAAATTCCAGGGCTTCACACTGGGTTCAGTGCAGCTTAGAAATTTTTTCCAGTCCTGAATATTCATTGGAAGGACTGATGCTGAAGCTGAAACTCCAACACTTTTGCCACCTGATGTGAAGAATTGACTCGTTGGAAAAGACCCTAATGCTGGGAAAGATTGAAGGCAGGAGGACAAGGGGACGACAGAGGATGAGATGGTTGGATGGCATCACCGACTCGATGGACATGAGTCTGAGCAAGCTCTGGGAGTTGGTGATGGACAGGGAGGCCTGGTGTGCTTCAGCTCATGGGGTCGCAAGGAGTCGGACACAACTGAGCGACAGAACTGACTGTGTCTATGTCAGTGTCTGCCCTCTCTGGTCTAATCCAGTCCCCCAGAGCTTCCCGCTGAGAAGTCCTTTGAGGCATCGCACGGCGGTACATGTTGGAATGGCTGTCTTTCTGCAGAGCGAGCATATGGAGCCTCATTCTACGCCAAGAGATAGAAATCCCAGCTCATACTGGCTCAAGCGAAAAAGAAAGCATATTGGCTTCAATAAATACACAGGCAGCTGGCTTCTGGGACCCCTCGGTCCAGGGACTCGACTCTCTCGGGTCTCCTCTCTCGTCAGCTTCGTTCGGATCATGGGAACTGTGAGCCATCTGTGGATTCAGCTCCAGCTGAAGAGGGTGGTGCTTGTCTCTGGGTCATCCCAGCACACCCCAGGGCATACTTGCTGACCTTGACGGGGCGCGTGTCTGTCTCTGAGCCAGTCCTCGTGTCTGGGGGCTGAGTTGTTTATTGACTGGGTCTTGGCCATGGGCATCCACTCCTGAAGCCTGGTGATTTCCTTCACACACAGGCTGGAGAAAATGATGGCTTAGTGGATGCCCTCAGGTTCTTCCAGTTCAGACGCTGGGACTTTGAGGGCACACGAGGATCAGGGTCTTTCTCCTTGATCTGGAAGCTGCATGTCACTTGTGGTCTCAGGGGTGAGTGTTCCTTCTTTCCCGTGTAAGGTTCTTGTCTTGGGTCATCTGTGAAAAAGAATCATATTCTTCTATCTTGGTACCATTCACCAGAACAGTATCTGAAATCCCAGTGGAGGGGGACTTCGAGTCAGCAGTATTGCCCATTTAGCAGCCATGGCCTTCTGGAGAGAGGGCTGAGGGACAGGAATCTTGTCTTTCAAGCCTCATTTTTCTGTCTCAGCTTTTCCAGGACTCATTTGGGTAAGGTAGATACTCAGATAGCTTGGGTGGGTAAACTGTTATTGCAAAATTATCTTAAAAAGTATTTTTTTTCTCATTTTGTAAGTTTCAGGTGTACAGCATAAATATTTGATATCTGTGTACCATGTGGGTGATCCTCATCACAAGTCTGGTTACTGTCCATCACCATACAGGTGACCCCCTTTGCCTGTTTCTCCTGCCTCCCAAACCCCTTCCCACACACAATTATCTTTAAGCTTTTGCGTCTGCTTTCTTTTCCTGTGAACTAAGATGAGTAACTTCCTAGGTTGTTAGAAAAGTCAGACTGAATTTCTGAAGCCTTTGAAATTATGATGAGCTCAGAGCTCTTATTTTTTTAAAGTGTAAATCCCTTTTGAACTCTTTATTTCTGAAAAAATTTATTGAAGTACAGTTGATGTACAATATTATATAAGTTACAGGTATACTCACCACTCCAATTTATCTGAAATAGCAGCTTCCTGTCTTCATGTTAAGAAATCAGTCTCACCACAAAAGAGTAATAACTCAATTTTATTCTCTACATTATGGGCCTTGGGTTTCCAGAAGGTGAAATTATGTCTACTGTTGATACCCAGTAGCTGATGTGATTTTATGTTCATTTTAGGAGTTAAAGACATCTCAGACTTCAATGAAAAATCTTCATAGAGTAAGTGACAGATTTTAAAACTAAAAAAGAAACAGAAAAAAAGAATGTCTACATCATAACTGATATCTTACAGAATGATATCTTCTGCCCCAAATTAAAAGATTTTAACCTTGAGACTTTTATCCTTAATAGCGAAGTGGGTGAGAGAAGCTATGAAAATTCCATAATTGAGCTGAAATTATGAGTCCAGTTTAAATATGTGATTTATATCTGTGTTATGACCCTCTCCCCCACCCAGTATATCTCCCGTAATTGTGGCTCTGGGAGTTTATTGGATTTGTGGCTCTGTATCTTTAATTTGTTTTGGGAAACTGCCAGTGATTATTTCTGCAGCTATTGCTTCTTTCTCCTCTTTTCTCCTGGAGATTCCAGGCATAGATGTATTGGCACTTTTATCCATGTCTCAGATGCCACTTCAACTCTTTTCTGTACTTTCATTCTTCTGTTCTCACTGTACTTTTATACAGACATTTTCTCCTTATACTCCTTTTATGCAGACATTTTCCCCTTATATTGCTTTTACTTTAGAAAATCCTCCTTTTGCTGTGTCTAATTTACTGGAATCAAGATTGCTATGAGCAATATCAATAACCTCAGATATGCAGATGATACCACCCTTATGGCAGAAAGTGAAGAGGAACTAAAAAGCTTCTTGATGAAACTGAAAGAGGAGAGTGAAAAAGTTGGCTTAAAGCTCAACATTCAGAAAACGAAGATCATGGCATCTGGTCCCATCACTTCATGGGAAATAGATAGGGAAACAGTGGAAACAGTGTCAGACTTTATTTTGGGGGGCTCCAAAATCACTGCAGATGGTGACTGCAGCCATGAAATTAAAAGATGCTTACTCCTTGGAAGGAAAGTTATGACCAACCTAGATAGCATATTCAAAAGCAGAGACATTACTTTGCCAACAAAGGTCCATCTAGTCAAGGCTATGGTTTTTCCAGTGGTCATGTATGGATGTGAGAGTTGGACTATAAAGAAAGCTGAGTGCAGAAGAATTGATGCTTTTGAACTGTGGTGTTGGAGAAGACTCTTGAGAGTCCCTTGGACTGCAAGGAGATCCAACTACTCCATTCTGAAGGAGATTAGCCCTGGGATTTCTTTGGAGGGAATGATGCTAAAGCTGAAACTCCAGTACTTTGGCCACCTCATGCGAAGAGTTGACTCATTGGAAAAGACTCTGATGCTGGGAGGGATTGGGGGCAGGAGGAGAAGGGGACGACAGAGGATGAGATGGCTAGATGGCATCACTGAGTCGATGGATGTGAGTCTGAGTGAACTCTGGGAGATGGTGATGGACAGGGAGGCCTGGCGTGCTGCAATTCATGGGGTCTCAAAGAGTCGGACACGACTGAGTGACTGAACTGAACTGAACTGAATTTACTGTTAAACCTGTCTGTTGCATTTTTAATTTCAATGATTATATTTCTATTCAGTTCTTTTGCGTAGATATCCAGGTATTTGATAAAATCAGTCATCTTTAATCTGTTTTCTTACACACAGCAATTATAATTGTATTAAAATTCCTTTTTGATAATTGTAGTATATCACCTAGATAGTACGCTTAGAATGTACGTATTATCCATCCTTTCTCTCTAGTTTTTGTCATTTGTTCTTATCTCTTGCTGTGCTTAGTGATTTATAAAGGACCTGACATTGTATTTGAAAATTGCAAGGTCTCTGGATGCTGTTATCTTCTGCCAGAGAATACTTTATTTTCTGGTGGGCAGTAGAATAAATCTGTTCATCTAGATAATAGTCAGCAGTCACTGTGATAGACGGACTTCAGGCAGGTGTGTTTCTCTTGACCTGACTCCTAAGGTGTTGGTCAGTCAAGGCTTTGGAAGGGAGCTCAGGGTGACCTCAAGAGCGTCGCCCTGATTCCAAGAGGTCCGGATATGGGAGCCAGAGCAAGGGACCGAGGGTGGGACCCCAGGTCTGACACCGTTCTGAGAAATTTGGCTTTGCATCGGTATTCACACACACCCTTGAACATAAGTTCGTCAACAGTACAGGGGTGGTAGGGTCTGCAGTCCTATAGCCCAGAGTCTCTTTGTTTTGTATGTGTATTAGAGTCTGGGATAAGCAACTGCACTAAGCAGTGACTTAAATAATAGTTTTGTTTTTTTTTCACGTAAAATCTAGAGGTGATGATTCACCCTAAATGCAAGAGAGTGTGGGAAAATAACTGTGAGTCTGTAGGATTATAGGATTGATTCTGAAGTGTGGGAGGGGTGTGCACAGAGCCAGGGGCGTGACAGGTGTCCCCTCCGTTGGCTTATCCCAAGTCCTCTCAGTGTCTGGGTGCTGGCTTAGCTCGATTAATTGGGCAGGGCTTTGGGGAGAGAGAATTTTAGAAATCACGATGAGCTGTTATCCTAAACGCCAGTGGCAGAGTGAACAGCCAGGGGAGTAGACGCCCTGGACGGCGTCTGCAGACTGCCTGCTGCCTTGTGTCTTGGGTATGGACCGTGCACACCGCCTGCGCCTGGACCAGGGGCGCGTCTGCTGAGGACCCTGCGCTGGTCTGTCGGCTGACTGCACGCCCACTGGGTCTGTATCAGTGTCTGCCATCACTCCATTCAGGGAGCCACCCCGACGAGGCCCGTGTGTGTTGTCCGCCAGCCAGCTCTTTATGTTTGAGTTAACTGGGGGCTGGCATCGCTCGACGTGGTGGCTTTGCTTGTTCTCCTGCAGAGCCTCGGGTTCGGGAGTCACCTCGACCACCTCTCCTTACCTAGAGACGGATGCAAAGCCTTCACGGTGTTGGCTCCAGGGTCTTGCTCAAAGCAGAGCCCCAGGAGCTGGTGCCCACCTTCCCACCCTGTGATGACCGAGCCAGTGGGGGCAGGTCTCACTTGCCTTCAGATCACGCTTGCCTGGCCTGGACGCCTGACACCCAAGGGTGCGGCAGGGAGGTGGGGGCTGCCGGCTGAGATCTTTTGTGCACCCCGTCTGCCACCCCAACAGAAGAGCTAGTCACCTGTAGAGAACAGGTTAGGCTCTAGGTTCTCCAAGGCCCAGTACAGCCCCAGTTGACTTCCAGGTAGGAAGGGACACTCCTTTGTCTAACGTCTACCAGTGGCTGATAAGAAGCGGGGCTTCGGGGTACAACCGTGGAGAATCCAAGTTGCTTCTTCTCTGTCCTTCCCGAAGGAGAGTGGAGAGGCTGTGCATCCGGAGGGCCCCCTTCTTCTGAGCTGAGGTGGAGGAGGGACAAGGGGGTTGCTCATCGCATTGCTGGCGTCCACAAGAAGGGAGGGCCACCTGCACTCTGCTGGCGTGTCTGCTGCCTGCCCCAGGCTGGCGCAGTGCAGACCGAGCGTGTGCAGGAGGGTGTGGGGGGCTCCCTCGCAGAGGCCACAGACAGCTTCCCCGAAGTCAGGGTCCCTGAGAAACATTCACGCAGACTCCTGCCATGAGCAGGCTGGCATCCTGGCCCCACAGAGGGAAGCCTAGCTTGGGATGCGCTGGGCGGATAGAGAAGGCTTTGTCTCATCAGCATAGGGCGGCGAGACGCTGCGCCCTGCGGCTCGCTGGGTCTCCTCGCAGGAGGCTGGCGAGGCTCAGAGCGGCCGCTCAGGGCGGAGACCCCGCCGGCACGGCTCGGGCGCCCTCCTCTGTCCTGCTGTCGTGTGGGAGAGTCGGACGTCGACCCAGAAGACAACTGACCACGGTGGGGAAGAGCTCAGGCCAGCCTCTCTGGTCTGTGGCTGGTGGAGTGGTCGCGGGGAAGGGAGGGCGTGGGGAGCCGACCTCCCCTTCTGCCTCTGCCCGCCCGCCTTTAACCACCAGCTTGGCCTGCTTTGCAGGGAGGCAGGAGTATATTAGGATCGAATGCAAGATGGATGAGTTCCGTGTAAACCCTTTTCATTGGAGAAATCTCTCAATGTACACACAAGTAGGATAGAGTGAACTTTCACGAATCTGTCACCCAGCCCAACAACTGTCAACCTTTTGCCAGTCTTGTTTCTTCTCTCCTTCCCCAACTTGTATTAAAAACTTTTTTGGGGGGGACTATTTTTTAAAAATTAATTGATTATGTTTGGCAGTGCTGGCTCTTTTTTGCTGCATGGGCTTCTCTCGAGTTGCGGTGCTCCAGCTTATCTTTGCAGTGGCTTCTCGTTGGGAGCACGGACTCGGGCACCAGGGCTCAGTAGTTGGCGGCATGTGGCTCAATAGTTGTGGTTCCCAGGCTCTAGAGCACAGGCTCAATAGTTATAGCACATGGACCTAGTTGCCCCGAGGCATGTGGGATCTTCCGAGAGAAGGGCTCGAACTCTTGTCTTCTGCATTGACAAGCGAATTCTTTAGCACTGAGCCACCAGGGAAACCCCGTGGGACTATTTTTAAAGCAAATCCTAGTCATGTCATTTTTGTGTAAATAACTCTTGTTTATATTTCTAACACACAAGGGCTTTTTTTTTTTCTGCAAAACCGTTATGCCATTATTGTTTACAACAAAATTAATTCCTTACTTAATGTTCTGTAACACTAACCACATTCAGATTTCCCTGGTTGTTTCAAAAGGATCATTTCACAGTTGCTTTTCAAATTTGTGTATAAACAAGGCCCATATTTTGCATTTGGTGACTGTGTTTATAAATCTCTCTATTATGTAATTGTTCCCCTTAGGGCAGTTTCTGTTTCTCCTTCCTAACACTGCTCGATGGTGAAGTAGGTCCGTCTGTCCTGTAGAAGGTGTCACCCCTTTGACTGATTTCTTCCTCGTGGTGACATTTAGCTTGTTTCCCTATCTCTGGTATTATTATTTGGAAGCTGGCAGGTAGATTTAGAAACTTGGCTAAATTCAGGTTCAGTGATTTTTAGACAAGGTACTTCACAGTGGTTATTTTAATATTATTAGCATTAAATATCATTACTTCTTAATATTATTAATATTTTAATAGCCAAAGGACACTGAAACATTTGAAGATGGACTGAGAATAAAAGTCACTTTCTGGGGGGAAGGGGCACAGTGTTACAGTCTGCTGTTACTGGAAGATTAAAACCATTGGTTATTAATCAGATCAGCCTATTAAAGAGCAACACTTCAGCCAGTAAATTTGAAGATCTAATTGACTTTACTAAGCTACTCATGAATCAGGCAGCTTCCTGTCCGGCAAGTAGAGAAATTCTCCAAGGAGTTGTATGACATGGTTTTCCTAGGCAGAAGGAGGGTGGGGCAAGGACGTTATTAGCAAAAGTAAGGATTATTTTATGCCAGGACTACTACTTCTGGGGAAAGGAAATGGCAGGAGTCTTATCATGTAGACCATCTCTTTGGTGCAGACCCAGAAACCCCAGATGGGTCGATTGACATCACTTGGGGAAGGTGGGACCCAAAGAGATGGTCTACATGATAAGACTCCTGCCATTTCCTTTCCCCAGAAGTAGTAGTCCTGGCATAAAATAATCCTTACTTTTGCTAATAACGTCCTTGCCCCACCCTCCTTCTGCCTAGGAAAACCATGCAGCTGGGCCCGGTGCAAAGCCTAGGTCTGGTGTCATGGGCTGTAGCGCAAGTGACTTACGGGGGAGGAAGTTGCGTTTTCTGTTTCTTTATTCTTGTCTACGGCTATGCCACACTGAACGTGCCTAGTCTCATCTATTTCTTTATTCTTTTGTTTATATTTTAATTTCTTTATTGAAGTGTAGTTGATGTTCAGAGTTGTATTAATTATTGCTGTACAGCAAAATGATTCAGTTATGCATATATATATATATTCTTTTAAAAATGCTCCTTTCTATTATGGTTTATCATAGGGTATGGATTATAGTTCCCTGTGTATACAGTAGGACCTTGTTTGTCCATTCTCTATATACTAGTTTGCCTCTGCTAATCCCACCTTCCACTCCATCCCTCCCCCAACCCACAGGACCCCTCGAAAACCACCGTCTATTCTGTGTTTTGTTTTGATCATGTTCTGTGGTTGTGCTCAGACTGCGTGTTTGGATGAAGTGGTGGTGGTTTAGTGGCTAAGTCGTGTCTGACTCGTGTGACCCCGTGGACTGTAGCTTGCTGGGCTCCTCTGTCCATGAGATTTGCTGGGTTGGGCTGGGTAAGGAGAGGATGAACCAAACTGACTTCATCTTTTTCACGTCTTGAATCAAAACCCGGGAACAGCAGCTGTGGGAGTGCACCCTTTTAAACTATCTGCTGGTGGGAGCGCAAACCGTGTTCATTTCACCTTCTGTCCTCTGTATATTTCTCATTTAATGTCATTTCCACACGTACACGTACAGTTTTGACACGGATTCCTTGGGCTTGTTTTCTAAATATGATTTTCAGGGCCATAGCATTTTTCTAGAGAAAGTGCACAGCTATATCTCATTCCAGGTTATTTATCTTAACAAGGACAGATGAAAAATACTGTCTTCTGTCTTTTATGAACGAACGTCCATGAAAACCTTCAGTGTGAATTGTCACAAGTCTCCCCGATTAGTAAAACATTAAGTTACATAAATATTTAATAGTCCCTATAAAATTTTAGCATTTGCTAACCAGTTTACTCCCCTTTGCATAAGAAATGTGTCTTGCAAATCATCCACTCAAAGGGTAGCTTTATTTATTTGTAGTTGGGAAAATAGAATTCGTTTGAAATAATTTATTATTATTATTTTGCTGAATGTAAACTTTTCCTTTGTGAGTAGTGTGCACACATGAAGTGATTTTTTTGCTGGTCAAAGAAGCTTTTGTCCATTTGATATTTGCACCTCAACCATTCTTAATACTAGTGTCCCAGAAGGGACCCTTGAATCTTACTGCTTTTTGCTTTCTTGACTTCCTGTGTTAACCTGTTCTGAATATTACCGTGATTTTTCCGCCTTAGACTCAGTGTTAAGCCTAAAATACCACTCTTCTTTCACTGCATCGTATCCTTGAAGAATGACAAGAACAGGAGAAAATTAATGATGTGGATTTAAAATTTTTTATCCCTTTCATCAGAGGAGATGACATTTTATAGGTAGATAAACACAGGTCTTTTGGAGGAAGTGACTGTATAACATTTTAAGGGAAAATATTTACATTTTTGTTGCTGTTGCTGACGTTTTCCCAGTTGATTGGCAGATTTTACTGTTTTCAGTATGAAAAAGATGCTTGATGGTGAATGAAATTCTGTAGCTGTTTAAAATATGCAGTTATGAGATGACCTATGATAAGTGGTGGAGAGTCAGCTACAGGGAAAAAATTATGTAATGACTTTTTCAGTGATGAAAATGAGGCTGGCAGTTTTAATCTAAATATTTTGAAATGAATAAATGAATTCTGCTTATCCACTGAAAACGTAGAGCATCTTCTTAGAATTCAGAGGTATCATACATTAGCTTTTCAGGTAGCCAATTCTTGTAGCAGAAAGGGCAGAGGTCCCCTTTCCATCTTGCTGACGGGGTGTAGATTTGCTTGAAAATGGAAAGTCAGTGGCTGAAACAGCCGAGGCCATCTCCCGTGTGCTTTGGCTGTGGAAGCTGAAGTTCATGCCTTTCTCTGTGACTTTTCAAATTTTTTTTTTTTCAAACATTGGTTATTTTTGTCAGGAGTTACTTAAATGATAATGACTTGTTTAGTTGCTGAGTTGGACTCCTTTATGTTTAATCATGAGCTTAAAACATGTTTAGCACCTTTTTTGTGGAAATGACGCTTTAGCCACATGAGTTAATTCAGCGAGGTGGCGGCTGACAGCGACCCTGCCCTGGTCCTGATTTCTGACTGCTCTCCACTGCCTCCATAGACACACCAGGCTCATGTTGGCACTCGTTCTCCTGCGCTAGTTTCTGTGATTCCCTGACTCACGGGTCTCTGGTTGGGGACCGGCTCGCCTGAGACAGAGCGTCTAGTGCATGAGTATCTGTGCATCTCAGAGGTGGAGCTTCAGGAATCACAGGCGTCTTTGTTTTATTGCTTTCCTGGTGGCTCAGGTGGTAAAGTGTTTGCCTACAAGGCGGGAGACCCATGTTCGATCCCTGGGTCGGGAAGATCCTCTGGAGAAGGAAATAGCAACCCACTCCAGTACTCTTGCCTGGAAAATCCCATGGACCAAGGAGCGTGGTAGGCTACAGTCCATGGGGTCGCAAAGAGTCAGACACGACTGAGCGACTTCACTTCACTTACTGCCTTAGGAGGAGTCCTTGGGGTAGCCTGAGCTGCACCCCGAGCCGCTGCGAACCTTGGTTGTCAAGTTGGAGACGCGCCTCACTTTGGTGCCTGTCCTGACCATCTCTTGCTCTCCATGGATGTCTGGATTTTGATTAGGGCTCCTCTGAGACGTTAATGAGGATCAAAATATTACTGAGACTATTAGAACCACTTTAAATTCTGCGTTGGGAGAGAGTCCTATTTTTCGATTGGCTAGAAGTTCCTTTCAAGTGTTTTAGACATTCATATTATAGCCAACAACAAAAATACGTTTAGAGAATATTGGCTTCTCATAATTAAAGTGATTAAGACAAATATTCAGCGTTGATCAACAGCCAGTGTTTTTTCTTATTTACCATTTTAATGATGTATACGTTACATAAAGTACCCGAATCTTAAGTGTACATACAGCTAATGAAGTTTTACATACAAGTATACCTTCACAGATCACCACCCAGGAGGCGCCCTGTCCACACCTCTCTCCCACTTAACACTCCCACCCTCATAAATAACTCTAGTCTGTCCTCAGATCTAACCCAGCAGCTTGGAACAGTTTTGCCCGCTTTTGAGCTTCGTGCGAGTGGCATCGTAAGGTGTGTGTTCGTTTGTGTCTGGCTCCTTCCGCCGTGTCTGTGAGACTGATGCCGTGGTTTGCTCTTGTTTGATGCTGTGCAGTGGCTGATGGTAGGAGTGTACTACAGTTCACCGTTCTACTGTTGATGGACAGTGTGTGTCTGTCACACAATGACTGCTAGAAATAAAGCTCTGGTAGATACCTCTGTTCTGAATCGCCGGATCCCAGGATCTCTACTCACCCTTGAGAACAACACACTCGTAGACAGTTTTCCGCATTGTTGGTGTCTGTGTAAAGCCCCACCAGCACTGTATGTGAGTTCCAGTTCCTCACCATCTTTGTCAATACTTGGTTGTGCCAACAGCCAAGAAAATGCTGTCTCTGATTTAAACGTATGGTCTTTATATCCCAGAGCTCAGGGGATGCATTTTTATTAACCCCCTAAATGGTATTACTGAGCGCTTTGTTGTCCCTGAGGGTCTGTGAGAGAACAGAACATAAGTCCTGCACTCACGGGTTCCCGTATTCCGTCGGCACTGGAAAGAACAGGCCATCAGCACTGCGGTCTGGATGTCCCAACGCGCCGTATTCGAGTCTCTCGGGCTCATCTTGACGGCGGGGCTGTGTCCCCTGCACTGTCAAGCGCGTTATGCTCGTCTCTGGCCTCTCTTCACTTTTCCTTCTGCACTGCCCACTTTGTTCTTGCCAGCAGACTCACGGTGCCAACCCGTCTGGCTCACGGTAGCACCGTGTGCGACCTAAAAGCCTCCTCTACATTGTCAGACTTGATTCCCTAAAATCTTGCCTATGAGTCAGGTAAATTCAGTTTTGTATTAAAATTGGATAATGACTCAGATATGCTACCTCCTCCAAGAAGTATTTTTCTTTTAAAATTAGATCCCAGGAGACATAGTGTCTTAGCTCAAAGGAATTACTATTGATACTTGGATTTCTGATGTTTTCAGGCTAATGGGGAATTTTGAGAAGTCTGCTTTATAAATATCACATTAAGGGAAGCTATCCATTCCACCTACATATAAAGGTAGCTCTAACAGGGAAATAACTAAAAACACAAGGAAGAAATTTCAATTAATTCCCATTTAAGGATGAATTGGCCTCATTATATATACATTGGTTTGGAACACTTATTCTAAATGGATTGGAATAGAGTAGATGGCAGAGAATCTCAGATGTGTTGAAATAGTATACATATCTGTAAAATGCCACTTTAGATCTTATTTTTCAATAGACTTTTCTGTAATTATAAAATTAAAGGACTTAAAGTCATTTTGTTTTTCATAGTTAATATAGTACTTAGTGTGGAAATTAAATGTTTCTTTATGTTTACTCAAATCATGGGCTTATGATAAGAATTCTGGTTTACCATCAGAACCTACCTTGTACCTGTCTGAGCAGAATTCTTAAATAAAGCATGAAGATACCTCTAGATTTCAAAACCAGTTTTGAATGAGAAGGTATGGTGATAATGATATCCAATTTATTTTTCTTTCATTTGTTATAACTAAAAGCTATG
>SJYR01000602.1:1136646-1163013 GCA_006410655.1 Kobus ellipsiprymnus | reverse complement strand
TAGTTTATATTTCTGATTATATAGTCCATAGTCAATGATATCTTTTAAATATTTCATTTTCTAACTCTTAGTGCTGGTATGTGAAACACAGTGTATTTTACATGCTAAATTTTGTATCTGCAACTTTGTTAAACTTATTAATTCTAATATTTTATCTGTGTTTTCTGTTGTATTTCCTACATATATAATCACACATCAGTAAATAATGACAGTTTTATTTCTTCTTTTCCATCCCTTATAATTTTTATTTCTTTTTCTTGCTTTACTGCATAGGCTGGGATCTTGAGTACAGTGTTGAAGAGAAGTGGTGGTGGGCATCTTTACCTCATTCCTGATCCTGAAGGGAAATCTTTTATCATTTCACTGATAAGTCTGATACTTGTTGGAGGGGTTTTGTAAATGTTCTTCAAATTAAAGAGGCTACCTCCTGTTCTCAGTTCTTAAGAATTTTTATCCCGTTGGAGTGATGAGTTTTATCACACACCTTGTCTCTGCCTTGTCACTTTAATGGGAAAATGGCAGTGCTGACGACTCACTCAATAAGGTGTGATCTTTGGGGCTTCCCTGATGGCTCAATGGCAAAGAATCCAGGAAACACAGGTTCGATTCCTGGTCCCAGAAGATCCCACGTGCCACGGAGCAACTGAACCAGTTTTTCCTGAGCCCGGGAGCCACAGCTGCTGAGTCCAGGTGCTGCAGCCTCTGAAGCCTGGCGCCCCAGAGCCCATGCCCCACAACAGAAGAAGCCAGCGCAGTGAGAAGGCCGCCCACGGTAACAGACGGCAGCCCCCGCTCTGCGCGACCAGAGAAAGCCCGTATGCAGCAACAAAGGCCCATCGCAGCCAAAAATAAATAAATAGATAAACAGCTTTTTTTTTTTTTTTTTTTTCTTTCTTTACACTAGAAAACCTAACACATAATGGACCCTACCCAAGGTCCGTCTAGGAAAGTGAGAGAAAGAACCGATTAACTACGACCTTCTCAACTGCAAACGTCACCGGAATACGGAGGAAAAGCAAGACCAAGACGTACCCCGGACCAAGTAATAGGAGTCTTATGTAAAAACCAAAAGCAAAACAATTGAAAAGGGGGGTAGTCCGGACGTGAAAAGTTATCTTCGTCAGATACAAGGTCGGGGCATAAAACGGTACGTGGGATTCCACTGGTTCACAAACGCGACTTAGTCTCCTTTGACCTCCTTTTCGTCGTGTACTCCCCTAACCCTTACAGTCGGAGTAGGAAGGTGTCCGCCGTGCAACGACACGTTTCCGAGAACCGTCGCAGCTCCACGGACCCCAGGAGAACGACAACGTCCCACTCCCGGAGGCGGGCACCCGAGAACATAAGGGGAGGGACCCAACTTCAACCCTGACTTCAGAAGAACTCGATAACATCGAGACACTGAGGCACTCAGACACTCCCCAACGGACTGTAGTAGAAAAAAGAGTGATAGGAATAATGGGAATCCCCCAGTTCTTAAAATTAGGACACAAAAGTCCACCTTGCGATGGAATGTCTCTAGTTCACTAGCCGAAGTTTAGTCCTCTTGTCCCCTCTTGTCTCTTAGTATAAGATCTAGACGGGACGTTTACCTTTAACTTATATAAGTTTAATATGAATGAATTTAGGGTACCTGACATCGGACCCCAGTGTTCTCAACCTGTACTGATTCACTGATGTGGTGGTGGTGGTTTTACATCTGCGACTTCCTGTCCCTTCGGACCGTACGACGTCAGGTACCCAGCGTCTCAACCTGCACTGACTCGTCGACTTGTTGTTGTCGTTTGGCATTTACAGTTTCAATAAATGGTACTTTGTTTTTGAAAAAGACTATCGATAGTCTGAAGAACACGTACGAAAAGTATCACAGGTCGAGTACAATTATGACTTAACATTGTTTATATTTTACGGGTGTTTCACCCTCCGAATGCTGTTATCTTTACACAGTAGAGTATCCGACCTCCGACCTTCAGATTTTATGTCCACACCCGTCCCGAAACGGGGGACGTCCGAGACCCCTCTTAGACCAGAAACTCAGACCAGCAAACACAATCAAAAACCGGCGTAGTGAGGCCAGAGACGAAGGCACTAGTGTAGCGGAGGAGGGGAAGGCGTAGTCTTGGGGAGACGGAGAGAAGATTTCTACGTATTCTAACGTAAATCCCGGGTTGGTCCATTAAGTCGTATTTGTGGAGGAGAGTTCTAGTCATTGAGTTAGTGCAGAAAATGGTGCATCTCATTACAAATGTGAAAACGACGACGACGACGACGACGATGACTCAGTGAAGTCAGTACAGGCTGAGACACACTGGGGTATCTGCTGTCGGGTGGTCCGAGGGTGTAGAGACCCTAAGAGGTCCGTTCTTGTGACCTCACCCAACGGTAAAGGAAGAGGTTACGTACTTTCACTTTTCACTTTCACTTCAGTGAGTCAGCACAGGTTGAGAATCGCTGGGGATGGACTGCAGCCCACCAGGCTCCTCTGTCCATGGTATTTTCCAGGCGAGAGTACTGGAGTGGGCTGCCAATTTGCCATGTGCGATAATACTCACAGGTTCTAGAATGTAAATGTATCTTTTTGGAGACTACCACTCAGCACTGAATGGCGATTTTCTCAGTGTAACTGGAAATGAGCACTTAAAGACCAGATCAGCCTTGAATTTCTCTAAGCTATGAATAGAGGTCCCTCAACTTTTGGTACCCCAAAAATGGAGCTAGAGAAAATAACATTTTTGAATATATCTCCCATTTCTCCTTTGGACTTCCTGTTTATTTCCACTAAAAGAGACTATTAAAGTACACTGAGTTTGAGATATCTCTACTAACCCGATTATGTGAATGAGTGTCATAAATATAGGGTAAAAGATTTAATTTAAAAACTGACATGATGTTGAAGAATGTATGTAAGCAGTCATGCTACACTGCCTAGAGAGGTAGCAGCTGATGCCAGAGGAAGTAGAAGGAATGCTTTATTTTAAATGTACTCACTCTGGTAGCCAGACAGACTGGTAATTTTTTTTTTGTATGTTTTTCAATTTTAGAACTTTTCTGAAGGATGGATTTTAGTCTTTAATATTTCATTCTATAAATATAAGAGAGGGAAAGGATATATTTTTCCTTTAGGGCGATTGTAACATTTAAAGTTTGGCTACACTTGTAATATGGGCTTCCCGGATGGCTCAGCCTATAAAGAATCTGCCTGCAATGCAGGAGAGACAGGAGAAGCAGGTTCAATCCCTGGGGCGGGAAGATCCCCTAGAGGAGGAAATGGCAACCCACTCCAGTATTCTTGCCTGAAAAATCCCATGGACAGAGGAGCCTGGTGGGCTACAGGCCAAAGGGTCGAAAAGAGTTGGACACAAGTGAGCCATTAGACACCACACTTGTAGTATAACAGTGATTTTCAGGGAGGCGTGGGAGATAGAGGCGTCCTGGATTATTACTTTGTTTATTTGTTTATCACTCGTTCAGTCAACAGGTGTGTGCTGAACCGCTGCTGTGTTTCAGGCGTTGCCCTGGGAGCTTGGTAAGCTGCGATGAGCAGCACAGCAAGGACTTGACTTTGGTGGAGAATAGACGATAAACAATCGAGAGAAATTTAGAGACTGAAAAGGACCCTGCAGAGTATTGAAGTAGGAAATGCTCCAGAGTGACCAGTGGCTTCTTGACTGGGGCCGCTGGAGAAGGCCTCTCCTGGGAGGGGATGTCTGGGACGAGCTTCAGTGGGACAGGAAGGGGCAAGCCTGTGGGTGTGCCTGGGACGGTGCAGAAGTTCAAGTGGGAACAGGCCTTGCAAAGGCCTTGACGTAAGAACGAACCCAGAAACGAGCAGAGGGAGGGCAAGCTGGTTGGGAGGTCTGCGGAGGGGAGTGACCCTGAGCGACAGTGAGGCCAGGGGTCTCCCGGCTGCTGTGGGGACCTGTGGGCAGAGAGCGGTGGGCAGTGGGAGGACGGTCACCCAGTGGGAGCTGGCAGGGGTGATGCGGGCCATCTGGGACCCACCAGCTGCTTCTGTAGCTGAAAACGGCTTTTCCCTTTTGTTCCTAAGTCACTACTCTGGTGTGCAAGGGGACCTCAAAATAATATTTTTTGTGTGAGTGTAACAAAGTGAGGAAGTCAGCCTAATTGGACGTGCGTGTGTGTGTTTTGTCGCTCAGTTGTGTCCGACTCTTTGCGACCCCATGACTGTGACCCGCCAGGCTCCTCGGGGATTCTCCAGGCAAGAAGACTGGAGTGGGCTGTCATTCCCTTCTCCAGGGGATCTTCCCCACCCAGGCGTTGAATCCAGGTCTCCAGCATTACCGTCTGAGCTACTAGGGAAGGCCTAATTGGAGGACACACTTTAAATGACCCAGGGTGGTCTTTTCAGAGTTGAGGACTGAGGGAAGTGTCTTGAAGCCGGGGTCCCTCGGTGCAGATCCTGACCGGGCTGTGGGGAGGCTCTGGGGTGGGGGACGTGAAGATGCTCCGGAATCAGGAATGAGGAGCGGGGAGCGGGCCTGGAGCTGGAGGAGTGGCCCCTCGCTGCCCGTCCAGCCCCCAGGTGGCTCAGCACCCCCGCCTCCTCGGCCCCCAGCCCCACTGCAGGCCTCATCCCGTGGGTTCCCTGCCAGGAGACTGAGCTTCACGGCGTGTGCTCTCTGCCCCAGGCCTCATGATGGCTTCTAGCGCCAAGGCCATTGTGATCATCTCGGCTTCTCTTTCTTCCCCCTGTGCCTTCGCCTGCTTCTGTCCTCACCCCTGTGGAGGTAGCGCGTGTGTGTCCTGACCCCGGGACCACAGCACCGTAGCCCTGGGTCACCTCTCGCAGGGATGGACGCAGCACTTGGATGTGAATTGTGTGTGTGTGTGGTTCAGTGGAAGGAATGCAAGGGAGAAGTCCGTGGAGCTGGGAAGAGGGAACAACCCCTATTCTTAGCTGTAGCCTATTTCTTATCATTCGTCTGTCTTTCTGTACTTGCTCATGAGAATGAAACTTAGGTCGCAATCAAACTCTAGAGTTTACATATTTATTTCCAGTAATTTTCATTTCATTTTTCATACCTTCTGGATCCTTAATTGTCCACTGGGCGTGTGTATGCCTTATCTCTTTTCCCATCTCTGATGACTTTCTTGTGATGTTTCTTAGTAAGCAGAAAATTTTAACTTTGATGTAGTTGAAATTTATAAATTATTTGCTTATGGTTTGTGGCTCTTTGGACCTTGTTTAAGACATCCGTTCCTACCCCGCTGCCAGGAAGTATTCTTAAGTTCTATATTTAATGCATTTTCTATGAGAAACTCAAGTAATTTGGATTTCTAACCTCACGTAACACATCAAGATTAATGTGTATATTAAATTATTTTCCATATTTAGCCTTTCACATTTCGGTCTGAAGTTCATCTGCAGTTAATTTTGATGTGTTATGTGAGGTTAGAAATCCAAATTGATTTCTGTTCTATGAATATGTATTACTCTCAGTTCGGTTGAAAAGACTGTCCTTTCTACTTCTGTGGTATGTCACATATCAGGATGAGTGTGAGTCTATTCTGTTCATTTATTCTATGCCCATACCATGCTCTTATTTTTTAAAAAATCTTGATTTCAGAGAGGACATTCTTCAAGAGGGTCTTAACCTTTCTTGGCCATTTAAAATTTTAGAATCAGCTTGGTGAAGTCCCACACTCCCCAAATAAAGTTTGGGGATCTGGAGTGGGAGTGCATTGAATCTATGAATTAATTTGAAGAAAACTGATAGTTTATAATATCGAATCTTTCTCTAAAGTCTTTTAAAAATCTTTTAAAAAATTCTGTCGTTTTTTTCTTAGACATATTACATATCTTTTGGCATTCCACATATTTTTTATACTGTTGCAAATATCATTTTTAAGGCTTAATTTTCTGTTTGCTGTTTGTATAGAAATTTAGTTGGTTTTTCTGCATTGATAATTGATTATTCTACATTGTTTAACTCTCCTAACAGCTTATGTGCAAATACCTTTGGATATTCTACAAACAGTCATATCATTTATGAAGCATTCAAATATATGACTTTCTTTCCAAGCCTTATACCATTTATTTACTTCCTGCCATTGCACTGGCTGGGGTCTGTTTACTTGTCTAGAAAGGTGGACATATTTGTTGTTCTAATTTCAAAGGGAAATTGTCTGCACTTAACCATTAAGTATGAAGTCTGCTGTAGCATTTTGGGGGAGGGAGTAGATAATTTAATAAAGATAAAAGGCGTGATTTCTATTCCTCCTTTTCTAAGGGTTTTGAGTCATGAATATTGAATTTTACTAAAAATATTTTATGTATTTGTTAAGAAGATTATACTATTTTTCTGTTTTTAGACTGTTAATGTGAGAAGTTAGTTTCCTGATTTTGGCATGTTAAACCAGCTTAGTATCTGGGATAAAATCAGCTTAATATTTTATGTATTAGTGACTTGAGTTTGGTGATGCTTTGAGTGGGAGTTTCTGTGTCTTGTGTTCGTGAAAGCTTAGTTTGTGATTTTTTTTCCCTTTTCATACCAACTTTGTTGTTAAAATAAGACCTTGAAAACTTTGATTTCATTCTGAGATTCCCTGAGGAGTAAAAATTAAGCTTTTTGATGTGAGAGCCACTGTTGCATTGAAATAGGACTGTTTACCTATGCATGTAGTGCAAGGAATATCAAATATTTGGGATTGATTTCCCTTGGAAAATTTCAAATAATGTTCAGAATGCTTCGGTTTGGTTAAGGAGAAAATTCCTTTGTAATAAATTGTTTCACAGATGAAAAGAGTTCTTTTCAAAGTCATTGCAAGAATGTTGTTGACTTGTATGTTATGGGCTCATCCTTTGATGAACCATTTTTTAAAAAGATAATTAGATTTAAAACTTGCCCATGATTCCATTTCAGTCTCTGAATGGAATGTCAGTGTGGAAAGAGCTTATCTGTTCCTGGATAACCTGTGATACTAACAGTTTGGGGACTGAGTCAGTAATTGAATGGTATACTTTCTAAATTAAAAAAAAAAGAGGTTTTGGAAGCAATAGGCAAGTTTTGTAAGTTTAAAAAGTAAAATCTAGATAAAAGCCACAAGATGTAAAATATTTTTGAAATTTGGTTAATTTGGCTGCGCTGGGTCTTAGCTGCAGCTCGCGGTGGCTTCTCTCTGGGTGAGGCGTGCAGGCTTCGCTTGCTGTGGGACATGGGCTCTAGAGCGTGCCAGCTTCGGTAGTTGCAGTACTTGGACTTAGTTGCATGTGGGTTCTTACCCCACTAGGAATTGAACCCACGTCCCCCACATTGGAAGGTGAATTCTTAACCCCTGGACTCCCAGGGAACTCCTAAAATACATGTTATAATTTTGGTTGACGTTAATTAACTTTCCAGGGCATGTATGTTTTCCTCTGTATCAACATATTCTTTGCGTGAGTGTGCAAAAAGCAGCTGGCGACCGTGATGCTGTAACTTGCTCAGCGCCTGGGGCCCCCGCATCCCTGTGATAACCTCCTCCCCCTGCATTTCTGAGATAGTCTTGGAAAGGATGAAGAGCCGGGTGCAGGTGAGGAAATATATATATGTGTGTGTAATCAACGGATACCACTGACACTTGAAGCAAATTGGATGTTAAGGAGCCTGAATCCATAAAAGAGCAAAGTGTGCTAAGTGGTGGTTTTCGTGAACTCCCGGCTATTCATATCCTTTACTGCAAACTCGATATGTTACTGATCAGATGGTAGCATCCCCAGGTTTCGTGGTGGCGATGAGCTGGTAAAGGAAATATTAGCATTTTAGAATAAGAGGAGACATTAGCCACCGTGCAGTATAGTGTCCTCATCCCAAGGATGAGATGAGTGGCGTGCCTAAGATCCGAAAGGTATTTATTAGAGTTGGGACTAGATTTGTTTGTTTCTTCATTCATGTATTCAGTACACATTTACTGAGAACCGTGTGTGTGGGAAGTTGCCCTACCTACTGGGGATACGGTGGTGAACAAGGTCCTTCCCTCCCAGGACCTGTATTCCACGGGAGGAGGCTGTCGGTGAGCAAGGTGACCGGCGTGGAGAAGTGGCCAGAAGGGAAAGGAAGTGAGCGGGGAGAAGGTGATGGGGTGCTTGGGGTAGGGTGGTCCCTGAGGAGTGACCTTTGGAATGAGGGTGTGAGCCTGTGGTCTTGGAAAAGGGAATAATGTTCTAGGGAGAGGGAACAGGAAGCCCAGGTGGTCAGTGCCACCAGATCAGAGGGGGCGGGCTGAGGCTGGTTGGCCGGGGAGGTAGGCACCGAGGTGGCCACGGTGGGGCCCGGGCCAGGTCGCTGGGCCTGGAGGCCTGGGGAGAACCTTCGGGAATTACTGGTTAGCGTTGGAGGATGTTGGAGAGCCTAGCCCGGGGAGAGGACCCCAGCTGACGGCAGGAGTGCAGAGTGACGGCTGGCTGCTGTTGAATCATCTGAAGAGAGGCCAGCGCGGTTTGACGGCCGGAAACCAGGGGAGGTGAGCCGGAGAGACAGCAGGACGGCTTCTGATGTGTTTTAAAGGTTCAGCGGCGGGACCGGCGGCAGCGCTGGGCGCAGGACGCTGGGGAAACCCAGGCTCCTCACCGTTCCGCCTGTCCTCTTCCGTCCCGCTGCCCTCCTGGGAAAGCTTCGCCAGGACGCGCGTTCCCCGGGCATGTTGCGGTCACGGCTCCGGCCTTTCGCTGGGCAGACAGCCTTCTCGTCTGCCGTGATGGACCTTTTGTTTGCAGCACGCCTGCCCACAGGGTCACTAACTCTGCCTCCAACGTCATGATGTTTTCCTCTCGTCTCTGCGTTGACCTGAAAATCCGCTAAGTCTTCTTGAGGTGAGGTTTGGCTTCGAGATAAGACGGGGCATTAACATGGCAGCGGCAGCTCGGCGTGCTGGCAGCTAAAAGAAATCATCCTGGAAGGAGGAGGGAATCTATTGGTTTGTGCTCGCTCGCTGCAGAGAGGTGTCTGCATACAGAGCAGGCCCGATAATGCCGCGTTTCGATGGTGCCAGCTCATTAAATCGACGGAGGACCGCGCTCCGGGAGGCAGCGTCCCCGGACTCCGTGCAGTGACACCGAGCCTCGGCTCTGAATTGATGCCAGAGGCATATCCGTTCAGTTTCGTGAATAGTGATTGTCAGCTGTTTTTTTTTTCCCTCCTCCTTCTCAAATGCAGGGAACACGTGTTCAAGCAGGATTTCTCCACTAATGAAATACTCCTTTTCATGTAGGCTGTTAGCACAGGATTTTGTTCAGGCTTCTTATCGCAACTTTCAGTGGCATTGGTGTTCTTTGAAGGAAAAATACGCAATAGACACCCCGATGACTCGTTTTCTAGAGGGACCCCAAAGGCGGGATGAAATGAGCATTTTTATGTCTCCCGTTTCGGACTCTCCCCCACCGCTGAGTTACCAAAGGGAGGAATGTGTGGCATTGGTGTGTTTCCAAAACTGGCCTTATCAGTAGTTTACACACCAGGTTGAAGATTTCTCACGAAGCAGACACCCCATCTTTTTAGGCAGTCTATGAGGGTCACAGTTCGTTTCATTCTGAGAGCAAATACGGGTGAAGTGGATCTGTTTAGCTGCGGTGGAGCCCAGGGCTGGAACAGCATCTGGACCATGGGAGTGGTTTCAGTGCTCAGAGATGTTCCCAGGAGAGTCAGGGTCAAGGTCCCGTGTTAGCCCCTGATCGGTGTTGTGCGAATTATGCACCTGTCTGTGCAAGGACTTCAGATCCTTAGATCAGAGAGTGCCTGCGAGTGACCTAGGGAATCTCGTAAAGCATGGGAGTCTTGGCCTTTTAAAGCGACCTCTGGGTTGCATCTCATCCGTTTTGTCAGTTCTCCTCAGACTCCACCCCTCCGGCTTCCTGGACATCAGACCTTGCCAGGTCTCTTGTGGAGGCATTCTGTCCAGGCAGGTTTCTTTCAGGTGGGAAGGGCATGAGAGGTAAATGAGAAAGAGGCGGAGAGCAGAGGGAGGAGAGGATGACCAGCTGGGGAGGCCGGGGCAGAGGGGCTGAGCTCGAGGAAAGGGCCCTGTGTGCAGCCAGACCACCTGACTGTGTGCAGGCTCCTCTCTCCGTGTCATCGGGCCGTTCTGCAGGGTTCAGCCTTGCCCACTCCTGCTCTGAGCAACCAGTGGACACATGACCGTGCGCCGCCAGCCCCTCCCTGCAGGTCTGACCTGCGTCTCCGGGTCTCCTTAGTCCCGTCCTCCTGGTGTCACTCCGTCCTTGGCAGCTTCCCCACTGCCTTCTTCTTGCTGCCCTCATCCTGCTCTGCTCTCTGCAGGCTGTCTCGGTTGGTTGGTGGTCTGCCATCCAGTTCCCAGGGCACTCCCAACCTTCCCTGCAACAACACATCAGTTACTGGTTAGAATATAAAGATGGTTTCTAATGAAGCTTCTTTTAAAGTTCTTTTTACAGAGTAACTCATGCCCACGGTTAGAAAGCTGACTCGTGCAGAATGGCATAGAATTAAAGAACTCTTGTCCTCCTGACCTTGCCTTTCTGCTCCCTCCCTGTTCTCAGAGAAGGGAACCCTTCTTGTGCCTGTAACTGCCTCTTCTGGTAGCCCCCGCTGTGTGTCTGAACTTACTTAAGCCGATGTTTCCTCAGTTGTGGATGTGGACAGCATCTGCTGGCTTCCAGCCGCGCTTCCTGCCTCTCCTTGACCCACCATCCCTGTGTCCGTGTTCAGTTCTAGTTCAGTGATGTAAGTAACGTAGTTAGATTGTGTATCTTGCCTCATCCCTCCAGGCGGAGTCACCCAGTCCCTGACTTACTGGGACCTCACCGTCTCTCCCTGTGCCGTTTGGTCCCTTCCAGCTGACTTGCCAGCTGCCCGGGTAGATATCTTGCCCTCAGAGCTTTGAGACGCTGCTCCACGTTGGGGTCCACTGTTGCTGACAAGCCTGATCTCAGCCTAATTGTGTTCCCTTTGCAGGTGGCCTGTGCTTTCTCTTTGGAGACCTTTAGAATAGTCTCTTTACTTTGGGGTTCTGAAATTTCTCTGTTGTGTTCAGGAGTATGTGCTTGTGTGTGTGTTTTGCAATTTACCCAATTTTCCAACTTTCCCTACTAATTTTCTCCCATTTTCTCTGTTCACTTTTTTCTTAGAATTTCTGTTAGATGATGGACAATTAGACAAACTGGAACTTATCTTTTAGACGCCTTTATTTCCTTTTTCTGTATTCTGGATGGCTTTCTCTGTTTTATCTTCCAATCTTTTATTGATTAAAGAGCTTGTGAGAAATATGCTCACCAACCCAAAACCAAGGGATGGACTTGGAGATATGAAGCACAGTAAAAGCGAGGCTTTTAAATGATGGTCTTGCAGGTTGGGGTATCTGGTGGGCAGTTGAAACAAGCAATTTATTCCCTAACACACAGGTGCCCCCCAACCCCAGTTCCTCATTGGCTGAGTACTGTGGGGTGTACAGTCTTCCTGGAGGTCACCTGTCTCATTATTTCCTTATGGGGTATCCTTTTTTCTCCCTTCCCAACTTATATCTCAGTTTTCAAGGAGGACTTTCTTGCTAGTTTATCCCTTCACCCAACATCCTGTTTGCTTGGGACCCTCCAGGTGCATGAATTCTGTCTCCTCTGCAAGTCTTTAGGCAAGTTTAGAGCCAGGGCACAGGCAATGGGTGGAGTCCTATCTCTTTTGAATCTCCCTCCCCCAACACTAAGTTAAAAGAGTCCAGGCCTCAACTTTATCTAAAGAACCCAGGCTTCAACTTTGTCTAGAACATGGACCACTTCAAGTAAATTTCTGTTTCTCACGAGTTTTTTTGTGTGTGGGTGTGTACTTCTTTTTTGTTCTGCGATTGATTTTTTCATAACATCCTGAACTTAATTATGGATGCAATGTTTTTTGAGCTCTTTGAGAGTAATGATTGCATTTTAAAAACTTCTTTTAAAGGGACGGAAGCTTCTCATGTACCCCGTGTTCCCGTGCACGCATAGCCTCGTCTGTTGTCGGCATCCTCACCAGAGTGGTACCCATGGAATAGCTGATGAACCTCGATTGGCACAATCACCCAAAGTCTGGAGCTTGTGTTCAGATTTACTCTTGGTGTTGTATACCCTGTGGTGGTTTAGTCACCCTGTCATGTCTGACTCTTTTGTGACCCCATGGACTGTAGCCCACCAAACTCCTCTGCCCATAGAATTTCCCAGGCAAGAATCCTGGAGTGGGTAACCATTTCCTTCTCCAGGGGATCTTCCCGACCCAGGGATTGAACACATTTCTCCTGCATTGGCAGGCAGATTTTTTTTTTTTTAACCACTGAGCCACCCATGGGTTTGAATACATGTATACTGATGTGTTTTCATCTTTACATTATCATACAGAATATTTTCACTGCCCTAAAATCCTCGACCTTAGCATCTGTCCCACCACTCCGTCTCTTGAAACCACTGATATTTAACTGTCTCCACAGTTTTTTTCCTTTTTTGCAGCATTTTTTTGTAGTTGGACTCATAGTACAGTATGTAGCCTTTTCAGTTTAGCTTCTTTCCCTTAGTTGCGTGCACTCAAGTTTCCTCCGTGTCTTTCGTGGCCTCAGAGCTCATTTATTTTTAGCACTGAATAATATTCCATTGTCTGGATATACCCACAGTTTGATTATTGACACATGAAGGACACCTTGCTTGTTTCCAAGCTTTGACAGCTATGAATAAAGCATCTATAAAAATCCGTGTGCAGGTTTAGTGTAGACATATGTCTTCAGCTCCTTTTGGTAGATTTCAAGGAGTATGACTGCTGGATTCTATGCTAAGAGTATAAGTAGTTTTATAAGAAATAGCCAGACTGTCTTCTAAAGTGGGGCTCTTCTATTTTGCATTCCCACCAGCAGGGAATGACAATTCCTATTGCTCCACATCCTTGCCAGCATTTGGTGTTGTCAGTGTTTGGAATTCTAGCCATTTTAATGGGTGTATAGTGTTATTGTTGCTTTAATTTGCACTTCCTTGATGACGTCTGATGTTGAATATCTTTTCATGTGCTTCTTTGCCATCTGCATGGTGGTAAGGTATCTGTTCAGTGAGGTGTCTGTTAAAACATTTGCCTGTTTTTTAACGAGCTTTTTTTGTTTTGTTCTTGAGTTTTAAGAGTTCTCCATATATTTGAATAACAGTCTTTTATCAGATGTGTATTTGCACATTTTTCCCCCCAGTCTGTGGCTTGTCTTCTTGACATTGTCTTTAGCAGAGCAGAAGTTTTTTAATTTTAATGAAGCCAGCCTACCAACTTTTTTCTTTTATGGATTATGTCTTTGGTGTTGTAGCTAAAAACTTATCTGTGTATTCTCTTATGTCATTCTGTGAGTTTTATAGTTTTGCATTTTACACTTAGGTCTGTGATCCATTTTGATTGAATTTTTGTGAAAGATGTGTCTAGATTCACTTTTTTGCATGTGGATGGTCCAGTTGTTCAAGCATCATTATCAAAAGACTCTCTCTGCGGGCTTCCCTGGTGGCTCAGCGGTAAAGAACCCACCTGCCAGTGCAGGAGAAGCAGACTCGATCCCTGGTCCGGGAAGATCCCACGTGCCGTGGAGCACCCGAGCCCGTGCACCACGACTGCCGAGCCTGTGCTCTGGAGCCCCTGTGTTGCAGCTACTGAAGCCTGAGCATCCTGGAGCTTGTGCTCTGCAACGAGAGGAGTCCCCACTATGAGAAGCCCGCACACCGCAGCTAGAGAGTAGCTCTGCTCCCCGCAACTGGAGGGAAGGCCGCACAGCAGTGAAGACCCAGCACGGCCCAAATAAATAAATAAGTATTAAAAGAAAGACTGTCCTTGCTCCATTGTATTATTGCCTTTTGCTCCTTTGTCAAAGGTCAGTTGACTGTGTTGAGGTGGTGGGCCTATTTCTGGGCTCTCTCTTCTGTTTCATTGATTTATAGCTCTATTCTTTGATCAAAACCTTTCCTGTCTTGATTACTGTGGTTTAGTCACCAAGTCCTGTCTGACTCTTGCAACTCCATGAATAGTAAGTCTTGAAGACGGGTAGTATGAATCCTGAAGTTTTGTTTTTCTCCTTCCGTTTTGCACAGGTCACAAAAGAATCCAACATGACTCAGCAACTAAACAGAAACAAATATATATATGTGTGTGTATATAAATATATGTTTCAATGCTGCTCTCTCAATTTGTCCTACCCTCTCCGTCCCCTACTGTGTCCATAAATCTGTTCTTTATGTCTGTGTCTCTATTGCTGCCCTGTAAATAGGTTTATCAGCACTATTTTTCTAGATTCCATATATATATGTTCAGTTCAGTTCAGTTCAGTTGCTCAGTCATGTCTGACTCTTTGCGACCCCATGAATTGCAGCACTCCAGGCCTCCCTGTCCATCACCAGCTCCCCGAGTTCACTCAAACTCATGTCTGTTGAGTCAGTGATGCCATCCAGCCATTTCATCCTCTGTCGTCCCCTTCTCCTCCTGCCCCCAATCCTTCCCAGCATCAGGGTCTTTTCCAACGAGTCAACTCTTCGCATGAGGTGGCCAAAGTACTGGAGTTTCAGCTTCAGCATCAGTCCTTCCAAGTATATGTGTTAGTATATGATATTTGTTTTTCTGTTTATGACTTACTCCACTGTGTATTACAGGCTATATGTTCATCTACCTCGCTAGAACTGACTCAAATGCATTCTTTTTTATGGCTGAGTGAAATTCCATTGTGTATATATATCTATCTCTATATATGTGTGTGTATATATATATATATATATACACACACAGACACACCACCACTTCTTTATCCATTGATCGGTCAGTGGACATCTAGGTTGCTTCCATGTCCTGGCTCTTGTAAATAGTGCTGCAGTAAACACTGGGGTACACGTGTCTTTTTCAACTTTGGATTTCTCAGGGTCTGTGCCCAATAGTGGGATTGCTGGGTCATGTGGTAATTTTATTCCTAGTTTTTTAAGGAATCTCCATACTGTCTGCTGTAGTGTCTGTATCAGTTTACAGCCAACAAAAAAGCACGGAGGCACTTCTGTTAACACCAAATTGCTGACAGTAGTTAATTTGTCATTGTGGGGTGAGGACCCAGCGTACTGTGTCTATTTACCTTATGTAATGCTGTGTTTGTTTTCCCTAACTATTTAGATGCCTGCCAGCCTCCTCTGTCCTTGGGATTCTCCAGGCAAGAATACTGGAGTGGGTAGCGATTCCCTTCTCCAGGGGATCTTCCTGACCCAGGGATTGAACCCAAGTCTCCTGAACTGCAGGCAGATTTGCTACTGTCTGAGTCACCAGGGAAGCCCCAGTAAAAAGAAGTACATAAAATCCTAAATATCCCTCGGAGAATTATTTAAAGTGAACACTCATGTAACCACTGTCCAGATCAAGACACAGGACCACCCAGCCCCACAGAAGCTCTGCTGTATCCTTCCTTCACCCCTCAGTAACCACTGTCCAGATTCGTAAGGTTGTCACTGCCTTGGATTTCTTTATAGGTCCATCTAAGTAGTGACTTTGGCATTGCCCTTCTTTGGGACTGGAATGAAAACTGACCTTTTCCAGTCCTGTGGCCACTACTGAGTTTTCCAAATTTGCTGGCATTTTGAGTGCAGCACTTTCACAGCATCTTTTAGGATTTAAAGTAGCTCAACTGGAATTTAGTAATGCTTCCTAAGGCCCACTTGACTTCGCATTCCAGATTGTCTGTCTCTAGGTGAGTGATCACACCATCATGGTTATCTAGGTCATGAAGATCTTTTTTGTACAGTTCTTCTGTGTATTCTTGCCACCTCTTCTTAATCTCTTCTGCTTCTGTTAGGTCCATACCATTTCTGTCCTTTATTGTGCCCATCTTTGCATGAAATGTTCCCTTGGTATCTCTCATTTTCTTGAAGAGATCTCTAGTCTTTTCTGTTCTATTGTTTTCCTCTGTTGCTTTCCATTGATCGCTCGGGAAGGCTTTCTTATCTCTCTTTGCTATTATTTGGAACTCTGCATTCAAATGGGTATATCTTTCCTTTCTCCTTTGCGTTTTGCTTCTCTTCTTTTCTCAGCTATTAGTAAGGCCTCCTCAGACAGCCATTTTGCCTTGTTGCATTTCTTTCTCTTGGAGATGGTCTTGATCTCTGCCTCCTGTACAATGTCACGAACCTCCGTCCATAGTCCTTCAGGCACTCTGTCTTATCAGATCTAATTCCTTGAATATGTTTGTCACTTCCACTATATAATCATAAGGGATTTGATTTAGGTCATACCTGAATGGTCTGGTGGTTTTCCCTTACTTCTTCAATTGAAGTGTGAATTTGGCAATAAGGAGTTCATGATCTGAGCCATTGCCAGGAGAAATATCAATAACCTCAGATATGCAGATGACACCACCCATATGGCAGAAAGTGAAGAGGAACTAACAAAGTGAAAGAGGAGCGTGAACAAGCTGGCTTAAAACTCAACATTCAAAAATCTAAGATCATGGCATGTGGTCCCATCACTTCATGGCAGATTGATGGGAAACAATGGAAAGAGTGACAGACTTTATTCTCTTGGGCTCTAAAACCACTGCAGATGATGACTGCAGCCATGAAATTAAAAGACCCTTATTCCTTGGAAGAAAAGTTATGACCAACCTAGACAGCATATTAAAAAGCAGAGACATTACTTTGCTGAAAAAGGTCTGTCTAGTCAAAGTGATGGTTTTTCTAGTGTTTATGTATGGATGTGAGAGTTGGACTCTAAAGAAAGCTGAGCACCGAAGAATTGATGCTTTTGAACTGTGGTGTTGGAGAAGACTCTTGAGAATCCTTTGGACTGCAAGGAGATTCAACCAGTCCATTCTAAAGGAGATCAGTCCTGAATATTCATTGGAAGGACTGATGCTGAAGCTGAAACTCCAATACTTTGGCCACCTGATGCGAAGAACTGATTCTTTTGAAAAGACCCTGAAGCTGGGAAAGATTGAAGGCTAGAGGAGAAGGGGACAAGAGAGGATGAGATGGTTGGATGGCATCACTGATGACTTGATGAACATGAGTTTGAGCATGCTCCAGGAGTTGGTGATGGACAGAGAAGCCTGGTGTGCTGCAGTCCATGGGGTTGCAAAGAGTCGGACACCACTGAGAGACTGAGCTGAACTGAGTAGTGACTTTGTGGAGATTGATTCAAGATGAATCCTGATTTAGAATCGTGCTTAAGTGGAGTCGTTTGGGGGCATCTGCGGCTTGCGTTCATCTGTGTGGAGTTCATTCTCACGGTTACTAGTGGCTGTGGTTCATTCGTTTTCCTTGCTGCCAGATATCCCATCATGTGAGTATAGCGTAGTTTATTTAGCCAGTCTATCATTTATGGACATTTTGTCTTGTGCCCAGTTTTACACTGTTATAAATAATGCTGCTAAGAACTTTCTCGAACAGATATCTTGAGAAATGTGCACTCTTGGTTCTGCCAAGTGCAATAGATAATGGGGAGTGGAATGCTGGTCATAGAGCATGTACGTCTTCAGCCTTGCTAGACACTGCCAACAATTCTAAAGGGGTTATACCAATTTATGCAACAGCTGAGAAAACAGTGTCAGATTTTAAAAAATTACCATTCTGGTGGGTATAGAGTGGCATCTTATTGTACTATTTCTTTATGTTTTCCTGATGGCTGAGTTGAACTTTTTTTACATATTACATAGATATTTGGTTTTCTTCTTCACTGTTCAGTTATCTTTTTCTTTTTGATTTATAGGGTGTTTTTAAAAATGTCTTTTGGATTCAAACTATCTGTCAGTTTTATGTGTTACAAACATCTTTTGCCACTCTGTGACTTGTCTTTTTATTTCCTTTGGGGTATCTTCTATTAAACAGATTTTTTTATTGTGGTCTAATCAGTATTTGTGGTTAGTGCTTTTTCTGTCTAATGTAATACTCTTTTCCTAATCAGAAGTCAAGAAGTTGTTATCTTGTACTTCTTTTTTAAACCTTGCTTNGGAGAAATATCAATAACCTCAGATATGCAGATGACACCACCCATATGGCAGAAAGTGAAGAGGAACTAACGAAGTGAAAGAGGAGCGTGAACAAGCTGGCTTAAAACTCAACATTCAAAAATCTAAGATCATGGCATGTGGTCCCATCACTTCATGGCAGATTGATGGGAAACAATGGAAAGAGTGACAGACTTTATTCTCTTGGGCTCTAAAACCACTGCAGATGATGACTGCAGCCATGAAATTAAAAGACCCTTATTCCTTGGAAGAAAAGTTATGACCAACCTAGACAGCATATTAAAAAGCAGAGACATTACTTTGCTGAAAAAGGTCTGTCTAGTCAAAGTGATGGTTTTTCTAGTGTTTATGTATGGATGTGAGAGTTGGACTCTAAAGAAAGCTGAGCACCGAAGAATTGATGCTTTTGAACTGTGGTGTTGGAGAAGACTCTTGAGAATCCTTTGGACTGCAAGGAGATTCAACCAGTCCATTCTAAAGGAGATCAGTCCTGAATATTCATTGGAAGGACTGATGCTGAAGCTGAAACTCCAATACTTTGGCCACCTGATGCGAAGAACTGATTCTTTTGAAAAGACCCTGAAGCTGGGAAAGATTGAAGGCTAGAGGAGAAGGGGACAAGAGAGGATGAGATGGTTGGATGGCATCACTGATGACTTGATGAACATGAGTTTGAGCATGCTCCAGGAGTTGGTGATGGACAGAGAAGCCTGGTGTGCTGCAGTCCATGGGGTTGCAAAGAGTCGGACACCACTGAGAGACTGAGCTGAACTGAGTAGTGACTTTGTGGAGATTGATTCAAGATGAATCCTGATTTAGAATCGTGCTTAAGTGGAGTCGTTTGGGGGCATCTGCGGCTTGCGTTCATCTGTGTGGAGTTCATTCTCACGGTTACTAGTGGCTGTGGTTCATTCGTTTTCCTTGCTGCCAGATATCCCATCATGTGAGTATAGCGTAGTTTATTTAGCCAGTCTATCATTTATGGACATTTTGTCTTGTGCCCAGTTTTACACTAGTATAAATAATGCTGCTAAGAACTTTCTCGAACAGATATCTTGAGAAATGTGCACTCTTGGTTCTGCCAAGTGCAATAGATAATGGGGAGTGGAATGCTGGTCATAGAGCATGTACGTCTTCAGCCTTGCTAGACACTGCCAACAATTCTAAAGGGGTTATACCAATTTATGCAACAGCTGAGAAAACAGTGTCAGATTTTAAAAAATTACCATTCTGGTGGGTATAGAGTGGCATCTTATTGTACTATTTCTTTATGTTTTCCTGATGGCTGAGTTGAACTTTTTTTACATATTACATAGATATTTGGTTTTCTTCTTCACTGTTCAGTTATCTTTTTCTTTTTGATTTATAGGGTGTTTTTAAAAATGTCTTTTGGATTCAAACTATCTGTCAGTTTTATGTGTTACAAACATCTTTTGCCACTCTGTGACTTGTCTTTTTATTTCCTTTGGGGTATCTTCTATTAAACAGATTTTTTTATTGTGGTCTAATCAGTATTTGTGGTTAGTGCTTTTTCTGTCTAATGTAATACTCTTTTCCTAATCAGAAGTCAAGAAGTTGTTATCTTGTACTTCTTTTTTAAACCTTGCTTTTTCTTTCACATTGAAATCTTTTGCCTGGAATTGACTCTTGTGTGTGGTATGAAGTCAGGCTCAAATATCTGTACTAAAAACAAATAGACACAAGCCTGTGTTTCTTTAGCAATGCTGATTCTTGTGATACCCACATTGTGAACGTAGTCATGCTTTTATCATGTAGAACGCCTGTCTTTAATTTCACTCAAAATTATTTCAACTTGCAAGTGTGAATCTTGAAATGGAACTGAACTTGCTTTAGAAATCTTTCTTTTTCCCAGGAGAATGTGTCTGTTAGCAAAAAAAAGAAGCAGCCTGGAATAGCAGTGATTATTTTCTGCATGCAAATCTATTGGAAAGAAAAGAAGCATGCACCTGGAAGAAATTTAAGATGTCATCTAGTGCAGGATTTTACCTCTAAGAAGTGAACTATTCTCACTTTTGATACAATTCCAGAAAAGAAAATTCCATTCCCTCTTCTGATAATATTTGCTTTGCTACACTTTACTGTCACTGAGTTTTCCTTACGTTATGTCTTAAGGTCATTTTCTTACTCCGTTTCAAATGGAAAGAGAAGAATTGGGCCAACATCTTGTGTCTCTAATAACCTTTCATGCACCTGATGGCCGTTGCTGGGTCCCACATCAGCCCTCTCTTCGTTTTAAATCTCATTTGTTTAGCTCTTTCTTTTAAGCCACTGTTCAAGTTCTGTAACTACTGTTTCTTTCCTGCCTAAATTCTCTCCGTGTCATCTGTAAATTATTATTTAGAGGCCCCAAAATTGAACATAATACTTTTGCCAACGAATGACCAAATTCTCATTAACAAATGAGGACATTACTCTGTTTAGCGAGTTCTCTAGCCAAGACTTCTAACCTGAATTCTTTTTCACGATGATAAGATTTTTGGACGTAAGGCTAATACATGGCAGCTTGAGCACACTTGTTTGTTTCTGCTTCCTGAAGTTACCCCAAATGTTAGGCAGCAAATAAAACAGGCATAAATCCACATGGACAGGGGAGTTAGGAGAGGAGCTTTGGTGGACGTGGGAAAGGGAGTGGCGGAGTAGGAATTGAATTAACAGGGGGAGGAGACAGCCAGGCTCGCATGCTCCATCCCTGGATTAGGGGCCTAGCAGCTTCTTCCCTGGGAAATTGGTTGAGGAGATAAGACATAAGTTCACCTTTTTGGATTCCACATGCACAGCCGAGGATCACGATGCATTGAGGGTTGTCTCCAGCAGGAAAGGGACCAACGCAGATACATAGTCAGGGAAAACAGAGGGAACTGTGGAGAGGAAAAAAGGTCAGCAAATTATAAGTGGTGTTCTCTGAAAGATTAGAGAATATATTGCATCTGTGAGATAGGGCTTGGAAACTGATGGCCGAAACCCTTCAGTGAAAGAGTTGGAATGTTGATAACAGAAAACATCAGAGAAAAGAGGAGGAAACGGAGGCTCCTCTGAGGAAGTCCCAAATCTGATTAATGAGAGTCTTAGGAAAAAAAAATATGGGAGAGAAAATTAAAGGAGAATGATATAGAATATGCTTTCAAAGTTAAAGGACATAAATTTCTATCAAGAAGATGCATTAAGTGCAATGTATAAGAAAAAGGACCGATTCTAAAACGTATTGATATCTGATAAAGCCTGTGAATAAAAGACATTATTCTTAAAAGTTTTAAGTGAGAGAAAAGGAGGTCCTTTACAAAGGAACAAGAATCTCACATCTCAGCTGCAATAGTGGAACATTCAAGAAATAGAGCTTTTACCCCCAAATTTGAGGGAAAATAGCCTCCAATCTGGAGTCCTGTACCTGGCTGGACTGTCAGCCAAATGCAAGAGTAGAATAAGTCTATTCTCAGACAGACATGAAAGGTCCCCAAAATTGGCCTCCCATGACTCTTTCTTGGGTAGCTGCTGAAGGAAGTGCTCTGCCATGATGAGATAATAAGCCAGACATTCGGGAATCGGGGGAAAGTGAAGGAATTCCCACCGTGGGAGATGAGATGTATCAGGTGACACCTAGATATCACCTGTGTGAGGCCCAGAGAGCAACCTTTCCAGATCAGACAGGAGGGTGGAGGGATCAGGAGAGGAGGAAACGGGGGCAGGCAGAGAGATCCCCTGTGCCGACCTGTGAGGAGACGAGTGTTCTAGTTCTGCGCCGGCGTTTGGGGAAGGCAGTGTTAGAGGCGTGAAATGGAAAACGGAGCTCATGATTAACATTGGGTAAAAGAAACGGTTGCATGAGAAGGGCAGTATCATTATAGTACAGGATGGGGCCTGGCTTGGAACAGTACTTAACCAAATATAATAGTGTAGTGCCAGCGCTGAGCATTATTGCTTCTCAAAACTGATAACAGTTGAGAAGATTTGGTGGGGGTGAAGGGACATGTGTGCAGAAAGAAGTCAGGCGGCCCAAATCTTCGACCTTCGATAGTAGAAAGCCTGGAGATGGTAAAAATAATTCAGAAGCAGCAGTTCAAGGGTATATGTTAAAACATGCATGTAAATACTAAAGAAAAACAGCTGCAAGGGTGGGAAGTGACTGCCTTTGGCCCCCATGGCTAAGGAGTGGGAGGTGGCAGAGGTCCACCACGTTTAACTGTGAGCCTGGAGTGCCGTTCGATTTGGGAATTACGTGTGTGCAGTTCCACGGACAGAGGAGCCTGGCGGGCTGCAGCCCATGGGGTTGCAAAGAGTCGGACACGACTGAGCAACTGAGCACTGAACACATTATTTTGATAAAAGTAAAATAATCCACAGACATGAAGATATCCTTGCACATGTGCGTTTTTCTTTTTTATGTATTTCACAAACTTTTTTATTTAAGAAAAACTAACAGCAGTGAGTTACTTGGAATATATTGAAAAGGCAACATTTTTTTAGTTTGTGAACCCTGGGTTCAGAGTCGTGGCTGCTTTGATATTGGATGTTGGAATCTGTGAGAACTTAGCTTTATTACTCACACATGTAGTCTTCAGTTTATTCTTTAATATTTATTAAGCAGTAGGAAAAGGTGCCAGATTCATTGGCATTCAAATCTGCCTTCCTTGAGGAAAATTCCAATTATAATGAAATGGGCAAGTTGCCTTTTTCCGAGTTTAAGGATTAGTGTTGATTATGGTTTGGCTGAAATATACTCCATGTGCACTATTTCTTTTAACATTTAATAGTCAAGCCTATGGTCCTCTTCATCCAACTCTGGAAACTTCCAGACTTCAGCCTCCCAGAGTCAGGTGAATGATGTGTTGCATCATGGATAGGATTTCATAATAAGGTGCTTGGAACAGGAGCCAAGAGACAGCTGGTCTCTGCCCTCCCCACTCCCTCACCATGGAGCCCACCCCTCCACCCCATCCCCAGAACACACCCTGTGCCCCCAGGACACAACCTTCTTAAGAAGGCAGCAACCTTCTTATCCTGTTTGCCTTTTATGTAAATTTTGCTCTTCCTTCACTTGTGAGTATTATTTATTGGTCAAAATGTATTTTCCATATCAGTGATCTCTCTCTTTTTCCCAGGAATCTCAAATTATTATTTTTCAAGTTTTTATTTATTTTAATTTTTGGCCACAACCCAGGGCATGTGGGGTCTTAGTTCCCCGACCTGTACCCCTTGTATTGCAAGGTAGATTCTTAACCACTGGACCATCGGGGAAGCCTGGAAATTATTATTCTTGATGTAAATTGAAAGTCCCTAGGATGTGCTGGACTGTGTCTTCTAAATACCTAAGTGCATTCTGATACCAGATGACCAGGCCTGGACCATAAATAAAAGATTTTTCTTCTTTCCCTCAACATGTTATATAACCAAAACGAGTTATATAAAGCCTCAAAAACACCCAGCAAGTAATGAACAGATTTTTGGTGAAACAAAGGTTTTATTCTTGCATCATGGAACCTTATATCTTTTGGCTAATATATATATATGTATTTAGCCAGTAAGACTCCGGGTTTCTTTCTGTATCTGTTATGTTGTCTAGTGTAGAAATCCAGACTCTGCTATGAGGTACTGGTGAGTTCTCGGAAGGCATTTTTGGAAAATCACAGTCAGGTATTTGTGGGGGAGAGGCTGCTGACGATTCAGCTGCCGTCAGCCTTCTCGGGAAGAGCATCTTGGCAGTTCGCTGACTTTGTGAAGCCCCAGGAGCGCCTTGCACTCTGGCCCCTGACACTGATTCGGGGGCCGCAGTTACAGTGGCAAGACCTCAGCTTGGTCACCGTTCTTGGCAAAGAGCAGTTGGTTTTGTTGCTAGTTTTCATCTGAGTTTGGGTGGAGATCAAGACTGCTTTAGATATTATTTTACTAGCAATTTAGTAGGACTGTATAAATAACTGCCTGGTGAAGAAGGAGGAGGTGCCAAGTCAAGCAGAGAGAAGCATGAGGCTTTGGCCGTCCCTTTAAGCAGTCTGATTCTGGTCGTGTATAATGACCTGCACCATCTGGTGTTGGGACCAATTCATTAAGCACTGCACGGTCTCCGTGGGGGACCCTCAGTTGTGGTTGATTGAATTAAATTGGGAATTAGTCATATTGGATGGAGAAGGAAATGGCAACCCACTCCAGTATTCTTGCCTGGAGAATTCCACGGACAGAGGAGCCTTATGGGCTACAGTCCATGAGGTTGCAAAGAGTCGGATATGACTGAGCGACTAGGCACAGCATAAAGTCAGATGCAACTGAGTGATTAACACATAGTCATATTGGAAAGGCCAAGTTTCTTTTTTTTTAAACAGCTTTCTTGAAATGCAAATTTAATACTGTACAAAACTATTTAAAGTACATAATTCAGTGACTTTTTATATTACAGTATTAGCTTTTGCAAAAACATGGTAAAAATGTTTATAATAAATTGTCATTTAAACTATTTAAAGTTTTAAAAATTAAAATATTTTTAATACACATAACATAAAATTTGGGCTTCCCTGGTGGCCCTGATGGTAAAGAATCCACCTGTAATGCGGGAGACCCGGATTGGGAAGATCCTCTGGAGGAGGGCATGGCAACCCACTCCAGTATTCTTGCCTGGAGAATCCCCACAGACAGAGGATCCTGGTGGGCTACAGTCCGTGGGGTCTCAAAGAGTTGCATGTGACTGGGAGACTAAGCACAGCACAATATGAGATTTGTCATCTTAATCCTCATTAAGCATACAGCTCACTGAAGTTCAGGGTCATAAAGTCCATCCGCATTGTTGTGTAATCATCGCAGCCATCCATCTGCAGAACTCTTTTCATCTTACAAAGCTGAATCTTCAGGCCCAGTCTTGCCTCCCCCACGCCCCGTCCCCGGAGACCACTGTTTTGCTTTCTGTCTCTGTGAGTTTGAATACTCCTAAGTGCCCCCACGTAAGCAGAGGCATGCAGTATCTGTCTTTGTTTGTGTGTCTGGCTCATGCCACTGAGTGTCATGTCTTCAGGCTCATCCATGTTGTAGCAGGTGTCAGAATTCCCTTCCTGTATAAGACTGAATACTAGTCTGTTGTATGTATGGACCACGTTTTGTTTATCCCTTCATTTGTCAATGGGCACCTGGGTTCTCTTTTTTGGCTAATGTGAGTAATCCTTCTGTTAACATTGGTGTACAAGCATCTATTGACGTCCTGTCAGAGGATATTCCAAGTGCTTATTTTCTAAATGATTTGATGGCACATTTGGTTAAGGAAATTCTGGTTGTCTCTATGACCTCCTCTTAAATCTTAATGATGCTTCCCTGTTTCAGTGGAAAGTGATGAGGGGTAGTTGCTCTAACAGCTCTTTTGAGGTTCACAAATTTCTTCAACAGAGGTAGAGGCGGAGCTCTTGTTAGAAAGGATAATGTCTAGTAATTCATGGTCAGTAACCTGCACAAAAATTGATTGTTGTAGCAGGGATAAGGTGGACATATAGACATCTTGTTGTTTTGGGGAAGGGAACAATGAAAACCCAAATATTTAAACACAATCCCTTAGGCATACATTAAAACCCTATTTTCCCAATGGTCCAGTGGCTAAGACTCCCCTGCTCCCAATGCGGGGGGCCTGGGTTCGATTCCTGGTCAGGGAACTAGATATCCCATGCTGCAGTTGGGGCTGGTGCATGGGGAGGACCTAGAGAGATGTTATGGGGTGGGAGGTGGGAGGGGATTCATGTTTGGGAGCGCATGTACACTCATGGTGGATTCATGTCAATGTATGGCAAAACCAATACAGTATTGTAAAGAAAACTAAAGTTAAAATAAAAATTAAAAAAAAATTAAAAATTAAAAAAACACACAGACACACAAAAAAACAGATCTTGCATGCCACCACTAAGACCCAGTGCAGCTAAATAAATAAATGAAATAAACTTAACTCATTTCTCAAAATATACTTAAAGAAATACTTTCTTATATTGGTGTATTTGATATATAGAAATTGAGTAAAAATATCAAAAGGAAATATTCTCTTTTTTCTAAATTTATCTGTGTACACCTGTTTGTAATTGACTAAAACATGTCAAACATATTGAGCCTATTCTAGTTTCCTTGTAAAACTTTCTTGTGTTAAATGAAGAGAAAAACGCCTCTAGTGATTTTATCCAACACCATGGAGACCACATGTCTTGAATTTCAAACTCATGTCCCACTTACTTCTTTGCATTTCGTTTTGTTGCCTGGAAAACTGGGGTTGTCATGTAGGTTCCTCAGCCTCTCCCATCCATGCCTGTCTGGGGACTTTGGGAGGGAAAGTGCACTGTGGTTTGATAATTTGATGTATTTATGTCTTCACAGCTTTTTCTTCTCTGTTGTTCAACCACCTCTCTTTAACATACTCATGTCTTTTATTGGGAAACATTTATTGCGCTCCCG
>SJYR01000602.1:1067944-1130548 GCA_006410655.1 Kobus ellipsiprymnus | reverse complement strand
ATGTCCATCGAGTCATTGATGCCATCCAGCCATCTCATCCTGTCGTCCCCTTCTCCTCCTGCCCCCAATCCCTCCCAGCATCAGAGTCTTTTCCAATGAGTCAACTCTTCGCATGAGGTGGCC
Organism: Kobus ellipsiprymnus; assembly: GCA_006410655.1. NCBI lineage: Eukaryota > Metazoa > Chordata > Mammalia > Artiodactyla > Bovidae > Kobus > Kobus ellipsiprymnus. The sequence continues at coordinate 1,130,425 of SJYR01000602.1, read as the reverse complement.
CAAGTACTGGACTTTCAGCTTCAGCATCAGTCCTTCCAATGAACACCCAGGACTGATCTCATTTACGATGGACTGGTTGGATCTCCTTGCAGTCCAAGGGACTCTCAAGAGTCTTCTCCAACACCACAGTTCAAAAGCATCAATTCTTCAGCGCTCAGCCTTCTTCACAGTCCAACTGTCACACCCATACATGACCACAGGAAAAACCATAGCCTTGACTAGACGGACCTTAGTCGGCAAAGTAATGTCTCTGCTTTTGAATATGCTATCTAGGTTGGTCCTAACTTTTCTTCCAAGGAGTAAGTGTCTTTAAAACAATTCTGCTGAGATTTTTTATGGGAGTTGCAATAAATCTGTGTATCAGTTTGGGGAGACTCTGTATCTCTTGTATGTTGAGTCTTTGAATCTGTGTGTATGTTTTCCAGTCCTTGCATGCATTTACTTAGCTCTTTGAATTCTTTTATTAGCGTTTTGTAGTTTTCAGCACATAAGTTGTATATATATTAGATTTATACATAAGTATTTCAGTTCTTTGAATGATTGTAAATGCTGTTGTATTTTAAGTGTGTGTCCACTTGTTCTTAATACAGTTGAGTTTTGTATTTTCTAGAGATGACAGTCAGGTCATCTGCAAATATGGACAATTTTATTTCTTTGCTTCTAGTCTGTCTGCCTTTTCTTGACTGTTGTACTAGCTAGAGTTTCCAGTCCTAGACTCAGTAAGATTATGAAGGTGGACATCCATGCTTTGTTCCAGTTTAGTATCTCACCATTAATACAATATTAGTTTCTGTAGATATTCTTTATCACCTTGATGAAGTTCCCTCTATTATTAGTTTTCTGAGATTTTTTTTTTTTTTTTTTAATCATGAATGGGTATTGAGTTTTATCCAATGTTTTTTTCATGAGGTGGTGTAATTTCTGTTCTGTAGCTGGTTAATATAATGTATTACATTAGCTTAAATGAATGGGTTCAATCTGCTATTTTGCAGATGGAATCATGTTTAATTTCTAAATTTCCAGACATTGAGCTGGAATATTATGTTTCCCTCAGTTACAAGAAACAAAACCTCACTTTTCAGTTGTTAATCTGGGGATATGAATCCTTGTTTAAATGATTGCAAATGTTTAAAATGTTAATGTTATTAATGGACATTCAGTTGAACCAGTGATTTTGAGATTGAATGTATATTTTTCTAAGCCTTCTAATCAGGAGAGTTCAGTTGCTGAATCACCCATTTCAAGAAGGTTTGTTTTCGGTTAATGATCAGTTTCTATCCCAGTTTTTACTGCTGTCATGGGAACAGAAGTTGTAAATTACTGAGTTATCTCAGATCCTTGAGTTTGGAAACATTTAAGGAGCAGCTTAGATGTCAAATCCTTTTTTGAGGTGCTGGGAAAGCATCCTGAAATATTTTTGCAGGCCTTTAGCTGGAAGACTTCACTAATTTTTCCATAAAATTAAACATGGGAGAGAATGCTTCTTTTCTTATTTATTGTATGATCTAGTTTACTCATGGATAACAGACATGGGACTTATAATTTGGAAAGAGGCCTGACATTTTTTAATGTACTAGACACCTGTCTCTTTTCATATTCTTTCCCTTACCACAAATGGCTTTGAGCCTTTGCTATTCTCCTTTATAAACCCTCTGTAACATGAGAGTTTTATTTTATTGGGGGCAAAATGAGGACTATAGCCTGGGAGATAGCTCCTCAGATAGCTCTGAGAAACTGCTCCGAAGAGGTAGGGGTGGAATCAGTATATATGTGATTTTCGTGAAGAGGGAATACATGCAATCAAGCACATATTTTTTGCAGATTTCTGCCAGTCATGAGAAACAGTCTTCACCAAAAGATAAAGAGGAGATACAAGAATCGGGCTCATAAAATCGCTCCTGAGAATATCTATCTGAAGACCTATTCTGCCAGTTTTCCCAAAGCACAGAGTGCCTCATTCCTGGTCTTCACCCTGAACTCCTTCAGGGGGTGTCGAAGGTCAGCTGCTGTAGCACGTGATCTAATCCTTGAAGAGGAACATGGCAAGGGCCAGTTTGTAGCTGACAGCTCCTCTGCAAGCTTGTGGCCCTCACCTGTTTTAACCAGCATCTTGTAGCCAAGTCACCCCAGACATATTTTAGCAGCTTTCTGTGATCAGAAACTTCTTCTGGAAGAAAGATTGTGAAGTGCAGTGGATAGACACAAAATATATTGTCGTAATCATCAAAACTGTTTGGATTGCCAACTCTCCACTTGACCCGAGGAGGAAAAAATATTGCTGCATGCAGGATTTGTCCTAATCAACAGCCTATTATTACTATTTGATTTCTTTAGTCATTTTTTATGCCTCTAAAAATTAAACTGTCATTCCCTATGAGAGAGTTCGGCCACTTGGGGCTTTTCCATTTCTGATTCAGTTTTCTATTCCTTCTGCTGTGAGTTCTGCCAAGAAATAATTCTTTTTGGATTTCATTTAATCTTCCCGGCCCCTGGTGTAGCAGCCTCTGCAGGGTCGTGATCCATGTTTTTCTCCTGCTCACAGGCCACCATCTGCAGCAACTCAGTTGGCTGGCATTTGAATTCCCTGCAGTTCTTTTCTTTGTTATGTAACTGCTGTCCTGCAGCTGAACATCGCATTCAACTCTGAGCTTGGTATTATCAAAGTATGTTTTTTTCAGACTTTATTCTAACTTTCACACCTCACTGAATAGGATTTATTCCCATATTAAACTTACGTTAATTTAGACCTTTGGAAAAGAAGGGGGACTTTCAGTGGCTCAGTGGTAAAGAATCCACCTGCAATGAAGGAGACACAGGAGATGTGGGTTTGATCCCTGGGTCAGGAAGATCCCCTGGAGGAGGAAGTGGCAACCCACTCCAGTATTCTTGNGTTAATTTAGACCTTTGGAAAAGAAGGGGGACTTTCAGTGGCTCAGTGGTAAAGAATCCACCTGCAATGAAGGAGACACAGGAGATGTGGGTTTGATCCCTGGGTCAGGAAGATCCCCTGGAGGAGGAAGTGGCAACCCACTCCAGTATTCTTGCCTGGAGAATCTCATGGACAGAGGAGCTTAGTGGGCTACAGTCCATGGGGTTGCGAAGAGTCGGACATGACTGAATCGGCTTAGCAGCAGCAGCAGGCTTTGTTGAGAGGGAGAAGAAAGAAGGAAGCAACCCAGTAACAAAAAAAGATTCATGCTTTCTTATAAGCCCAAGCTGACAGTCTCAGTGTAGAATTTACAGTAAACCTGCCATCAAACTGTTTTCCTGGGAATGAAAACGAGAACTCAGGCATCGGCAGGAAGCAGAGAGGTTCCGAGGGGCTGCCTCTTCCAGTCCCTCCAAGAGAAGGGCAGGGGCTGCTGGAAGCCTCGGGGCACCGCTTGCTGGAGGGGTGCACGCGGCATGTTCAGGGGTGCAGGGGTGCTTGAGCTGAGTCAGCTGCAGCCAGCACACAGAACAGAGGGAATCCGAGGTCTGCTCCCTACAGACGAGGCCCTGAGAGCAGACTGAATTTGGTTGCAAAAGACAGAGTTCTTTTTCTTCCAAAGAAGTCACTGTTGACAAACAGTTTCACCTTGGCTACACTCGGGCTTCGCTGATAGCTCAGTTGGTCAAGAATCCGCCTGCAATGCAGGAGACCCCAGTTTGTTTCCTGGGTCGGGAAGATCCCCTGGAGAAGGGAAAGGCTACTCACTCCATTATGCTTGGGCTTCCCTTGTGGCTCAGCTGGTCAAGACTCTGCCTGCAATGCAGGAGACCTGGGTTCGATCCCTGGGTTGGGGAGATCCCCTGGGGAAGGGAAAGGCTCCCCACTCCAGTATTCTGGCCTGGAGAATTCCATGGACTGTATAGTCCATGGGGTCACAAAGAGTCAGACATGACTGAGCGAGTTTGACTTGGCTACATTCTCAGGATGTGAGATATTCAGGCCTACAGCCAGAAAACCTGGGGAGGCCATATTTTGGTTGATACTAAGGAGTCTCTTTTTACCCCTGATGCTTTTGAACATCCTATCTTGACATTTTTTAGAAGTTATATGTAAGCTTTGTTTTACATATATCTTAACTTTTCCCCCTCAATTAGATTGCATATTCCTTGAAGAAAAGGATCTTTAAAAAATTCTTCTATACTCCCATTTCAAGGAGCATTCTAAATATATTTTTTCTTTGTTTTGTGTAGATGTGAATGAATATTCTGGCAGGCTGAGTCATTATTTTACATTCATCTAGAAAGCTTGTGATTTGGGGCTTTAAATTTTTCCCTCTCTCAAATAAAGATAATAGATATCGGATCTGTTAGTAGCATGTCATGGGGATTAGGGAAGTAATCTAGTCTGTGATGACAGTGATCAAATTGATCATTGTCAGGTTTTTGTTGAATGGGAATGGCAGCTTCACCAAGTGACCACTGGCTGGAGTTCTTAGAGCCCAGAGCACAGCCCAAGTTCTGGGTTTGACCTTGAGCCCCGCCGACTTCTGTGGTGAAGGAGCTGTTGCGGGGAGAGGTGTGGCTGCAGCCTCGGTCATCCCGGCGGGGATGTTGGTGCTCCGCAGAGGCTCCCCTGAGGGAAGCACTGTGCTGAACAGAACTCTGTGGCTTGTTCTGGGAGGCTTTTCTTGTCACCAACCCCATTCTCATTAGAGTGTGTGGAGAGGTCTGAAGTCCTGGAACTTTGTGGACAGTTGCTTTTCTCTGCTTGGTTTTTGGGCTTCCCAGGTGGCTCAGCTGGTACAGAATCTGCTTGCAATGTGGGAGACCTGGGTTTGATCCCTGGGTTGGGAAGATCCCCTGGAGAAGGGAAACACTACCCAGTCTTTTTGGAAGGAAGAGTTTAGCCTCTAGATTATGGTAGCTTCTATTCTTGTTCAGTCGCTCAGTCGTGTCCAACTCTTTGCAACCCCATGGACTGCAGCACACCACACTTCCCTGTCCTTGACTGTCTCCCCAAGCTTGCTCAAACTCATGTCCATCAAGTCCGTGATGCCATCCAACCGTCTCATCCTCTGTTGTCCCCTTCTCCCGCCTTCAGTCTTTCCCAGCATCAGGGTCTTTTCCAGTGAGTCAGCTCTTTGATTCAGGTGGCCAAGGTACTGGAGCTTCAGCATCAGTAACATCTATATATTGTGGTTATAATTTTCAAGTATAGAAACTGAACTATAAATACAAAGTCTGTTACTTATGTTAATGGAAGAAAGAGTTGCAGTACAGTCTTTCTGTGCACTCATATTTGCGATACTAGTCAGTAGTGGGGAAGGGGCGTGTGCGGTGATGATCAGTTGAATGTTACTCAGAAGCCAGATGCTAGGGTCAGAGGAAGCAGCAGGAGGCAGAGGGTCTTTTTTATTTGGCTCCCGCCCCACCCCCCCAGCCGCCTGTCTTGAGTGAAGGTCTTCAGGTCTCATCCGCCACGTGACATCACGGGCTGCCCTCCATCATGCACCTTTCCTGCTCCCTTCTCCTTTGCAGCTAAATTAGAACACATTTTCTCTCTTCATTTTCTCCGTCTCCTTCCTGCTCTGTAATCTTTCCGCCACGTGACATCACGGGCTGCCCTCCGTCATGCACCTTTCCTGCTCCCTTCTCCTTTGCAGCTAAATTAGAACACATTTTCTCTCTTCATTTTCTCCATCTCCTTCCTGCTCTGTAATCCGCTCTAACCCACCTTTCACACCCATCAACCTACTAGGCGAACTTTTGCTGAATAACCGTGACCTCCTTTTTTTAGTTCTTTTAGCTTGACAGCTCAGCAGCAGCTGACATTATTTTCCCTCCTTCTTCTTAAAAGTATATTGTGAAAAATTTCAGACTTAAATATTTTATTGAGAATATGACAGCCCCCATATACTCACCACCCACCTTGTGTGCTTGCATGCTAAGTCGCTTCGGTCATGTCTGACTCTGGGTGACCCCATGGACTGCAGCCCGCCAGGCTCCTCTGTCCATGGGATTCTCCAGGCGAGAATACTGCAGTGGGGTGCCATTTCCTCCTCCAGGGGATCGTCCTGACCCAGAGATCGAACCTGTGTCAACTGCATCTCCTGCATTGACCGGCGGGTTCTTTACTGCTAGCACCACCTGGGAAGCTCCAACTTTAAGAAACAGAATCTTGACATTATTGACCCTTGATTCCTTATAGGGTTCCCAGGCTCTCTACCTTGCGGGGTAACCGCTGTCCTGCCCGGGTGTCTGTGGGGCCCTAGGGCTCAGTTTGTCTTCCTCACCTAAGTTCCATCAGTTTCTCCAGACACCGACAGGAAGGCATCCTTGGTCATTCTGTGTCTTTTTAAAAAAATTAATTTATCTATTGTAATTGGAGGCTAATTGCTTTACAGTATTGTGGTGGCTTTTGCCATGCATTGACATGAGTCAGCCACGGGTGTACAGGTGTCCCCCGTCCCCCCTCCCACCTCCCTCCCCATCGCATCCCTCTGGGGTGCCCCGTGCACCACCTTTGAGTGCCCTGCTTCAGGTCATTCTGCATCTTCTGTTTGTTGCGATGAAGACATGCTGGGGAGAAGCCAGGCTGTGTCAGTAAGAGGCTGTCAGAACCTCGTATGTGGATTTGGGTTTCAGTTGGATGACCTGCAGGCGGGTCTGAGGGGGGCGGAGGAGGTTGGTCCAGATCCGATGCTGTCGAAAGTGGAGGTTGCTCCTCTGATGAGGCACCTCAGTAAATCTTACCTGTTGGGGCGGTGGCTCAAGTGAGGAACTGGGAAAGAAGTAGCCGTCCATCATTTTGGCCAAGAAAGGAGGTGTTCGGTATTTCGTGGGTGACTCTTTGATTTTGTCTGTGATTAGACAGGATTAGGAAGTGGCCTTATGTTTTCCTTATCCTGATCTCAGAGCCATCTTGTGGCGACTGGTATTCTTGAGATGGTTTATGTCTAGTACGAGCGTACATGGCCTTGCTGGGGGCCCAGGGCGGGGGGCAGCTTCTGAATGTTAGGAGTTGCTTTCTTTTTTCTTTTTCTCGGTTCTGAACAAGCGGAGAAATTGCATTCAGGCAGATGGAGACCGCGAGAGCAACTGTGTTACGAGGTTAGTTTGCAGGACATGGTTTCGGTGTTTCGTGGCAGAAACGGCTGCTCTGATACTGAACCTTAGACAGGCGGACCCCCACCGACTCGTGGACGGCAGGGGAGATTCCAGGGGCCAGGGCCCCGGTCTCCGATGGTAACAGAGCCGTGGACTCGGAGCCCCTGGGAGTCCCTTCCTGGCTCCTCTGCAGGCCGCGGTCCGTCTCCTGGCCGTTCCACGCAGGGTTCGTTCCCACACTCATACTCCCCTCTCTAGACTCCGCCTTCCCAGGTTCTGCTCAGGGGCCTGCTCCTGACACCCTGACAGCATGCACAGCCCATGTGCCCCGTGATACTTCCCGCCCCCAGCCCTGCCGTGGGGCTGTTTCCGCCAAAACACTCTTTCATCCTTTCTCTGCCTTGCTAAGCACCCCTGGCGTCACTTCAGGCAGAAAGCCTTTTCTGAGCCTTCCAGGCCGGGCTGGCTGTCCCTGTCTGTGTCAGCCCCTTCTTGCCTTGCTTCTCTAGCCCAGCAAAAAGCTCATGGTTTATTTGTTCATGTGTCTGCCTCCTGCGGGAACTCTAGCTTATTCATCTTTATGTCTTGAGATGAATCTGTACATCTGTACTTTGTACTTCATGTATATGCACTTACACTTATTTCTAAGTGCAGACATGTAGAAACAGGTTTGTGTGATACAGGTAGCTGATGTCTTGACCTCGGCTTGCCATACGTAGTTCGTTATTTATTAGATACTTGTTAAACAGCTTGTTGTCTAAAGATTCCGTTAGCGTCTTGTCCAGTTCTGGAGTGACCAGAGCTTTGCCAATTTTAGTATGAGAAGAGTGAGCCAAGTAGTTTTTATCTGGGCGTACTCTACTCAGGATATAATTTAGAAAAGTAGGATCTAGATTGACGTTTGTCAAGTACACCGTTTTCCCCCCATTAAATTCCAGGATATTTTTGAGAATGCTGTATTTTCATTTTTAACGACTGCCATTGGGTGATGACTCCTAAGAGTGTAAGTAATCTCTTTTATCAGTCAAATACGCATTTTCCTTCTTATCTGTACATCTTAAATGAATCTATAAGTTCAGAGTTAAGGGTCCTTAAACAACGGCTCTTCTGCCCTCCGAGTTAAGGGAGCGCAAGCTTCTAGGCTCCAGCCCCTAAGCCCGTGTTCTCTTCTCTCCACCCGGTTGGATTTCAGAGATGGGTTGAGGGCGGGATTGGACAGGGGGCAGCTCTCTGGGCCCGGACAGCAGGCCCTCCGCAGGCAGCAGAGCGGAGCTGCCACAGCCTCCCCCATCACGGGGGTCTGACCGGGCACTCAGGTTGTGGGCCGGCCGCTCCGGGGTGGCAGCTTGTCCCCAGCCACTGACGACGGCCCCCTGAGCAAGGTCTCCAGTAGTCTGGGCTCACCTACTCAGACTGTGATCCAGACCACACACTGAGCTGTCCCTCCAGCTGTCTGTCTGTCTGTCTGTCTCTGGGGAAGGGGAGGCCTCTCTGAGCACATCTGGTGCCAGGTGAGGGATGGGCAGTGTTGGGGGGTGGGGAGCAGGATGCGAGAGGAGCTGGGAGCCAGAGGCAGGTGCCCGCGATCTGAGAACAGACTTGGCCTTGAACTTGCTGTGGAAACCAGAATGTGTTTTCCTCAATTATCACCTCCTAATGCGCTGTTCTCGGCATTGTTCCTTTGACATTTCTGCAAGTTATTTGTGTCAGTCACAGTGAAGATAAAAGCAGCGATGATCCCACCCATCGCGAATGTTTCAGTTTTGTACCCTGCAGAGCATCTCCACGTTTGTTTAAAGAAAACTGACATTATTTTTTCATGAGCTCTGCAGCTGGGATTGTGTGCCCTTGAGGGAGACCTTGACCTTGCAAATGAATGAGATGAAGAATAGGAAGCGACTGTGCTGAAGGGGGCGGGGGGGGGGGGGGGGGGGAGGATGCTGGTGGGGGGGGTGGGGGGGGGGGGGGTGGGGGGTGCTCCCTTTTCTGAATTACTAGAGAGAAAGACCAGTAACTTATACGTGCTGCTAAGGCCTGAAGGTGTGGTCTGGTTTGTGCTTTGCCCTGTCTTCTCTGGATTCCCTGGTGGCTGCTCAGGGCCAGGCGGGGGTGGGATGGCCGCCCCTTTCATTCTTTTCAGCATCTTTCGTCTGACTCCGAAGCTGAGGTTGGGGAATGTTTGACAGAGGTGCCCTTCATTTGTTATGTTTCTGCTTATGTCAGTCCTATCTGGGAGCCAGAGACTTGGAAATAAATATCAGCCAAAGGTAGGCAAGCCACAGGGTCAGCTCTGCAGCTAAGGAACCTCCTTAAAAATCTCACCTCATTACAGGCTTTTAATAGAGATGAAGCAACACTCATTAAAAGCGGAGCTCGTCTCAGACTCACTTCTCCACAGGATAATTGCCTTTGAATCAATCTGGAGACCCATTAGCTCGGTTTCAAGAAAAAAAAAAATTCAACTCTTTTTTTTTTTTTTTTTCCTATGTAGAAGGAGCTAATGTTAAAGAAAAAAATACACACTGCTATATTTAAAACGGGTAACCAACAAGGACCTACTGTATAGCACGTGGAACTCTGCTCAGTGGCAGCCTGGATGGGAGGGGAGTTTGGGGGAGATTAGGTACATGTATATGTATGTTTGGCTGAGTCCCTTTGCTGTTCGCCTGAAACTGTCACGACATTGTTAATTGTCTATACTCCAATATAAAATAAAAAGTTTAAAAATAAATAAGGACTGTGACAAGGTCATGGAGTTTTCACCTTGTCTGGAGCACGTGAAAGAAAGAGGTTTGAACACCCAGAGGCACACTCAGAGACACAGTCCAGGAAGGGAAGGGATAAATAAGGAGTTTGGGATAAACAGGAAACAGATAATGTAGGAAACAGATAATCGTCAAGAACCTACCGTATTGCACGGGGAACTCTATTCAATATCTTGTGATAACCTGTAATGGAAAAGTATCTGAAAAAAAAATCTAGAAAAAACTGGACACTGTCAATGGCGTATCTTTAGAATTCTTTATCTTTTCCCCTTTTAACAATTAAGACAATGGGCGTCCTTGCTAGTGGAGCTGGAGTGGGAGCAGAACACCTTACTAGGTCTGCATGTTGCAGACCCATGGTCATGGAGAGGTGCTCAGCTGTGCCACGTGGAATCACACTCCGCAGCTTCTCTGATCCTTCCAGCCGGAATCGCGTGGTTCATCTCCTCTGAACCACGGTGGCACCCCTTGTCTACACTAAAGATGACTGACCGCATCCCCTGGCAGCCGGTGGGGCCCTCAGCGCACCCCTCCTCTGACCCTGTGGTCGTTCGAACGGTCTCACTCGATACCCACTCAGTGACTGGGTGGATAAAGTTCGTGTTAATCGTGACATCGCTGCTGAATGTCAGGAGCTATTTTCTGCTCCCTTGTTACTATGGAGGAAATGGTTGTCATGAGGGTCCCACCTGCTACCTTCTGGTGGGACCAGGTGGGTGGTCTCAGAGCCCCATGTGCATAACCAGAAGGTTTCATTGTTGTTTAAAAAAAATTTTTTTTAAACCCCAGGAATAGCTCTGGTACCAGCAGCTAGAACTAGAATGCTGCTGTATCAAATCATGTCTTTTCAAGCTACTGGAAAATTGCCTGTGAGAAATACCCTAGGAGGATCAGAGATTTCTCTCAATAAACGGCACCAGCTGGCGTTTGACCAGGGACCCGGTAGGTCCCACTTTGGTTGAGTTGTGCCTGCGGTCCACGTGGGCAGTCTGCTGGTGGGCAGTCTGCTTCCTGCTTGGCCAGGAGGTATACTCCCCAATACCCGAGTGATGTCCAGGAAGCGTGAAGACCCCCCGCCCTGTGCTGTCCTGATGCTGGGGTGCCATACTGAGTCTTCACGTGCAGCGACTTTTAAAAGCCCCCTGGGAACCTGCCTGGGGTCCCCACCTCTCTGTTTAAATGCGGTTCGGGGAAAACTTTTCAGATACACTACAATTTTCTTCCCTTTTAAAAAATAAACCATACTTTGGGGGATGACAAGGATGTGAAGGAGCTACTTGGATTTACAGTGTGGGCTTTCCTGGTGGCTCAGACGGTAAAGAATCTGCCTGCAATGCTGGAGATGCAGGTTTGATCCCTGAGTCAGAAAGGTCTCCTGGAGGAGGGCATGGCAGCCCACTTCAGTATTCTGGCCCGGAGAATCCCATGGCCAGAGGAGCCTGGCGGGCTACAGTCCATGGGGTCACAAAGAGTCAGACACGGCTGAGTGACTGACACTTCCGCACACTTGAGGGTGCAGGATAGAGGCAGGGACCCCGCGTCCCAAGCCCAGGCGTCTGCTTCTGACAGTGCTTTATGCTGACCCCATCACTTTGTCTCAACAGCAGCTGTTTCTTCCAGGCTCACCTTTCTGGTTGGTGAAACGATGGCTGTGCCAGACTGGCCCCCCTCCAACCCCATGACCCCCACCTCAGCAGCCAGGCGTGTCCAGAACGAGCCCCCTCTTTCTGCTGATCTCCCCATGAGCCTGTCCTTTCCCAGAGCTCCACCCGGTACCCTCCTCCTCCGTGGATGCTGCTCTCCCGTGTCAGGCCCGTCTCCATCCAGGTCCTGGAGATGGTACCCGACAGACCTTTCTAGAATTCCCTTCCCCCACACTGAGTGCTGCTGCCTCCGCTCGCCTTACCCCACGGCCGCAGAGGCGTGCTGACCTTGGGCCCATCTGCCCAGTGCCCATCACCTTTCTCCAGTGCCTCTCTGCACTCCTGTTTGCTGAAATTCAGTTCAGCTCACAATGACTCCCATTTAAGAAAGGTAGCCAGCTGGCTGACCATTGCCTGTAGGCTATAGTGCAGGTGCCCTGTGGCAACAGTAGGCCTGTCTCTGCACAGACCCCTGTTAGGACACCGTAGACCATGCGCCTCAAACAGCACGTGTTTCATTCTCACAGCTCTGGAGGCCGGAAGTCTGAGGTCAGGGTGCCAGCCCGGCCAGCTCCTTGTATTCGGGTCCCCTGATGCACCAGCCTTGCTCCCTGGCCAGGTTCTATGCTTTCCGTCTATAAGGCCCAGGCCTCTTAAAAGCACGTAGTAAAGGGTAGAAATGTCAACAACCTCAGATATGCAGATGACACCACCCTTATGGCAGAAAGTGAGGAGGAGCTAAAAAGCCTCTTGATGAAAGTGAAAGTGGAGAGTGAAAAACTTGGCTTAAAGCTCAACATTTAGAAAACGAAGATCATGGCATCTGGTCCCATCACTTCATGGGAAATAGATGGGGAAACGGTGGAAACAGTGTCAGACTTTATTTTTGGGGCTCCACAATCAATGCAGATGGTGATTGCAGCCATGAAATTAAAAGACGCTTACTCCTTGGAGGAAAAGTTATGACCAACCTAGATAGCATAGTCAAAAGCAGAGACATTACTTTGCCGACTAAGGTCCATCTAGTCAAGGCTATGGTTTTTCCAGTAGTCATGTATGGGTGTGACAGTTGGACTGTGAAGAAGGCTAAGTGCCAAAGAATTGATGCTTTTGAACTGTGGTGTTGGAGAAGACTCTTGAGAGTCCCTTGCACTGCAAGGAGATCCAACCAGTCCATTCTGAAGGAGATCAGCCCTGGGATTTCTTTAGAAGGAATGATGCTAAAGCGGAAACTCCAGTACTTTGGCCACCTCATGCGAAGAGTTGACTCATTGGAAAAGACTCTGATGCTGGGAGGGATTGGGGGCAGGAGGAGAAGGGGACGACCCAGGATGAGATGGCTGGATGGCATCATGGACTCAATGGGCGTGAGTCTGAGTGAACTCCGGGAGTTGGTGATGGACAGGGAGGCCTGGCGTGCTGCGATTCATGGGGTCGCAAAGAGTCGGACACGACTGAGAGACTGAACTGAACTGAACTGAACTGAAAGGGTAGAGAAGGGCTCCCCAGGTGGCTCAGTGGTAAAGAATCTGCCTGCCAGAGCAGGAGATGTGGGTTGGATCCCTGGGTCAGGAAGATTCTCCTGGGAAGGAAATGGCAGCCCACTCCAGTATTCTTGCCTGGAAAATCCCATGGACCGAGAAACCTGGCGGGCTGCAGTCCATGGGGTCACAGAAGAGTTGGACACGTCTTAGTGACAACAACAGCAAGTGGTAGAGAAGCCACAGGGCCCAGTGATGGAGAGACAGACAGCAGGGCCATGCTGCCTGGGCTGGAAACCCATTTCTACCCTTCCGTTGCTGGGTGACCTGAGTCAGTGACTAACCTCTGCCTCAATGACCTTACCTGCAAAATGGGTATGATGTTAATAGAACCTACCTCATCGGAGACATCAGAGAAGCAGGAAGAAGATGCAAGTGGAGTGGGGTCCTAGACAGGAAGGTTTCCAAGAGGGGCAGGGGATATTTTAAGAATGAAGCAGAGGCATGTTAGGGGAATATTAAGTATTAAACTGAAAAACAAACTTGGATTAAATAAGCACCCTGTGTCATTTATCTCGTGTAGAAATAAGACAGTTTTCATTGCTGGTAACTTTCTTTCTAAGAGTGATATCTGGAAATGCTTTTAGCTAGTCGGCCTCCTCAGCAGAAATAGTGGAGGCAGGAGAGGCTCGGTGTCCGGGCACAAGCCAAGGGATGGCAGGGGATACCGGCGGAGGGGCTTATGGTATGGGGGGCCGCAGCTGGACTTTAAATATGGTCTGTGATCAACCCGAGGTTTTATTTTTGTGAAAATAATGCTCGTCTTTCATTTATACGGTACTGGACTAAGTGTATCTTTCGGCATTGCTGGTTCTTTTCTGCACTCATACTCTGCTGACGTGGCTCCACGGGATTTCTAGCTCCTGTGTGGGCCTTGCTGTCTCAGCCCTGTTCGGTAAGGACTGCTTTCTGGAAGCCCGGCCCTGTGTGTGCACTGATGCCTCCTTGTCGGTGGGAAAGGACCGGGTAGGAGGACCGGGCGGAGTCAGGTGGTCACTTTGTCTTGACTCAGGACAGCGGTTGACTCCTTACCCTTCTGGCTTCACACAAGCCAGCAAAACGCGTTGCTGGCCTCCACAGGGTGGGTCCCAGCACGTTCGATTCAGGATGAGTCCAGGGGTTGGTTGCTCCTTTGGGGTCGTGACAGGGTTGGGGGGCAGCTGTGCTTACCCGCTTCTTTCCGGAGACCTGGGGCAGCCACACTTACACATCACATGGCTGGTGCCACCACTGGGGGCGGGGGGAGGGGTGGCGGCTCGCATGGCCACGGGGTGTCCACGGGGCCAGCGGAGAGCTGTGGGTCACCACTGTTTGCCCTGACGTGGGGTCTCCCCCAGGGGAGCCCAGGGTGTGGAGGGGAGAGGCCCTGGGCACCCCTCCCCGGTTCTACCCCCCAGACCCAAGCCCTGCCGTATCGCACTCTCAGCGGCTGGTGTCTGGTTCCGCTTCGTGTCCCTGGTGCACATGTTCTCTGCCTGCCTGCACTTCCCTGTGGCCCTGCTCGTGGGCGTCACCTCCTCTTTGCCGCCGTGGTCTGATTCTGTGAGTGTGCTCACTGTCTGTGCTCTGGGGTGTCGTGCTGATGGGTGTCAATGCCCTTGGGGGTGTTGAGGCTCCAAGCCATGTGGGAAAGTCTCGGATCTCCCCGAAGTCCGGTTTCCTACTCTCGAGATTGCGATCACCAACTCGCATGAGGTTCGGGGGAGACGGCAGATGATGCTTGAGGGGCAGTGATTCTGGGAATGTCCTTGGGGGAGCTTCTGGGCTGCCTGAACGGCCACCAGGTCCCGGCCTGGGACTTGTCACCTGCTCGGTGTGCAGGTGCTCTGTGTCTGGAAGTGTTTTCAAGACGTGGGCTGGGGTGTGGTGGAGGCGTTTGGTGAAGCTCATTTCTCATCCTCCTCTTCTCCTCCCTCCTCCGATCTGCTAATCGGTGCTCAGCTTTCCCCTCTCTGCTGCCCTCCCTGTAAGTGAGCCTGAGCGCCTGCCCCCATCCTCGGCCCTCACAGCTCGGGGAGGGTGACTCACGCCTCCCACCTCCCCGGGAGCTGGTGTTTACCACCCAGCGACTCCGCCCCGCTTCTGCGGGGGCCCTGCTTGCCTGCCGCTCTCAGCTCAGAGGGCTTGGCACGGAGCCCTGCTCACTTTTAATTAGTCCTCTCTGTGTTGATCACCGGCGCGCCTTCCCCCGGAAGCCGGACTGTGTGACCTCGGGACGTGGTCTCCCCGGGGCTGCGCTTCCCTGAGTCTCCGGCAATGCCACTTGCCACGGTGGCTTCTGCCTGCACGGGAGCACCTTAGGTGGTGCGTGGCCATGGCACGGGCAAGCCCCTTAACCAGCCTCTGGAGGAAGGAAGGGAGGACTCGGTGTTTGGCAGAAGAGAGCTCGTAGTGAGTCCAGCCATCATCTCGGTTAACTGACCAAGAGATGTCCTGTTTTTCTTCTCTCGAAGAAGAAATTCCACTTGCCGGGGTGCATTTTAGTTGCGCCGTCTTAAACCTGATGCGTGGGGTAGGGCTCCTAGCATCTGCTCAGAGGCCTCTGGCTGTTGCAGGCATGTTCTGTCCCTGGCCCCACTGGGGGGCCCCAGCAAGGCTCGCCCCAGGCACGCCCGGAATCCCCGTTATTTCCAGGGACACCGTGAGTTTGCAGAGCTGCTAAGGGGATGCGGACATATAAACCACAGCTAAATGGGGAGACAAAACATGATAGAGAAAAATGACTACTCTGTACACGTCTGAGAGGCCAGGCAAGATCCACTGGGTGCTTAGAAGCAAGAAAAATTGGACAGGTCGGGTGCAGGAGGAGGGGCGGGTCACAGCCAGCAGTTCGGGATTCGTGAGGGTGGTGAACGGCACAGCCTGGCGGGTACAAGCAGGGTTTGGCATCAAGACTGAGCCGGATTTGACGCGGGGCTTGGCTGCTTGCCGGTTCTGTACCGGGGGCGAGTGACCTCACTGCTCTCAGCCTTATTGTTAGTGGGATTGTTTTGAGGATTAAATGAGATAATGTTTATAAAGTGCTTAATCTGGGGTCTGGCCCAGAGCAGATGCTCGCTAAGTGGGTGTGATTGATTGTAAGCACCGGGAGGGGCTGGGAGCCGGGTTTCTCAGGTGGGACAGAGGGGCAGATGGAGACAGGATGGGTCTCTTTGGCAGCTGACTCAGCCCTGCTCTTGGGGTTGGGCATCTTCCTGCCAGGAAGAGGTTCTTGTGGGCCGAGACCACGCAGCGTGAGCCCTGCGTTCTCGTGCGGAGCCCTTCTCTCGCGTCACCCCCGCCTCCAGGTTCCATGGCCCCCACCTGTGCCGACTGACCCCCTTAGATGCTCCTGAAACAAGGGCAGAGGTGGCAAGGGGGATGGGAAGGAAGATCTACGTGTTTTTCAGGAAGACCCTCTTTCAAACATTCACTGGCAAATTAGAAGCCAAAATCCAAAGAGATCAGCATGGAGGGCTGGCCTGTTTCCTGGCTTTTCAGCTTTCGGAGTTATGACTCATCTCTGTGCATTCATTTTCTGATGAGCAGACCCTAGTTTCTTTTTTCTGCATTTCCCTGTCTCTGCTTCAAAGTAGGGAAAAGGGAAGCAGAAGGATTCCTTCAGAGCAGTATGGAGATGAGGGTGCTGGAGGGGTGCCTCCCAGCAAGGGGCTTTCCATCCCTCTGGGCCTTGGGGAACCCCCTCTGGATCTGGTTACAGGGAGGACCCTCAGGGCACCTTGAAGGCCATGAGGTCCAGATCCTCCAGGTTGGAAGGGAAGGAAGCATGCTCGTGGTGGGGCCAGGCAGTGTCCCGGCAGTTGGTGTTGGAGACCCTGGGATGGCGCCAGGGGACCAGAGGCAGGAAGGTCACCCCGCGGACTGGGAGCCTGCACTGGGCCCTGGGTGGGTGGGGGTGCAGTTTTGTGTCCCGGGGATACCACAGTGAAAGGCGGTGAGGAGGACAGTTACGTGGGAGCCAGAAGCAGGTCCGGGGCGGGCCCAGGATGGTCCATTGGAGTGAGAAGATATTCAAAGCATTTTTCATGATTCAGTGTTGTTGGGGTGTTGTTTCGTGAACACGTAGCGCAGCAGTACTGTAAGATTGGTGCGTAGCTTGTCAATGAATCCATTAGACATTTGGTCCTCGCCCACTGGTCACTTCCTGCTGGGCATGCCGTGCTGTTTACATCCATCAGCTTGGAGACCACCGAACCGGGGGCCATCGGAGCCTGTCGTGGACAGAGCCTTGGACCAGGCAGCCTGGCATCAGGCTGGGGAGGCTGCGAGGATGCTCCCCGACCACACTGACACTGTGATGTCAGGTGAAGGCTGTGCCCCGCTGGCCCTCACCTGGGCCTGTGTGGACAGCGACACTGATCTTCCCTGCGCTCCTCAGCTGCCATCAGAAGCACCCTGAGGCTGACAGCGCTTGGCACAGGATGGGTGCTGACTCAAGCTGCCTGGAGAAGAGACGCTTGTGTTACAGAAAGATGTGCAATGCTGGAGAAGTGTGGCTCCGCAGCTCCCGGGGGGTGTGATTTGGGAAGAATATGCTCATTTTCCTGCTGTTTTAACATCCCTGCAACATCTCAGCCCTAAAGTGGCAGATGTGCACGAGAGGCAGCTCGCTCTGGACCACACGACGCTGCGGCAGGAGTTGCTGGTAGAGACGCATCTCTAAGAGACCACGTGGGAAAGAGGTAGAAAGAAGTGTGTCCACAGGAGGCAGGGAGGCGGGGCAGGGAGCTGGGGGTCTTCAGCTTCCAGAGTGGCTTTGGTCTGCCTTTTGCTGGATTCTGCAGAATTCCCCGCACTTCTGCGGGTGGCATCGGCCCCTCACACGTGCCCCAGGCTGATGGGCAGGCAGGGATGCCAGGCCTGCTGGGAGCCACCCGGTGCACATGGGAGCTAAGTGGAAGCAGAGAGAATTTTTCATGCAGCGCTGAGGCGGGCCGAGGGTTTGCTGTTGTTCAGTAGCTCAGTCGTGCCCAACTCTTTGCGACCCCGTAGACTGCACACGCCAGGCCTCCCTGTCCATCACCAACTACTGGAGCTTGCTCAAACTCATGTCCATTGAGTTGGTGATGCCACCCAACCATCTCATCCTCTGTCACCCCTGCCCCTCCTCTTGCCATCAGTCTTTCCCAGCATCAGGGTCTTTTCCAGGGTGAGGCTTACAGAGTCACTTTGTATATGTTTCTGAGAGCATCTGAAGTCTGTCTGAATAAGCGTCCTTGCACGATGCCTTCTGCACACACATTCAGGATGGTGTGCTTTTCCAGGAGATGGGACCTCGATTTATGCTCCGTTAGTACAGCTAATCCTGCCACCGAGGGGCTGCCACGCCCCTGCCGTCAAAGAGCCGACTGTCTGTGTCCCCCGAGGAGCCACTGCGCAGGGCGGCCTGGGGCCCTGGTCCCCCCGCTTCCTGGCTCAGGACACGCAGCTGGTTTTCTTCGCTCCTGCCCTTCTGGCTGGGTGTGTGCATAGGGTGGAGCTGCCCCGTGGGCTTTGTGGCCACACCCTGAACAGGCTCCTTTGTCACTCAGGCCTGTCACTGTGCCCAGCAGGGCTGCCCAGCCTGGCCTCACCACTGAGCCCCCAACCCTTCTGCCTGCTGCTGCCCCGGCCAAGTCTCACAGCCGGGCTTGTCCTGCGGTCCTCAGCATGTGTGAGCTTCTCAGGGACACTCGTAGAGGCCTCTTGGAAGGCTCTCCGTGTTGCAGGCCACAGCCCTGCTGACCAAAATGTCCCCTGGTGTCTGTAGCATGAAACTGGGACACACATCTTAAGAATGCTTCTGTCCTGGCTGTAGAAATTGCAATGTCTACTATCCTCATTTTCGGTGACTGTTAGACCCTGGACCAAACTTGAGATGTGTCTTCATTTCACTCTCAGAGTTTCCACTGTAAGATGAAAGGATACACAGTCCCTATAGCCGCTTGCCTATCTTCATGAATGTTGTGGATACCTAACATTTCTTTTAAGCTCTTGTCATTTTGAAATTTATTTTCTTATACTTCTCAACTCCTATCCCCCATACATTTGGTAGGTGGAAACATGGCATTAGCGATGATATCTGTCTCAATGTAGTTTGCCTGTTAAGGGCTCGTGTTTCAGTTATTGGCAAAGGGCTTCATTCCTCTGGAAGCTCATGAACTTGCTGGAACCTGGGCTCGGCCCCCTTTTCATCTCCTGTAACTTCTTGTCAGCAGGGTACCAGTAAATGCTCAGTAACAGCAAGGATGAACAGCGACAGCCTCCTGGATTCTTTCCCCTCTTGGGCCCTTGCTGTGCTCTCTGGAGGCCTGTGGCTGCCCCGGACACTTGCTGGTCAGTGCAGGCTGTCAGAGCTGCCAGATGGCTTGCAGCTGGAGTCTGAGAAACCCACCCCAGGGCTGGGCCCCTTGGCTTAGGCCCTTGTGTCTTTCAGACTCTCCGCCTTGACCGTCCAGAAAGAAATTCCTTAAGCAGCCCCCTGCCTGCATACCCCAGGGCAGAGCTCTTAGGGTCAGTCTGCCTGTCCCGAGAGCCCTTGTCCGGCCCGAGAGTTTGGGGAGGGACCTTGCACCGAGTGGGCTCTGCCCTGGGTGATCTGGCGAGCACAGCTCTGCAGCGTGGTCTGCTCACAGCGGACCTTGGAGGACCCTCCGCCCGCCCTTCTGTTGCTCAGAGGTTGTAAAAACAGCAGCAAAGCCACGGTGTTTGGGTGTCCCTTCAGTCTAATCAATAAGTGCAGTGTTTTTGGGATGGTGTGGATCACAGAACATCCCTGGGGATTTGGCTGGGGCAGGGAAGCCTGGGGGGAGCTCTTGGGAAGGATGAACCTTGAAGCGAAGGTGGCAACAGAGTAAAAGGGCTTCCCTGGTGGCTCGGACGGTAAAGAGTCTGCCTGCAGTGCAGGAGACCTGGGTTTGGGAATTCCCTCCCTGGGAAGAGAATGACAACCTACTCCAGTATTCTTTCTTGGGAAATCCCATGGACAGAGGAGCCTGGCGGGCCACAGTGCATGGGTTCGCAAAGAGTCGGGCACGACTGGGTGAAGTGAAAAGAAAAAAAGTATTACTTCTCAGGTGAACTTTTCTCTGAAGTACTGTATTTGAGTCAGACTTTTGCTTTAAAGCTATATTCACTGTTTATTCTCTTGAACTTTTCTGAAGAACAGACATAAAGTGTGTGCTCTTGCTTGAATTCACAGTGATACTATCATCACGTTATTTCTACTTTTAATCAGGATTTAAAAAAGAAAACATGAATATTTGGTTATTTTGTAAAACAGTATTTTGAAATGTCTGATACATTTATGCTCTTATTTTTTTTCTCTCTGAACAATGAACAACAACAAAAAAATCATCCTTATTCTACTAACTAGAGTACAAGAAAAATCTAATGCTAATTGCAATGACAAAAAGGTAAAAAAAAGATTTGAAAAAGTAAAATGTAGCTGGCAATATGCAATGAGGACGAGGATTTTTTGTAGTTAAAAAATAGGAACACGCATCTCCCTTTTACTCGTCCTAAGGTTGGTTACTGACAGGACTTTGTTGTTTAATTGCCAAGTCATGTCTGACTCTTTGTGACCCCATGGACTGCAGTACACCAGGCTTCCCTGTCCCTCACCATCTTTCAGTTTGCCCAAGTTCATATCCATTGGTGCCCTCCAACCATATCATTCTCTGTTGCCCTCTTCTCCTTCTGCCTTTGACGATTCCCAGCATCAGGGTCTGGAAAACT
Source organism: Kobus ellipsiprymnus (assembly GCA_006410655.1). Classification (NCBI taxonomy): domain Eukaryota; kingdom Metazoa; phylum Chordata; class Mammalia; order Artiodactyla; family Bovidae; genus Kobus; species Kobus ellipsiprymnus. Next base: position 1,109,722 of record SJYR01000602.1, on the reverse strand, counting down.
GAGTTGGCTCTTCCCATCAGGTCTTGCCCTTACCTGCCCCAAAGACGGAACTCCTCTGAAATCTGGGTGCCTTTTCTAAGTTTTTAAAATAGTATCACGATGCTGTTGGGATGGTAACAGCTGTATTTTCACTGTCTCTGATGATAGTGCCTGGTAATTACATTGTGGGCTCCATTTGCAGCTGTAAACACAGTGTGAATGTTAACTGTTTCATTCTCCCAACACCTCTGCAGAGAGGGGGAGAGGCTGGACCTTTGTGGTTTGGTTGTAGGTTTGGTCCAGGTTGTATGGTTTTATCTCATCAAGGAGTCCTACACGTGTATGTGGTAGAGCTGGGAAGGTAACACCTTTGCTGCAGATGAAAAACACGACGTCGCCATAGAAGCAGGAGTAGGGAGGATGAGTCTCCTGACTCCAGCAGGCAAATGTGCAACCAGGTTACTATTTTGATTACAGGATAGATAGCTGGAAACATCAAAACCACTGTGTGTTGAGAGGTGCGGAATTCTGTTTCTGAGGTACCTTATCTGCTCCTGACCTTTAAAAGGAGCAATCCATCACTGCTCCCTTGGCAGTAATTTTTATGGCTTTTGTTTCTTTTAAAAAGTCATTGCTTACTAGGCCTGTTTTTTTTCCCCTCCTTTTATATCTCAAAGACTGAAATACCAAATAACTTTGAAATTTATACTAGTGAATTTCAAAAGCTGGACTAGACTTTCAAGAGATTTATGGAACGGAACAAAATAATTATTGTACAGTTTAAAAATTTTTTTAGCCATTGCTTTAATGCACTGCTTCAGTTAACCAACATGATTTCAATTTATTATGCAAATGCAAAAGTTATTCCATTCAAAATGTTAGAAAGATTGCATACTTTGTTTCCCCAGCACAATAAATGGTGTTGAATGTTCCATTTTTTTTTTTTAATTTGCTTATTTGGTCTTTAGTGACAATCCATTTAAAGTAAAAGTCTTTTAAAGTGGCCAAATAACATGGTAATGTGTCTTCACTGGTAATATAGTCCTTGGATATAATGAGTTAATCCAAGGGATGTCATTAAAAACAGCATGGTGCCTGAATTCCCAAGCTGAGATGTTTTTAATCACAGAATGATAGTAATTACATAAATCCTGGGATTTTCATCAGACAGAAACATGCGCTTTAAACTCAGCACTGATACCCATGTGCTGTGCTGAAGTATAGGCTGCAGAAGCCTCAGGCCGAGGGAGACACTGGAGAGAATGTTAGGTGTTGCATCTTAACGGAAAATTGGGAAATCAGCTATTTTGGTAACATAATAATATCCTTCGAAGCACATCCCCTGGGAAGCTGGAGAGAAACCCCCTACTGTGGCTGCAGGACAAAGGGGCGACTACTCAGACTCAGTGACCCTGCTGTTCGCTGCATTTTCAGCGCAAGGAGGGCACAGAAGGATCACCTTCTCCTTTCCCAGGGGCCCAGGAGCTGCTAATTGCCTAGAGTTCTTCCGGTCCATCAGTGAGACAGCCGCCGGTTAATGAGGCGAGAATCTGGATATCTAGGTTTAGTGAAGACTATGTGAAAAGTAACGTTGTTGTCGCAGGGATTTTTTTTTTTAAGTGTTGAATTTTTACAAAATGATCCAGACACAGTACCCTCAGGGAGCTTGTTTCAGAGAAGTGATATATGGAATAAGAAGATGCATCTAGGAAAATTTATTAAAATCTCCCAAAACAAGAAATCTTACTTGATTCATTTATTGTTCTTTCTTTTTCGTGGCTCAGATGGGCAGGGGAGTGGGTGAAGGGGGTGAGGAAGAAAGGGTCATTGATGGGTGGAGGAAGTGGGTGCCCGGGAAAGGGGGACAGCATGTTAGAGCCAGGTGGCCCTGCATTTGTTTGGGGGGATGGTGAAGCTGAGGTGCAGAGTGTGTGTGACAAGCCGTGTGGTCTGGCTGCGTATTCCTGGTGAGCCGCCAGGACAGGGAATTCCTCCTGGAGGGTGGGCAGAGGCATCCTGGGTTTGAGTTCTCACCAAGCAGTGTTTCAGGTCCCCTTCTCCCGGCCTCATCTCTTTCTCTGTAAACTCATCACCCATTGCCCTGGAAGAACTGTCTGCTCTTTCTGCATGTTACCATCCAAACTTAGCGTTGACATATTTGAGCCTCCAGGTTCTTCTGCGCTGCTCAGCAGAAAGTGTGAGGACCACCCTGAGCCGGCATGAAGCTCTGCCCTGGGAGGGTGCCCTCAAGATCAGGGATGCTCACTGCTTGCATCTGGCAGGGCTTGGGCAGGCCCTGTCTGCAATCCCATTGTCATTTAAGTTTTGCTTTTTCCCTTTTAACCACGAAAATAATATGTGCCGTTGTGGACAATTTACACGATAAAGAAAACTCACCATTAATCCTACTCTAGTAAGAGACAGCTCACATTTTTGCCATCTTTTCTTCCTTTTTTTTTCCTGCATGCTTTGTTTTTTGTGTGCACTCCTCTGCAAATGGGTATCTGCATGACGATTCAGAAACACCAAAGAGTATTTAATCCCCTGTTGTAAGCACCTTCTTTTTACTTTTTGGCCGACTGCGTGACTTGCAGACCTTCATGCCCAGGGACTGAACCCGGCTCTAGGGCAGTGAGAGCGTGGCAGTCCTAAGCACTGAACTGCCCCGAGTTCCCAGTATTTTCCATAAACCCCACTGCATGTTGATTCTTGACCGTCATGGTGAACACAAGGAGGTTATTGTCTTCAGTGAGTGTTATTTATTGCCTTCTGTCTCTCCCCAGATCCCCTCTGGAAGGTTACGATGGGAATGAGCCTGACGATTTGGACGGTTTCCCCGACTTGTTGCCTCTGCCCCCAAGTTCGTCCTTCGGAAGTCAGGAAAGTGCTGCGCGTGGTGGTGGCCTCCCAGGAACAAGGCGTGGCGGTATAGACAGGAATGGATGAGAGTGGCTCGGGGCCCCTTGGACGCGTGCTCCCGAAGGTGTAGTCTGGGGACGCCCCTGTGGGCCGGGGCTGCATGGCCGACTCCTGAGCCAGGATGCTGCGCCGGGGGCTGCTCGCCTGGGCCTCCCGGGTGGTGGTCTTGCTCGTGCTCCTCTGCTGCGCAGCTTCCGTCCTCTACATGCTGGCCTGCACGCCGAGGGGCGACGACGAGCGCCTGGGGCTGCCCCGGGCCAACGGCCCCACGGGCAGGGCCGGCTCCCAGGCGGCGGTGCTCGGCTGGGAGGAGCGTCACCGCGACCACGTCGGGAGCCTCAAGAGGCAGATCGCGCAGCTGCAGGACGAGCTGCAGGAGCGGAGCGAGCAGCTGAGGGCCGCGCAGCAGCTGGCGGGGGAGCCCGCGGGCGCCCCGGGCAGGGCCCAGGCAGACCTGCTGGCCTTCCTGCGCTCGCAGGTGGACAGGGCGGAGGTGCACGCCGGCGTCAAGCAGGCCACCGAGTATGCCGCCGTGCCCTTCGACAGCTTCACGCTGCACAAGGTGTACCAGCTGGAGACTGGCCTGACCCGCCACCCGGAGGAGAAGCCCGTGCGCAAGGACAAGCGGGACGAGCTGGTGGAGGCTATCCAGTCGGCCGTGGAGGCTCTGAACAGCCCCGCGGAGAGCAGCCCCCACCAGCGGCCCTACACGGCCTCGGACTTCATCGAAGGTTGGCCGGCTCGCCATGGGGGTGGGAAGTGGTGGGAGGAGCGCGGGGTCCCGGTCCAGGCAGGGCCGGGCTGCGGAGGTCCGCGGTGGCTTTGGGGACGAGACAGACGGCTCTGTGTGAGCCGCTTTAAGGAGGAGGGACCGCAGTGGCTGTGACCTGAAAGACGACTCAGCGTGGCCAGGAAAGGTGCAGAGTCAAGGAGGGAACAAAGGAAGCTGAGGGGAAGCTGACCAGGCAGCACCCCCAGGAACAGACTGACAGTACTGTTGACTGAAGCAAGCACAGATCCACCATGAGCCCAAGCCCCGACCGATTTAGACCAGTTCAGACTGGTCTGATCTGGCTAAGACTTGTTTCAGTTCAGTTCAGTGGCTCAGTCGTGTCCGACTCTTTGCGACCCCATGAATCGCAGCACGCCAGGCCTCCCTGTCCATCACCAACTCCCGGAGTTCACTCAGACTCACGTCCATCGAGTCTGTGATGCCATCCAGCCATCTCATCCTCTGTCGTCCCCTTCTCCTCCTGCCCCCAATCCCTCCCAGCATCAGAGTCTTTTCCAATGAGTCAACTCTTCACATGAGGTGGCCAAAGTACTGGAGTTTCAGCTTTAGCACATCATTCCTTCCAAAGGATACCCAGGGTTGATCTCCTTCAGAATGGACTGGTTGGATTTCCTTGTTTAGACCAATTAAAAAAGCCTCTGACACTGGCTTAGACCTGTTTGAGCTGGCTGAGACTTGTTTAGACCAGTATAAGAAGCCTCAGACCGGTTTGACCCAGTTGAGGCCGGTTTGAACCAGCTGAGACCAGGTAGAAATGGTTTAGACCCATTTGAACTGGCTGAGACCAGCTTAGACCAGTTTAGATTGGTTTAGACCAGTTTGTACCATCTTAGACTGGTTTTATGGCAGCTTAGCCAAGAGCGGTTTTGCGTGTGCAGGCGGTTTTCGTTTTATGACTTCTTACAGGCGCTTCTGGAGACAGGGTCCTTTCATCAGGTCACAGACAGAACAGTAAAAACCAGCGTGTGCCTGTAGCACTTAGGCTGGTCTAGCTCTGTTTTGGAGAAGGAAATGGCAACCCACTCCAGTGTTCTTGCCTGGAGAATCCCAGGGACGGGGGAGCCTGATGGGCTGTCGTCTCTGGGGTCACACAGTCGGACACGACTGAAGGGACTTAGCAGCAGCAGCAGCAGCTCTGTTTTAGCAAGTTTACACTTACAGTGACCCCTTTGTGGGGTGAGAAGATGGAGGCTCAGATTAAGTAAATCACCTAAAGTTGCTCCCTTACCAAGTGACAGTGGGATGTGAACCCAGAATTCTGATTCCAGCATCCAGGTCCTTAACCACTGGGTCACACTGTGCAGATAGAGCACCTGGAAGCGGAGAGAGTGAATGGCTCTTTTCTTCGTGGATGCAGAGCAACCTTGTATTAACTTGTGTTTGTGCCAGTTTTAGAAGAAAGCAGCCTCATCTTGGAAGTTTCTTGCAGGCTCTTCTTACTGACTTTTCCATTGTTACCGATTCAAAAATCAGCTGATAATTTGGGAGAGGAGCTGCCTTTGAGGATGCCCAGCTTCTTCTCCTGTTTCTGAATAGGACCTGCTTCGCAGACACGTAGCTTGTCCACTCACCGTGCTCCCTGCTGGGTTCTGTAAGGACCATCTCGCCCACCTGCAGGCAGGACGAGCTGCCTTTAGTTCTATCAGAAACCCTCCCTCTGCTCTTCGTGCCGTTCTCTTTGGATGCCTTCCAGTCTTACCGTTTTTTCCTGTACAGGTGAACTGTAAGTTAATGCAGTTTTGATATATTATCTCTTTTCTGGAGCTCGGGAAAGAAATCCTACACAAGATCCACCTTTTGATGCGTCAACTGAAAAAAAAAAAAAAAAAGCATAACCTGAGAATTGTGAACTGAGTTTTATTTGGGTGCAAAATGAGGACTTTATCCAGGCAGTCAGCATCTCAGACATCTCTGAGGATACACCCCCAAGAAGTGGGGTGGAGGTCAGGCTATATGTGATTTTGGTGAAGGGGGTCCATGAAACAACGCATTTTGGCAGAAGGTTGCTGCTGGTCACGAGGAGCAGATGTCATTGTTCGTGATTTTGGTACTTTCCCACATATAAGAAGATACAGGAAATAGGGCTCATAAAATCTTCTCTTGAAGTATCTATCTGAGATCTGTTCCTCCAATTTTTCCCAGAGAATGGAGTGCCTCGTTTTTGCTCCCAACCTCAAACTCCTTTCAGGGTAAGTAAGCTGAAGGTCAGTGAGTGCGGTGACCAGTGACTTCACCCCTGTAGAGGCAGATGACAAGTGTCCATTTTTCATCAACAGGTGTCAGGATTTTTTTGACTTATTTATTCTGAGGTATTAAAATGCTCAGCACACTGGGAAGCTAGTAAACACAGGGTGAGCACTTGGTAAATGTTTAAAATATCGTGAGGCTGTAGCCTCTCATTTTTAGAGAGCTCAAGAGCTTATGAAACGTTTCCACAACTATTATTTGCCTAGCCGACTTCCAGGGAAAATCATTAAACATCCTTTAAAAGGAACTCCTGGTTGCCCCGCACACAAAACCCTTTCAAAAGAACTTGATTACAGGTCCGTGCCTGCACTGGGCATGTTCATCCTTGTGGCTTCAATCTGCATTCGTGTTTGAAATCTCTGCTTTTCTGTGCACAGTATCTGAAGTGTAAGGCCTGTGGTTCTCCGCTAGTAGAGACCTGGACCTCTTGTCCCTGAGCTGATGTGGCATGGCTGACTTCCTCTCAGAGACCGCTTGTCACGCTGCCCTGTGTGGGTAACACCCTGTGTGTGAAGGCAGGTCGGTCTACACACACCTTCCAAACTTGGGGAAAGTCTGCTCAGCTATTTCGTATGATGAGTAAATGGACACAAACACTTTAAATGTGTTTACACCTATTTGACGGTCGTACACATAGTTGATACCACTTTTTCATTCTTATCACACAAGACTATGAAGGCAGTCTTCTCAGTAAATGGAGTGTCAACAAAAGACTCCACTGGCCAGGAACTGCAGGAAGGCAGAGTTAAATCCAGTGCAAGGAGTAACTGTCAGGCAGAGACATTTCTGAACAAAGTGGGGTTTCCGTCTCTACAAGGGTTCTGTGATCAGCTGGATAGCTGGGAGGTGTGACTGATGATTCTGGCATCAGAGAGGTGGCTGGACTGAGTTATGTGACGGTCTTTGCAATCCTTGTTCACGATTCTTTGATCTACACCTAGTGGGGGAGAAAGACGGGAAGAGAAAGGGTCTGATCTGAAATCTCTTTTCTATAGTAATGAACACAGGTGGCAGAACCTTGTAGGATGAAGTCTGGCTTCGCAATAACATGTTCAGGTTTGTAAACTGGAAGTTTGCAACTCCCCCTGGTGGCTCAGATGGTAAAGAACCTGCCCACAGTGGGGCACACCCGGGTTCAATCCTTGGGTCGGGAGGATCCCCTGGAGAAGGGAATGGCACCCCACTCTAGTAGTCTTGCCTGGAGAATCCCATGGACAGAGGAGCTTGGCAGGCTATAGTCCACGGGGTCACAAAGCATCAGACTGAGCGACTGACACTTTGACACTTCCACTTTCCATGGTAATTAGAACAAGCAACAGAACCTTGTGAGGATGAAGTCTGTCTTTAAGATAACGTGTTTGGGTTTGTAAGCCTAACCTTGGACCCTTTTGTGTTTGGGTGTCAGCAGGCAGTTGAGTGGGAGTCTCCGGGCAGACCTGGGCTCCAACACGCTTGTAGGCCTCCACACGAGGGTCACAGGTTGGCTGAACCCTGAGCTCCTGTGATAAGGCTGGGGGTTCTCTGTGTTTAGACGAGGAATAATGAAAGTCTGAGAATGCTTCCGGATGATAATGGTTGTGTTGACTGAAAAGCCAGCCCTGGGGCACGAGGCATGATGCCAGGGCCGGGGGCTGGGCAACCCTGGTCCAGACCCCGCACCTCCCAGCAGCTGGGTCTCCTTGTCCTTCAGTCAGAGGCCGACTTTCATGTCCCCACAAGGCCCACCCGGCCTGGCCTCCTGCAAAATACGAAGCACAGCTTCAGCTTCGGCTTTGCTGAGGGACCGTTCCTGAGGGGTGCCCCAGCCCTGCGGATCTCGCTCTCTGGAAAGGGGGGATTTGGACAGTCTTCTCTGACGGCGGCCACTTCCTGCAGTTCTGTGAAACTTGTGGAGGGGGAACGCCTGCTGATGACCGTCTAATTTGTTATCCACGCTGACTGAATCATTATCTATCTCTAAAACATGGAGGAAGCGATGTTGACCCCTATTTCCAGATATTTCTTCTGGCACTGAATTTTGCATTGGATTCTCACATAATAGCATGAATCTTTGGTACAACCATCTGGGAAAAGAAGATAAAGGAGAAAAACATGATCAGATCCCACGTGTTCAGAAACCCAACTATTTATCTCAAGTGAACAGAACACTGCCCTTTATGGCTTAGCGCCTCCTGTTCAGGTCTGAGTGGCACGACTTTTGGCTTCAATGGCGTTTTTTAAATAGAGCTCTGGGACCTGCAGCCATAAAACAATTTGTTGTTGTCCGGTCCCTCAGTTGTGTCTGACTTGTTGCAACCCCAGGGACTGCCGCACGCCAGGCTTCCCTGTCCCTCACCATCTCCCAGAGCCTGCTCAAACTCATGTCCATCAAGTCAGTGATATCATCCCACCATCTCATCCTCTGTCGTCCCCTTCTCCTGCCTTCAGTCTTTCCCAGCTTCAGGGTCTCTTCTAGTGACTCAGATCTTCTCATTGAGTGGTCAGAGTATTGGAGCTTCAGCATCAGTCCTTCCAATGAATATTCAGGGTTGATTTCTTTTAGGAAAACAATGTAGCCTCCTGAATTATTATCGTAACCATCTGAACACTGGATAATGTGAGTCCTGTGTGATGCGCTGTGTCTGCTGTCTCCGTGAGGTGGTTCTGAACCAGCCTGGGCAGCTTACTCGCTCCAGCTTTTCTAGGGTTAGTGGAAGCAAGAGTGGGTCAGATGCCGAGAGACTTGATTTTAGGATGAGATGCAGCAGAGCCAAGAGTCGCGAGACAGTGAAGCTTTTGATGGTGCCCTGGGACCCGTTTTAAAACAAGGGGATGCAGAAGTGGCTCCAAAACCTTAGTGGCCACTGCACAGTGGCCTCCTGTGCTCTTCCCCGGAGGCTGAGGCGGAGTGAGGATCCTGAGTGTTCTACATCCTTTGTTGATGCCTCGGCTTAACCTCCGGGGATGCCCTGAGGACCGTGATCCTAAGCTTTGCTAGACAAGTCAAGCCCAGTCCCAGGGCCGGGTGTCTGGAGGGCTGGGTGCTTGAAACCACAGTACTTGGTGTGCCTTCTTGTGACTTGGGGAGGAAAGGTAAGATAGGTGTTCAGGTGCATTTCGGGGCACTTGGGGGGCCTCTGGGGGGTCTTGATGCAGAAGTTAGGAAGAGCAGGGATTCTGTGCGGTGGGTGGGGTGTGGGGGGAAGAGCAGATGGTTTGGGGAGGTGGCTGCAGGCAGGACAGGATGGAGGGCTTGCAGTGTGCGGGCTTCTCATTGCGGGGGCTTCTCTTACTGTGGAGTGTGGGCTCCAGAGGGCTGGCTCAGGCTTTGTGGTGCATGGGCTTAGTTGTCCTGTGGCAGGTGGGATCTTCGTGGACTAGGGATCGAACCTGTGTCCCCTGCATTGGTAGGTGGAGTCTTGTTCACTGTATCACCAGGGAAGTCCGTGTACATACACCCTTGAACACAGACCTTTGGTAGAGAGCACTGCCCCCACCCCAGTTCCTTTACATTGTAAATGTCTCTGTCAGCAGCAGCCAGAGTTTCCTGCATCAGTAGTCAGGCTCTATCTGATTCACTCAGCTATGGGAGCTTCTGGGGGCCAGTGGTGAGATTACCTCTTAAGCTTTGCTTAGAGTATCAGCAGTCCCCAGGGTCTGTAAAGCATCTCTCGTCCGGATCTGTCTGCTTCCACTGGGGCTGCTGATCAGAGGTGGGCAGGGGTCCACAGGGAGGTGGGCTGCCGGGGTGCTGAACCTTGGCCTGGTGGCTTTATCGTCCTTGAAGGACCAGAAGGAGCTGAGGTGCAGGAGGGGTGGACCCCAAGGGGAGCGGCTCCATAGTGGAAACGCTGGCCTGCGTCCTGCCTGGCTCTCCTTCTGCCCTCAGCCCCATCTTTGCTGTGGACGTAGATGAAGGGAAGGAATAGACTTTTTCCATCCTTGGAGGTTCCGTTGGCTTATCAGTTGGTCTGAAAAACACAATCTGGAGAGGTGCCTTTATGTGCAGGTAGGTGTTTGTGGGGAGGACGCTGATGGTAGAGGATGGAGTGAGATTCCAGGCGGAGGCGGTGGGTTAGGTGTGGCTGGGAGTGTCGGAGCTTCCTTTTGAGTGTTTGTTTATTGCGTCTGTTTGGCTGCGTTGAGCCTTGGATGTGGTGCACCGGCTCTTCATTGCGTCACGCGCAGTCTCTCATTGCAGCACAGGGCCTCTTCAGTTGTGGCACATGGGCTGAATTGCTCCATGGCGTGTGGGATCTTAGGTCCCTGACCAGGGATCAAACCCAAGTCCTCTGCATTAGAAGGCGGATTCTTAACCCCTGGACCTCCAGGGAAGCCCCACAGAGTGTCATAGCTTCTTAAATGGAGGGCTAGATGGGTAATGGGAGAGTTAAGCTCTGAAGGTTTTGAAGACTTGGATGTTCAGTCTGTTCATTCACTGGGGGGCCCATGCACCAGCATCATCCATGCTGGGGGCAGACAGAGCCACACACACGACCCCTGCCCCTCACAGGTGACGACACCAGAGTCACACCTTAAGTGGTCCAGCGGGGAGAGATTGGCCCGTCCCGCAGCAGGGTCAGCAAGGTCTTTACGGAGAAGGCTCAGGCCGGGGGGGTGCTCTGCACAGCGGGAGGGATGAAGGCAGAACCTGGAGGCGTGTGAAAGCCTGGGATGTTCGGGGAGCTACAGGCAGGATGCTGGAGTATTCAGTAAGAGAATGCAGCTCTGGGTAGGAGGAGGTGTGGCAAGATGGTGACCCTGAAGAATTAGTACCAAGATCATCACGGGTTTATAAAGTGACTTAGCAGCAGCAGCAGCTGGGGGGAAGAGCAGATGGTTTGGGGAGGTGGCTGCAGGCAGGACAGGATGGAGGGCTTGCAGTGTGCGGGCTTCTCATTGCGGGGGCTTCTCTTACTGTGGAGTGTGGGCTCCAGAGGGCTGGCTCAGGCTTTGTGGTGCATGGGCTTAGTTGTCCTGTGGCAGGTGGGATCTTCGTGGACTAGGGATCGAGCCTGTGTCCCCTGCATTGGTAGGTGGAGTCTTGTTCACTGTATCACCAGGGAAGTCCGTGTACATACACCCTTGAACACAGACCTTTGGTAGAGAGCACTGCCCCCACCCCAGTTCCTTTACATTGTAAATGTCTCTGTCAGCAGCAGCCAGAGTTTCCTGCATCACTAGTCAGGCTCTATCTGATTCACTCAGCTATGGGAGCTTCTGGGGGCCAGTGGTGAGATTACCTCTTAAGCTTTGCTTAGAGTATCAGCAGTCCCCAGGGTCTGTAAAGCATCTCTCGTCCGGATCTGTCTGCTTCCACTGGGGCTGCTGATCAGAGGTGGGCAGGGGTCCACAGGGAGGTGGGCTGCCGGGGTGCTGAACCTTGGCCTGGTGGCTTTATCGTCCTTGAAGGACCAGAAGGAGCTGAGGTGCAGGAGGGGTGGACCCCAAGGGGAGCGGCTCCATAGTGGAAACGCTGGCCTGCGTCCTGCCTGGCTCTCCTTCTGCCCTCAGCCCCATCTTTGCTGTGGACGTAGATGAAGGGAAGGAATAGACTTTTTCCATCCTTGGAGGTTCCGTTGGCTTATCAGTTGGTCTGAAAAACACAATCTGGAGAGGTGCCTTTATGTGCAGGTAGGTGTTTGTGGGGAGGACGCTGATGGTAGAGGATGGAGTGAGATTCCAGGCAGAGGCGGTGGGTTAGGTGTGGCTGGGAGTGTCGGAGCTTCCTTTTGAGTGTTTGTTTATTGCATCTGTTTGGCTGCGTTGAGCCTTGGATGTGGCGCACCGGCTCTTCATTGAGTCACGCGCAGTCTCTCATTGCAGCACAGGGCCTCTTCAGTTGTGGCACATGGGCTGAATTGCTCCATGGCGTGTGGGATCTTAGGTCCCTGACCAGGGATCAAACCCAAGTCCTCTGCATTAGAAGGCGGATTCTTAACCCCTGGACCTCCAGGGAAGCCCCACAGAGTGTCATAGCTTCTTAAATGGAGGGCTAGATGGGTAATGGGAGAGTTAAGCTCTGAAGGTTTTGAAGACTTGGATGTTCAGTCTGTTCATTCACTGGGGGGCCCATGCACCAGCATCATCCATGCTGGGGGCAGACAGAGCCACACACACAACCCCTGCCCCTCACAGGTGACGACACCAGAGTCACACCTTAAGTGGTCCAGCGGGGAGAGATTGGCCCGTCCCGCAGCAGGGTCAGCAAGGTCTTTACGGAGAAGGCTCAGGCCGGGGGGTGCTCTGCACAGCGGGAGGGATGAAGGCAGAACCTGGAGGCGTGTGAAAGCCTGGGATGTTCGGGGAGCTACAGGCAGGATGCTGGAGTATTCAGTAAGAGAATGCAGCTCTGGGTAGGAGGAGGTGTGGCAAGATGGTGACCCTGAAGAATTAGTACCAAGATCATCACGGGTTTATAAAGTGACTTAGCAGCAGCAGCAGCTTCCCCTGCAGGGCGTGTGCCATTATTGACCATTTTTAACTGTGGCTAGTCTGGTCACCATGATGGCAGGATAGAGGGGATATTCGAAAGGGCTGAGAGTTTGGGAAATAGTTTGGCAGTTCCTCGACGTAGGAAACATAGTTACTGCATGACCCGTGGTTCTGCTTCAAGGTATGACTCGAGAGAAAGGAGAATGTACGTTCACACAAAAACTTGGACACAGATATTCATGACAGCCGGATGGTGGGAACAACCCTGATGTCCACCTGTGGACGGACTGATACAAGCAATATGACTTCCATGTAAAATTATTTGCCACAGAAAGAAACAAGGGACTGATGTACAGTGCAAAGCGTATGTCCCTTGAAAACAAGATGACGAGCGAAGAGAATGCACATACAAAAGACCACATGTTGTGTAATCCATTTACATGAAATGTCCAGAACAGGCAAGTCTGTAGCGACAGGAAGTAGATTGCCGGTTGCCTAGGACCTCAGGTGGGAGGGTGAGGAGAGGGGTGAGGAGTGACTGCTAATATAGCTACAGGGTTTCCTTTTAAAAGGGCAATGAAATGCTCCAAAATTAGATGGTGGCAGTGGTTGCAAAACTCTGTGAATATAGGTTAGAAAAAAAAAAAAAGGTGATTTGTACAGTTGAAACAGTGAATTGTTTGGTATGTGAATTACATCCCAGTAAAGCTACTTAAAAATAAATATAATCTCTGTCCTCAAAAAAACAAAAAAATGCAAAGGCTGGGAGATTAATGTAAAAGCTTTAAAAATAGTTGAGGTGGTGAAGACTCCTGCACCAAGGCTGCAGCCGTGGAACAGGAGGGTGGGGTAGGGCTCAGAACATTGGGAGGTGGTAGCTTTGGGGTCCAGCCAAAAGCTTAGCAACTGAACAACAGCAATAGAGTCCTGGGCTTTTTTTTTTTTTTTTTTGGCCACGCTGCGAGGCAGCAGTTTCTTAGTTCCCCAACCAGGGATCGAACCCTTAGCCCTGTGTGGAAGTATGGAGGATGGGGTGCAGTGGACCATCAGGAAGTCCCCTGGGCTTTTCCATAGGCATTTCTCCAGAGTGTGTAATGAACAAGCTTCCAGGAACATATTTACTTAACATCATGCTTTTTCAAAAGGGGATTTTAGGCAGCAGTGGTATTTATTGATGTCAGACCTCTTTCCTCTTTATGTAAGTGCTAAATCATGTTTTTCTTATATGAGACACCAATACGGGCAGAGACTGGATGGGGAAGTGGGCAGAGGCTGGAAGAATGAAGATCCATATCTTACTTTTACTCTAAGATTAATTCAACAGACAGAAATATGAAGAATCCCTGTTTACATGTTTCTGACCGTAGTCAACTGACTGCCTTAACAATGAGTTTCAGTTTGGAAATCATCTTCCAAACACACTGTCATTAGCCCGAGGGCAAGCATTCAAGCATAAGAACCAAAAGCCAGCGTGCCATCGCTGGTCTGGTCGGTGACCATTGGCAGAGGGCTAGGAGCCTGGCTGCAGGGTGGGCCAGATGTGAGGCCACAACACAGCTGGGGCCTCCCGCTGCTGTCGAAGGGACAAAAGCTTTGAGGGCAAAACCCAGCGCAGCGGGTGTCAGGACCCGCAGAGGCTCGGCAGCATGTGGCAGGGTGGCCATGCAGAGCAGGTGGTGCAGAGTTCAGGGGCCCGCCAGGCATGGGGCGCAGGAGTCAGCTGGACACAGGGAAGGGCGGGAGACGCGATCCGAATCAGGTCAGGAGGGCTCGGCACCCTTTGTTGTCCAGTCGCTCAGGCGTGTCTGACTCTGCGACCCCATGGACTGCAGCACGCCAGGCTTCCCTGTCCTTCACCACCTCCCAGAGCTTGCTCAAGCTTATGTCCATCGAGTCGGTGATGCCATCCAACCATCTCATCCTCTGTCATCCCCTTCTGCTCCTGCCTTCAGTCTTTCCCAGCATCAGGGTCTTTTCTAATGAGTTGGTTCCTCATATCAGGTAGCCAAAGTATTGGAGTTTCAGCTTTAGCCTCAGTCCTTCCAAGGAACATTCAGGACTGATTTCCTTTAGGATGGACTGGTTGGATCTCCTTAGAGTCCAAGGGACTCTCAAGAGTCCCATAGCTCAAAAGCATCAGTTCTTTGGCATTCAGCCTTCTTTATGGTCCAGTTCTCACATTCGTTCATGACTGCTGGAAAAACCATAGCTTTGACTAGACGGACCTTTGGCGCCCGGGGATAGGGGTTTATTCAACAGACATTTACTGAATGTCTGTTGTGCATCGGGCATGGCTCCGGGGGTTTTGCTGGCAGGCCTTAGGATGAGGGCTGTGGGCTTCTCTGGAAGGAGCCCCCACAGTTCTCATGTAGGTAATATTTTGTTACTGAAATCCTATGAATTTCCAGCCATTTCCTAAGAGATTCTCACTAGTTGCCAATGTTCCCAAAAGGCCATAGTTTGAATTTTTAAATTCATTTTCAAGTTCATGGTTAAACCTCCTCAACTTTTGAATATGTAGAGTTTATTACTAGTATGGAGTATGCTTGACCTTCTCTCCATGTTTAATGAAATCATTCATCTCAGTAACCTCTACCCACAAACTCAACGGCACTGAAATTCATGAAAAATAGCAGACCGTGTGGCCTCACATAAAGTGTGTGGATATAAAAGTTTGTCTCATACCCTTCAGTTGTGTGCCGAATTTATTCAGAATCAGTCACGTCCTTTGCAGACTGGTGAATAACAGAGAGGCATACATCAAATGCTCAGAGTGAGATCTAAACAGACCCTACTTCATATGGCTCAAGGTACAATGAGCCTGATAGCAGTTCTTGCTTAAGCTTTTAAGTCCAGACAAATATTATGAAAGATAAATGGGCAAAAGATATAAACAGATCATAAACAAGAGGCACGGATGCCTGAAAATCACATGCAAAAGTGAGAAGTAGATAAAAATTAAAAATTGAATGTTAGATTGCCATAATAAAAATGGCAGCCCATGACATTGGTGAGGTGAAACGAACATTTGTACCTAGTAGTGTGAATATAAGTGGATACAGCCATTCTGTAAGGCAGTTTGTGATAAGAGCCGCTAAAATGTTCATACCTTTTCCCGGTATTTTCATTTCTGAAAACTTGTTCTGAAAATGCCTGTCAGTGTTGACATCAAGAAAGTTCACCGTAGAAATGCTTGTAAGAGTGAAAAACACAGAAGCAACCCAAATCCCTGGGAGTAGGAGACTCCGATCCCGTCGTCGTTGTTGAGTCACCAAGTCGGGTCCGGCTCTTCGCAGCCCCACACACTGCGGTGCACCAGGCTTCCCTGTCCTTCACTATCTCCCGGAGCTTGTCATGCCATCCAAGCATCTCATCCTCTGTCGCCCCTTCTCCTCTTGCCCTCGGTCTTTCCCAGCATCAGAGTCTTTTCCACTGAATCGGCTCTTCACCTCAGGTGGCCAAAGTATTGGAGCTTCAGCTTCAGCATCAGTCCTTCCAATGAATATTCAGGGTTGATTTCCTTTAGGATGGACTGGTTGGATCTCCTTGCAGTCCGAGGGATTCTCAAGAGTCTTCTCCAACACCACAGTTCAAAAGCATCAATTCTTTGGCACTCAGCTTTCTTTAGAGTCCAACTCTCACATCCATACATGACCACTGGAAAAACCATAGCTTTGACCATCTGAACCTTTGTCAGCAAAGTGATGTCTCTGCTTTTTAATGTGCTGTCTAGGTTTGTCATAGCTTTGCTTCCAAGGAGCAAGTGTCTTAATCTCGTAGCTGCAGTCACCATCTGCAGTGATTTCAGAGCCCAAGAAAATAAAGTCTGTCACTGTTTCCATTGTTTCCCCATCTATTTGCCATGAAGTGATGGGACTGGTTGCCAAGATCTTCATTTTTTGAATGCTGAATTTTAAGCTAACTGTTCCACTCTCCTCTTTTGCCTTCATCAAGAGGCCGTTTAGTTCCTCTTTGCTTTCTGCAATTAGAGTGGCATCATCTGCGCATCTGAGGTTGTTATTTCACCCAGCAGTCTTGATTCCAGCTTGTGCTTCACCCAGCCCGGCATTTTGCATAATGTATTCTATTGTATAGAAACCAAAAATCATTTATTAACTACTAATAGAGTGGGACAGCCTGTGTGATGGGAAAAACTGTAATTTTAGCTGTGAAAGTACTGATAAAGTTTACATCTAACTATAAAAATTAAGAGGATGAAAATACTGTCTCAAAGCATTTATAGTCTTATTCACAAGTGGTGGAATTATAGGCGACGCTATGTTTCTGGACATCCTACTTTGATAATCTGTTGCTCTTATACTTTGCAAAAGGATATAGCAGCGCCTGAATGATGTTGACGTGGTTAAAGAAGAACGTAGCGTCTGATCTCCCCAAAGTGGCCGAATCTGATGTTTGGGACAGGCCCTGAGTCCAGGGTGGTGGTCTCCGTGCATTTCTGTCCTGCTTCTGGAGACTCGAGACGAGAAAAATAACATTGTAGGTCCTGTTCTCAGTCTTGAGCAGTCTTGAGCCTCAATAACGGGGCTGGAGGAGGCTGCCAGCCTGCAGAGGTGAGGGTCATTCTTAGGAAGGCGATGACCAGTCTCTTGGAAGAGGCTTGAGCATAGCTTCTTTGTGTCCACCCTCATCGTGATGGGTGGCAGGTGTCTGGCTGGAGGGCAGGACCCAGCAGAGAGCCATGCGGTCACTCTCATGAGCTCTTCGGGACCCTGGCCCTGGATCCTTGGCCCCTAAACAGCAGTTTGGCGGAGCTTGCGTTCCACTGATGCCTCACAGCTCTGATGCTGTCTGCCTGACTCCTGGTCCCTGCGGCATCTAACTCTGCTTTCTAACTTTCCTTAAAGCCTTCCCGGGACTTCTCCAAGAGGAATGGGGGCTTCAAATGTCAAGAAAGAGGAGAACAAGGCACCTCTTCTTCCTCCTCTTGGAAAAAGACCCTACTGTCGATGGTGCCTTTTTTTAAAGCCTGTCTCTCCCCTTTCCCTTCTTTTCCAAAAATAGGTCTTGTGAAAGTCAGTGTGAGCTGCAGCAGCCTCGCATATGTGGCTTCCCATCTGCAGCTCGGTCTGCACAATGCGCCATATATTTAGCTGCCTAAATCGGGACTGTTCCGCGTGCTGATTCAAGAGGGGCTGGGAAGTCACATGGGCGAGCAAGGCTGTTTGTTGGTCAGGACTGGTTGCTGGATGCTCTCGGCTCTCACCCGCGGATCCAGAAGTGAGAGATATTTGGGGACATCAAGAGAGCAGATGGCCCGTGAAGGCAGATGGCCCAGGCAGTAATTAGTCCAGGGAGGCGATGGGTCATTTTCTGAGCTTGGAGCAGAATTTCGAGTCTGTTGGTGCCATTCAAGTTGCGGAGAGAGGCTCTGGGTAGAGCTGGTAGGGCTGAAACTGTGTGTCAATGAGTCACCACAGCTGAGAGAGAACAGCTCGGCTTTGCTTCCCGAGTGAAAGGTTCCTAACAAGAAGATAGAAGGGGAGAGGTTCTGTTTGTTTTAAGTTTAAAAGTAGAGGTACTCAACTCTTTTTTCAATGAATGGGTTGTTCCTTTTCCAGTTTTGTTCATTTATTTTTGGCTGGGCCGGGTCTTCGCTGCTGCACTCTTTTCTCTAGTTGGGACTGGTAGGCTGTGCGCTCGCTTCCGTGCCCAGGCTTCTCACTGCAGAGCACAGGCTCTGGGGTGCTCACACTTCAGCAGGTGTGGTGCTCAGGTTAGTTGCCCCTTGGCCTGTGGAATCTTCCCGGACCAGGGATCGAACTCATGTCCCCTGAATTGGAAGGCAGATTCTTAACCACTGGACCCCCAGGGATGTCCTCAACTCCTTCATAGGGCTAGAGAAAGATGAATTTGTCGAGGGAGCTGGTGAAAAACCCAAGAGGGGGTATTTGGCACCAACCCCATATCCTCCTATTTCACAGCACCGTGCCCCGTGATGGCTAAGCGTTCTGCGTCCCCCGCTAGCCTGAGCTGAGGGACCGCTTCTCATGTCCCTTGGTAGCCCTGACACTTAAGTGGAGTGTCTGGTACGTAGGTGCTGGCGGTGTCTGTTGCATGAACACAGGAATGCATGGCGGCACGGGTAGAGGGGTGGGCCTGCACGGGAGGAAGGAGAAAGCTTCCTTTGAAACGGAGGGGAGGGTGGCTCTGCAGTGGGATGAGTCAAGTTTTGCTCATTTGATTTTTTCGTCTGAGAGAGTGACTAGGAATTTAAGGTCGGAACATACAAATAAGCTTACTTACTATTCAGTAAATGACAGTGATGATTTCACGTGATGCTTTTACTCGTCTGTATCTCTGTGTATTTGAGTCTTTAAAGTAGAAAGCTAATTTAATGTGCGTTTGGCATTTCTCTTAAAGTAATCATCCTAGTCCACACCATGGTCCGTCTTCCTCCTCTTCCAGGGACCCCTTACCCTCTGCTTCACGGCGCTCTCTCTGCTGTTAACCCGTCTCCAGTGACCTGGCCCCCGTTGCTCGTCTCTATGCTTCACCTGTAGGAGATGCATTTTCTGCCCTTGAAAGGGGAGCCAGTATCTTTTCTTGGAGATATTTGCAATCACAGCTGCATATAATTAGTTTTTACAGTCTTGGTCTATGTAAAGTGCAAACCCTCCCATTTTGCTGTGATTCATGGGCAGGTAAAAGAGCTCTGCACCAATTACAGTGTGTGTTTGTCTTCCCTAGCAGGCACGTCTCCCACACCAGCTGGGTGTCCTGCAGTTCTGCTCAGTTCTGATACCTTCTACCTGGAGGTACGTCGGATTCCACGGGTGTAAAGGGCTCAGTCCCACAAGACTGCCCTCTTCCCTGACTTCAGACTCCAGGTTACCACCTGTGCTTCTGACCAACCAGCTGCAGGCTGGAAGTTCCAACGGCCCCTTCCGGGTTCAGTTAATTTCCTAGAGCAGCTCACAGAACTCAGAGAGACATTTTCCTCGATTGTTGGTTTATTATGAAAGGAGGCGATGGAGGTTGCTGATGAGTATCCAGGTTGGAGCAGGCATGTGGGGAGAGGAGAGTTCCCCTGATCTCTCTGGGTCCCACCGCCCCCCCACCGCCCCGCGTCGCTACCTGTTCACCAGCCTGGATGCTCTCTGAAGCCCCATGCCTTTGGGATCTTTACGGAGGCGTCAGCACACAGGCCTGATGGATTGTTAACTCCACTCCCAGCCCTTCTCCAGAGAACGTGGGGTGGGGCTGAAAACTCCAGGCTGCTAGTCAGGACTCTGTCTTTCCAGTGACCATCCCCCAAGCAGCAGCCCACCCAGAGTCACCTCAACGGAACAAAAGACACTCCTGGCACCCAGGGCATCCCAAGGGTCCCCGGGAACCAGGGCAGAGGCCAGTATACACTTTCCACAGCATCCCAGATGGGGACGTGCATTGGATCAGAGTCACCTCAACGGAACAAAAGACACTCCTGGCACCCAGGGCATCCCAAGGGTCCCCGGGAACCAGGGCAGAGGCCAGTATACACTTTCCACAGCGTCCCAGATGGGGACGTGCATTGGACTATCCCGTCCTTCTGCTGGCTTCTTTCATGAGTTTGGCTTGGGAGCCAGGCTGCCTGGGTTTAGATCTCAGCTGAGCCGTTTAGCTAACTTTCATGGGAGATGCCGTGAGCACGAAGCTGGCTTTCCCAGGGCCTGACGCTTAACCATGACAGTTTGGCTGTGCTGACCCCAGTGAGTTCCCCAAATGTGGGAGACTCGGCTGCATGCTTTGTGGTAGGGGACTGCGTGTGCACTTTGACCTGTAAAGAGAAAAAAGAGTGACTTTCACTCACTCTGTCTGCACAGTGAGTGAGTGAAAGTCGCTCAGTCATGTCCGACTCTTTGCGACCCCATAGACTGTAGCCCGCCAGGCTCCTCCGTCCATGGGATTCTCCAGGCAAGAATACTGGAGTGGGTAGCCATTCCCTTCTCTGGGGGATCTTCCTGACCCAGGGATCGAACCCGGCTCTCCTGCACTGCAGACAAGATTCTCTACCTCTGAGCAACCAAGTGGACATTACTAATAGCTCATGGGATTGTTGCAAGGAATATATGGGTTCATACAGATAATGCTTTTATAGCATCCCCTGGCACAGTAAGTGTTAACTGTTACTACTATTTTTGTTATTTGTTGGGAGGCCTGGGGGAGGCATTTTTATAGCCCCAGACATTTTTTAGACTCCTTCCCTGGCTTCTTACACTCTACTGAATTATAATTAATCTTCCCTAAGACACAACAGTTGTGGTAAGTTCATTTCCCTTTCTTGACTCATGTCCAAAATGCCATTTAATATATGCAAAGTTAAAAGTTTTCCAGGGAAGAAGTTTTGAAAAGTTCTCCTCACGAAGTTAGAGTTCGGTTCTAAGCCAGTGTTAATGTTGTGGTTATCGGTGGTCATGTTTCATTGTCTGTATTAAGCAGACTAATCGTATTTTTGCGCATGTGTCTGTTGATGTAAGACAGTGTCTCTTGGGAAGTGTATAATGTAGAGAATTTTGAACCTGGGATGACTATCCGTATTTGCATTTATTTCAGCACATCTTAGGATGTGAGTTTTCCTTTCTTCTTGTTCCTGCCTTGGGGCCGTGGTGTTCCATTCTCAAGCCCCAAGCCTCCTGTGGCTGGGAGCGCAGCGATTCCGCGATCCCTGCAGTGTCTTCCTGATGAGAATCCTCTCGGGAGAAGGAGGCAGGGGAAGGGTCTCGCGGTTGACGTGTGAAAAGGCACTTCTGTGCTGAGAACTCCGAGCGGCAGACGAGG
Organism: Kobus ellipsiprymnus; assembly: GCA_006410655.1. Taxonomy (NCBI): domain Eukaryota; kingdom Metazoa; phylum Chordata; class Mammalia; order Artiodactyla; family Bovidae; genus Kobus; species Kobus ellipsiprymnus. The sequence continues at coordinate 1,088,592 of SJYR01000602.1, read as the reverse complement.
ACCACGCCCCGTGGCGAAAGCTGCAGGCTCGTCTGTTAGCGCTGTGGCTTCGAGCCTGCTGGCGTTTACGAGTAGCAGAGTCCTTCAAAGCCCACCCATTTTTCTTGTCTGAGATTTCACCCATCATTCTTACTGACTTGCCACACATCATGTTAACTGCGATGTAGATGCTTGTTTCTCTGGCCCCAGACTCACTTGTTCCGCCTTTGAACTTGGTGCAGACTCTGTCGTGACCTTGCCATGTGGTGGTCCCTCCTGCCTTGGTCAGGTGGGGGGACCGTGTCCTCACTCCCATCACAGAAACTGGATGTCCAGTGCTCTTGGGACCTGAGACCGGTGGGACCAGGCAGGAGCAGAAATAAAGGAAACGCATCCTTTTCTTTCTGGACCCACAGCTACCACTGGGAGGTGGAATGGTCATCTCTTTGGGGGTGTCGGTTGGAGTGAAATTGTTGTCTTTCTAAAGCAATGCTGTATTTTAGGATATAGTTGATTTCACAGTGCTTTTCAAATATTAACCCGATATATAAGTCTCTGGGGGCAGATCGCGAATAAATCTTAAAGCACAAGCTTTCAGGAATAAAAGTTAAGCTCTTCAGAGTTGTCAGCTTGAGGGGGGAAAAGAAATGAGATAATCCTTCAGAAAAGAAGCGTCATACGGAAGTGTGAGTTGGCGTCTGAATGTAGGTTAACTTTCTTCCCCAGAAATAACGGTGAAAGGATGCCTCTTCGCTGCGGCATCCTGCGAGGACGTGCGGCGAATCCTGTCTCAGTCACATGGGCGTTAGCGGCAGCAGCCTCTCAGCTCCCGCTCCGCCGGGCGCCGGCCCGGGCGCTGGGGGCCATCCCGGGCACTGGGGGCCCGAAGTGCAAACCCAGACAGAGCGCGGCTCATGGAGTTTGCGTCCCAGTTGGGGAAGAAAGTAAATATAGACCTGAAGGAGCAGGTCACACAGCAAGAGGAAAGATGGGTTCCTTTATCAGGGAAAAGTGAAGGCGCTGTGGCTAGGTGGTCAGGAATCTGCCTGCAGCGCGGCAGAACCTGGGTTCAGTCCCTGGGTCAGGGAGACCCCCTGGAGGAGGAGATGGCAACCCGTTCCAGTATTCTGACCTGAGAGTCCCATGCACAGAGGAGCCTGGCTATATAGACCTGAAGGAGCAGGTCACACAGCAAGAGGAAAGATGGGTTCCTTTATCAGGGAAAAGTGAAGGCGCTGTGGCTTAGGTGGTCAGGAATCTGCCTGCAGCGCGGCTGAACCTGGGTTCAGTCCCTGGGTCAGGGAGACCCCCTGGAGGAGGAGATGGCAACCCGTTCCAGTATTCTGGCCTGAGAGTCCCATGCACAGAGGAGCCTGGCGGGTCACAAAAACTCGGATACAACTGAACAGCTAGCATGCACACACAAGTGGGGGCCGTTTCTGGGGCGAACACTTCAGTCTGAAATAGTGATCAGATGAGGTCGTGCTGGGGCGTGACAGGCGGACAGAAATGTGGAGAAGGTGAGGGAGCTGGGCCTTCATACACCTGGCGGGGGCCTTCCACAGAGGAGAGGTGGGGCACTGGCTCGGCCCGGGAGCCTGCCCGGTGCCCGATGTGGGGACAGTGTGGGCTGGACAGAGCTGTTGGGGAAGACAGGGGAGGTGGAGCCAGCCGTGGGGGGTGAGGGCGCATATCTCATGGACCATTGTGGGGACTTACTTTACATGCCTCAGTGAAATGGGGAGATCCTGGCTGGTTTTCAGCCGAGGGGGGTAACATGATCTGACTTAAATTTTGGAAGGGTGATTTTGGGTGCTGTGTCGGGAGCAGACCGTGGAGCGGGTAGAAGCCAGGCCACCTCTCCGGGGCTGTTACAGGGAGCGTGCAACAGGTGGTGTGGCTGGACCAGGGTGGGGGCAGGGGAGATGCCTGGCAGTGATCCGATGCTGGGCGTGTTTTGAGAATGGAGCCGGCATGTTTGCCAGGGGATGGATGAGCAAGACCAGGGAGTCGGGGTTGATGCTGGGGGCTTGAGTCTGAGCATCCAGGGAACGTGTTGCTGTCAGCGGAGGTAGGCAGATTCTGGGCGGCACGTGTGCATGCCTGTGTGTGCGTGTGCACGGCGGGGTAGAGGGGTCTATTTTGTGTCTTTCTCTTCTCACGTCTAAACTGTATGAAGCTCATTTTTGGAGAAAATTGTAAGTTCTCCGATTAGAGTTCCTGAACAGGCACACACACACACACACGCACGATATCCTCGGGGAAAGTGGGTCCCGTGTGACGGACGGTCGCCACCACTGGTCCCGGGACTGCAGGGCAGGTACCATCAGTGGGGGGGTGCTTAAACAACAGGCGTTTATTTTCTCACAAATCTGGTGGCTGGAAGTCCAAGCTCAAGGTGTCGGCAGGTTTAGTTCCTTCCGAGCACTTTATCCTTGGCCTGCAGATGGCTGCCCCTAACGTGTCCTCACGTGCTCTTCCCTGCACACGCGTATCCCTGGTGCCTCTGTGTGTCCTGGCCTCCTCATCTTATAAGGGAACCAGTCAGATTGGATTAGGACCCCCTAACAGCCTCCTGGGGACATGCTCACCTCTTTAGAGCTCGTGTCTCTAAACATGGCATCTTCTGAGGTGCTCGGGGTGGTTAGCCTAGGAATTTTTGGAGGACAAAATCCAGCTGCTGACACTGGTCTTCCTTGGTGTCTGGGAACCGGAAGGGGTGTCATTAGAGTGCTTTGCACGTGTGCACTTGTTTCTGCTCAGTGCCTTGGTCGCGTCTGACTCTCTGCGACCCTGTGGACTGCAGCCCACCAGGCTCCTCTGTCCAGGGGATTCTCCAGGCAGGAATACTGGAGTGGGTTGCCATTTCCTCCTCCAGGGAATCTTCCCGACTCAGGGATTAAACCTGCATCTCCTGTGTCTCCTGCATTGGCAGACAGGTTCTTTACCACTGCCCCACCCAGAAATGACTCCTGAAATGAGACTGTCAATATTCCTCACGTTAAAGAGCAGAACATTGAAATAAATGCTCTTACTGTGTATATTCATTTCACTCTCTCAGGACTCTATTAAGTGCTTGTTATGAATTAGGGTTTGAAACAGAGAAGAGTCTCTCTGTGAGAGGGTTCTCCTCGTCCAGCTGAGCGGCCACATCCGTGGGTGACCTGTGCAAGAGGCTGGAAAGGAGCAGCTGGGGAAGTTGGCAGAGAAGCAGAACGTGGTACCTGGAAAGCCAAGGAACGGAGGCGTTTTCAATGGAGAGAGTTGGCATTCACAAGCCTCAACGACTACAGTTGAAACATGAATGAGAGTGAAGACAGAATTAGTGAGAAAACCGAAGTATCCCAATTTTGCAATACAGGAAGAATGGAACAAAGAGAAGAAACCCAGCTGCATCAGATTAGTAACATTGACAAAACCGGAGGCCAGCCTGCAGGCGTCCGGACAGCTGGCCCACATGCCATCTTGACCACCGGGCTCTCACCATGACAGTCTGCACCCCACTGTGGTGTCATTCACAAGACCATCACCCTGCGAGGTGGGTGTTCACAAGCTGGATTGCACATTGCAGACACGTTGGATGAGCTATCTGACATTCAGCGTGTCCTCCTGCCTGCAGGGTTCCCCCTCCATTTCTTCTCACAGAAAGGTCCACCATTCACACGCTGACAACCCAAAGTGGACTTTAATTTAATTTTTTAAGATTTTTTAATGTGGACTAGTTTGAAAATTTTTATTGAATTTGTTGCAGCGTTGTTTCTATGGTTTTGGATTTTTTTTTTTTTTTTTTGCAGGGCGGGGGTGGTGGGGCACGGTGCATGTGGGATCTTAGCTCCCTGACCAGGGATCGAACCCACACCCCTGCATTGAAAGGTGAAGTCTTAGCCACTGGACTGGCAGGGAGGTGTCCCCTAAAGTGGATTTTATCAAATGGGGAAAACGGGGTATCTCGAGACCCTAACTGGTACACGGTGCCCTGCACGGCCCTTTTAAGGACGACAGGCGCCGAGGGTGGGAGGCTCCTTTGGTCTCAGGCTTGTTCACAGGCGTTCACGCTCGTGGCAGGCCTCTGAAGGATGGAACCTCTGTCACACCAGGCCTCGCAGCCGGAATGCTCCTCTCCTGGAACCATTCAGAGTGAGGCGTCAGAGTGCTTCAGGGTGGAGAAGGTCTTCCCTCGCCTGCTAGAACCACTCTGCAGCATGGCACTGGGCTCCGGCGACGGCTTTGCAGGATGTGGGAACCCCTGTGGGTGGAAGCGTTGGGGCTGCAGTCTCTAAGGCGTGCTTCCTGGCCTCTGCTGCACCGTGTGATCTCTTGGGGCGTCCCGGCCGCACTCATTGGATCAGGATCTCATTGGGTCCGGGGCCGGGGCAGCCCCTGGGGGATCCTAGTATGCAGGTGCAGACGTGAGCCGCTGCCCTGATGGAGATGCCAGCCCTAGAGCTGAGACAGCCTGACAGGCAGTTCTCAAGGCCGTGCCTGTCCGGGAGCGGGTCTCTGGAAGCTGTGATTCTCCAGGTGGAATATTATGAAACGTGCTTGACCTTCGCTCTGTAACCAGCACGTGACCTTCATCTGGGGGGAACTGAAGTCGTTCGTCTTCCTTTCCTTCTCCCCAAATAATATTCTGGCTCACACTCACTGAGAGCTTCAAGGGCTTTGTGTATTAAGTGCTGTATATGTACTTCAGTCCTCACGAGGATCCTGGGAGATGGTCTTTATTGCAGTCATGCGTATTTGCAAGCAAGGACACGGGGGCAAAGAAAGCTGCAGTCATCTGCCCAGAATTACACGGCTGGTGCTTGAACCCAGGTGCCCTGGCTCTGGTGCCCTGCTTCTCCATCCACGGAGAGAAAGCCAAGCACTGATTCACTTTGCAGGTATTTACGGGCCCCTGCAGCGTGCCAGGCCTTTACACATACTTTCATTTTGAATTAGGGGCAGCTTAACAGGTAACAGGCCTGCGTAATGCTCTCAGAAACACATGACTGAAAATCAATTTCAAAATAATTATTCTTGGTAGATGTCCTATAACACGTAGCTATTTAATTGACTGTATTTTGTTTTACTCTCTCTGAGACGCCCTCTTTAGCCCGTGGTTTACTTAAAAGCGTGTTGTTTGATTTCTAAGTGTTTAGAGATTTCTTTGTCTTTCTGTTACTCGTTTCTCCTTTGAATTCATTATGATCAGAGAACACACCCTATATAATTTCAGTTCTTTTCAGACTGTTGGTTTGCTTATGGCCCAAGATATAGTCTATCTTGTTGAAAGTTCCATGGGCTTCAAAAATACATATCTCACGCTTGTGTTGGGTGGAGTGTTCTGCACATACGGTCAGATCCTGTTGGCTGACTCTGTTGTTCACGTCTTCCGTATCCTTTCTGATTTGTGTCTAGTAGTTCGGTAAGTTGCTGACGAGGGCACCAAAGTCTCCAACCATAATTGTGGATTTGTCGGTTTCCGTTTTCGGCTTTCTTGCTTTTTGCTCTGCGTGTTTTGCAGCTCTGTTCTTTGGTGCATATGCGTTTAGGGTCACTGTGTCTTCCTGATGGAACGATGCCTTTATTATTTGATAATGTTCCTCTTTGTCTCTAGGAAGATTCTTTGTTCTCAAGTCTGTCTCATCTTTTTAAGTTAATTAATTAGACTGTGTTGGGTCTTAGTTGCGACACACGGGATCTTCGCTGTGTCATGTCGGATCTTTCACTGCGGCACATGGATTCTCTAGTTACAGCGTGGGACTCAGTAATTGGAACATGCAGGCTTAGTTGCTTCTTGGCCTGTGGGGTCTTAGTTCCCTGACCAGGGGTTGAACTCACATCCCCTGCATTGCAAGGCAGATTCTCAGCCACTGGAAAAAGTCGAACCACTGGAGTTTCTCACCAAGAAAAGTCCCCCTGCTTTATCTCCCCGGCCCCTCTTGTTTCACTAGTGGCTTTCTTCATCCTTTTCCCTCCAGTTTACGTGTGTCATTTTGTCAATCTGAAGTGAATTTCTTGGAGACAGCTGTACTTGTGTGTTTTTTTTTAATCCACTCTACCAATCTCCTTTTTAAAATTGATATATTTAGGCCATTTAGACTTAAGGTAATTAAGATCTGTTAGAGTTTGTCTCCCAAGTTAACAGCGTAACACTTTACATAACATACATAACCAAGGCACATTTTCTTTCGGAGAGTTCACCAAGAGATGAAATTACGAACAGCTGCCACTGGGTTCTTGCCAAGGTACCTCTATTTGTGTGATTTTTATGTTCTGAGTGTCCCAGGGTGACGTCAGTAACACCGAGACACAGCGGCTGGCGGTGCTTGCGTCTGCTCGTGGCACCGGCGCGGCGTGTTTTGGTGTTTACAGGCCTGGACTCCTTGCTCTCGCTCCGTTATCACTGCTGTGTTGCAGACGGTCCTAGAACCTAGTGGCCTTTGATCCCCACCTTCACATGCTAACAGACTCTGTGGGTCCACAGTTCAGAAAGGACCCCGTGGGGACAGCTGTCCCCGTCTTAGCTTGCCTGCGGTCATGTCTGGGAAGGCAGGAAGGCTGAGGGGACTCACCCTGGGGAGACAGGCCCCCGAATGCGCCTTCCCTTGCAGGTCTGGCAGCGGGCTGTGGTGGTGTGAGCGCCAGGACGGCCCTTGGGCCTGGCTGCCTCGGGGCAGTCAGCCTCTTACGGGACGGTCTGGGCTCCACGAGCTAACGTTCCAGCAAACCAAGTGGCCGCTGCGTCACTCTGCTGTCCTCCCTTGGGTGAAGTAGTCACAGGCCCACTCATTCCAGGGGACAGGCCCTCCCTTGATGGGAACCTTGTCAAGTGGTTTGGGGGTCGTGACATACGTGAGAAAAAATACTTAGGGTGTGTGTGTTAGTTGCTCGGTCGTGTCTGACTCCTTGTGACCCTATAGGCTATAGCCCTCCAGGCTCCTCTGTCCATGGAATTCTTCAGGCATGAATACTGGCGTGGGTTGCTATTCCCTTCTCCAGGGGCTCTTCCCCAGCCAGGAATCAAACCCTGGTCTCCTGCATTGCTGGCAGATTCTTTACCATCTGAGCCACCAGGGAAGCCCTAAATAGGTTAAGTAGTATTGTTTTTCTTTTAAATTCTCTAAGTTGAAAAAATTTTATATTAAAACTATCATCTGAAAAGTTTTCCAGGTGGCTCAGTGGTAAAGAATTTGCCTGCCAATTCAGGAGACATGAGAGACGTGGGTTCGATCCCTGAGTCGGGACGATTCCTTGGAGAAGGAAATGGCAACCCACTCCAGTATTCTTGCCTGGTAAATCTCATGGACAGAGGAACCTGGTGGGCTACAGTCCAGAGAGTCGCAGAGTCAGACACGACTCACACTCACACTCACAGCAGCCATCACGTGAAAACCACATATCCTGAGACTTCTTTGTGTTGATATCCGGTGGAATTGCTTTTATGGTTAAAGTAGGTCAGTCTCAGACTGAGGTAGGTTGCTGTAGGAATTATCTAATGGCTTGTGACCCTGGGATCACAGTGTGTTTCTCCGGGTTTATTGTGACTTCACAAAGCACAGTGAGTCACGCACTGTTTAGCATGTGTCCCGTGCGGTTGGAGAAACCGAAGCTTTGAGAACTGACTTTGTGCAACGTCACAGAGCAAGTCAGTGCTTGAATGGAATTAAATGCAGTCTCTCCGTGTCCTGGGCTGGTGTCTCTGTGAGCATGTTCCCTGGCTCTGTCATCTAAGACGATCTCTGGTGTCTAATGCCTGACGATCTGAGGTGGATGGAACTGATAATAATAATAGGAATGAAGTGCCCAGTAAATATGATGTGCTTGTATCATCTTGAAAGCATCTCCCCCATCTGTGAACAAGCTGTCTTCCCGGAGATCGGCCCCTGGTGCCGAAAGGGTTGGGGACCGCTGATCTCGGGTGTCCTTTAGACTGTGCCACCTCGCGGAGTGGCCGACCCTAGCTCGGCGTCCTGAGCGGGCTGTTCTGCTGGACGCGATGTTCCTGCTGTGACAGGCCTCACAGCTCCTAACAATCTGCGCTGAGCTGTTTCTTCTGTGCTCCTCGCCTCAGAGGAAAGGCGCCTTCACTTCCTTACTGCGATCCAGCTGACGCACGTCCGTGTCTGTTTCTAAGCATGAGGAGGAAAATGTATCTCAGGATGTATTCTTCCCCCCAAAAGCTGATCTCAACAGGTTTTCCTTCAAAACATTATGGTGATGAGAACATACTTTTCTTTTAAAGTTTAAAACTGTTATAGTTTAGCTCTTGAGATTATTCAAAAAATAAAAGAAAGTCTACAAACCAGGATCCAAATAAAACCAACCCGCTGTGTGGTGGCAAGTAGCCCGACCTTGGTGAGAGTGCCAGGCATGGGAGACCCACGACCCGCCTAGCCCCCGCCCGGCCCTAGGATCGTCCAGTTTTCTGCATAGACTCGTCCTCCCTTCTCCACGTCCCCCAGGCACTTGCCTCTCGGGCAGTGTGCCCCCATCTCCTGGCATTGCCAGGGGCTTCTCGCCACACGTGTGCTCCAGGCAGCCCCGGGTGTCATTCATCTTCACGGCTCCAGTCTGTTACCGTGATGGAAGGTGCATATTAGGGGACCATGGGGAGAAGGAGCCACGGGATTGATGGCTCTCAGAAGCATAACCCATTAGTCACTAGCCTTCTGCGCCTGTGGCCCTGGAGTGTTTGCCAGAGATGATTCATTATTCAGATTTATTTAAAATGCTGCCCAAGTTTGGGCCATAGCCAGACTTTATCACATAATGAAGAAGAGGTTCAAAGAGAAAAGAGCCTTGGGGTCTAGAGAGAGCTTTGGGCGTAGGCTTTCCAGGCTGCCGTGGTCCTGGTTCCTGTCTCTTTCTGTGACCCTGGAAGTAGCAGGGCACGGGCCCAGCCCTGCCCTGGGGTCTCTGAACACGGCCCCTCCCAGCAGAGCTCCCTTGACGCCAAGGTAGTTCTGAGTTTACTGTCTAACATTTGTAAACCAGTCATTTCAGGTAAACCCGTCATTCCACAATTTAATAGGTCTGATGGGGGTGTCCAGGAACCTGCTTACCAGTTTCTACCAGCAAAAACAAATACAGGCCAATCAATCTCTGTTTTGGTAGAGAGCGGTGGCTTGTGTGCCGGCCCTCTTGATTCTTTTACTCTTCAGCTTGCTGTGGTTTGTCTGTCATGAGGAAGCCCCACGTAAATATACATATTTCCCCTGGGTGTCCAGTGGTTCAATGTTACAGTCCCTCTGTGAAGTTAAAATCAGTTCTTAACCATGGGCTAATCAGAGGAGTCAGCCAAATAAAATAAACGCATATAGGAAGTCAACTTCAGGCTTGCCTTGAAGCACAAAGCAGTGGGTGTGGTGTGGATGCTTTGCACATTGTGATTCGATTTTTAAGACTCAGGGTCATGAAATAGCTTAAGGTGCCACGAAGTGAGTGGTGAAGCTGGGGTCAGGAAGGGGGTCCCTGGCTTAGGTGCCGCCCAGCACAGTGGCTGTCAGGACAGCGCGGGGCCCGGGCCTGTCTGTAGCGGGTAGGAGGCTGTTATAATTGTGTTGCTGATGATTGGTGGTGTAGGTGTGCCATGACACAGGGTTGTGCTAAACAGTATGGGGGATGTAGTCAGATAAACGGTCGTAGTATCCAGTACGTACAGGTTAGTTATTTGAAAATTCCAGTTGATATTAGAAATGGGTTTTTTTTCAAGCAATAGCTAAGAAAAATCCTATTGAAATATTGATAAAAAAATTATCTTGATTCAAATAATTATCTATGTTAATTTATGTATCACCAGACTTCTTAGCAGAACATCAAGGTTATCACATAAGATGACCAAAAAGGCACATGAACAGATGCTCAGCGTTGACAATTATTAGAGAATGCAAATCAGAACTACAACGAGGTATCACCTCACACTGGTCGGAAAGACCATGATCACAACGTCTACAAATAATAAATGCTGGGGAGGGTATGGAGAAAAGGGGACCCTCCTGTACTGTTGCTGGGAATGTAAATCGGTGCAGCCACTATGGAGAGCAATACGTAATGTCCTTAAAAGCTAAAAATAGGGCTACCATATGATCCAGCAATCCCACTCCTAGGCATGTATCTGGAGGAAACCATAATTCGAAAAGATACACGCACCCCTATGTTCGTAGCAGGGCTGTTTCCAATAGCCAGGACATGGAAGCAACCTTAATGTCCACCAGCAGAGGAGTGCATAAAGAAGACGTGCTGCACGTATAATGGGATATTACTCAGCCATAAAAAAGAATGAAATAATGCCATTGGCAGCCACATGGTTAGACCTAGAGATTATCGTACTAAATGAGGTGAGCTGGACAAAGACAGACATATATCATATGATATCACTTATACATGGAATCTGAAAAAAATCGTACAAAAGAGCTTATATAGAAAAGGGAAATGAACCCACAGATGTAGAAAATGAACTTATGGTTACCAAAGGGGAAAAGAGGGGAAGGGATAAATTAGGAGTTGGAAATTAACACATACACACTACTATGTATAAAACAGATAACCAACAAGGACCTACTGTATAGCATAAGGAACTATACCCAGCATTTTGTAATAACCTATAAGGGAAAACAATCTGAAATATACATATATATAGTAATATATAAAATATATGCATATATAAAGTAGAATCACTATGCTGTACACCTGAAATTAACACAACATTGTAAATCAACTGTACCTCAGTTAAAAAAAAATTTTAAAAGAATCCTGGTCTCTGGGTCTACAGTGACTTTAAAAAATGAGTGATTGGGTCCAGTGTACAAGCATATTTGAGGTCAGTGTATATCGCATGACAAGAGGAGGGTTTGCCCAGGGCCCTGACCCCTATGACCAAGAGCAGTGACGCAAGGACTAATGGAGTAAAGTGGGGCGATGTCATGGTAATGAGTAATGATGTCATAGGAATGAGAGTGGTTATACTGTTACCATAATTACTGTTGCTGGCATCACCGAGTGCTTCCTGGTTACCAGGCATATTTGCGTGTGTTCATTTATTTAGTGTTCACAGCAGCCCGACAAAGAACTAGGTGCTACTGTTGATCCTGTTTCTTAAAAGACCTCCCTGATGGCTCAGCAGGCAAAGAATCCGCCTCAGTGCAGGAGACGTGGGAGACGTGGGTTCACTTCCTGGGTCAGGAAGATCTCTGGAGGAGGCAAATGGCAGCCCCCACCAGTATTCTTGTCTGAAAAATCCCATAGATAGAGGAGAAGGCAAGCTACTGTCCAAAGGGTCAAGGTGTCAGGCACAACTGAGCAACTAAGCGTGCACAGATTTCTTAAAGATGAGGAAATTGCTATCAGGGAATGAGATATAATATGTTACCTCACCCTTCAAACATGAGGGTTTTTCTTTTTTAAATTATAAAAGTATGATAAAATTTACAGAACATTTGGAAAACGCAGAACAAAGTTACATATAGTTACATTACATATAACGATTTTTAAAGTAGATTTTTAGTTGGGGTTTCAATCAAACTCTCAAAAATTAATAGAATAAATAGACAGGGAAGTAGAAAGATAATAGTAGGTCTGAAAATCACTGTGAACCAGTTCATCATAATTAAGATGTATACAATTTTCACACAACAGCAGGATACAAATTCTATTCAAATTGCCATAGACTGTAAACCAAGAGACACGGGAGTATATCCAGGGGACATAAAACAAGGTACAAAGATTTCATGGTCTAAAGGTATTGAAATCATACAGAATCTATTCTCCTGCCACTGTGGAATTATGTTAGGAATCAATATCAAAAAATATTTGAAAATAAGCCACATATTTTCAAATGTAATATGACATTTACCAAGAGAGATCTTTGACTTAGCCTTTGAAAGCCTCAATAAAATTAGAAGACTGAAAAAACACAGAGGGTGACTGCAGAGAAGAATTTAAATGAGAAATTCATATCAAAGATACTTTGTAAATCCCATGTATTTGGAAATTAAATGTCTGCTTTTAAATGATGGATGTATCAAATAATCCATAACAAGGAAAATTAGGAAATATTTGTAGCAGAATAAAAATGAAAGAGAATTTATAAGAATTTATTGTATGTAGCTGAAGCTGCTCAATGCAACTAAATACAATGTAGCTTCTTGAATAAAATATGAAAACAAATAATGGACACGCACATGAGAAAATTGAACAGAATCTGTGCTTTAGTTAATAATACTGTATCATGTGTTAAATTTTTTTTTTTGCAGCATAGTATTTCTTTATATTCTCAGAAGTTTCAAGTCTGATTCAAATTTCTTTTTTAAAAATCAGTAAAATAATAAGCTCTTCAGACTTTCAGCAGTAATACTAAATGCCAGAATAAATGCAACTATATCAAAGTTTTGAGTAGATATAAATTAGAAATCTAGCATTCTATTCATACTTAGTCACAGAGTTGGAACCAAAATGTCATGGACTTTTAGCTAAGCAAAAATTCAAGTTTTCTTATATATATGTGTGTGTGTATATATGTATGTATATATATATATATATTATATGTAGGTGTATATACACACACACACACACACACAAAAGCTTTTCTGCTACACTTGATAAAGACTTGAGAAAGAATAACAAAAAAAGATGGTGCAATTAGAAAACATAAACAATAAAGTGGAAACACTGATTATGAAATAGAAAAAGTGAAAACTAGATAAAAGTTAAAGGGCATCATAAGGTCCTGTTGCCTTTAAACATGGTTGCCCTCTAGAATCACATCTAGAGCTTTGAAGAAAAAAAGGAATACCTAGGCATTTGTATATTTCAGAAAATTCCAAGATAATTCTAATGTGCATGGGTTTTGAAAACTGATTCCAGTGTTTTCTATTAAAAGTAGTACTTTAGTATACAGAATTCTCTAATTTTCTGTGTACCATTATGCAATGGTATTAAAATGAATAATTGTTACATAATCAAAATAGTAAAAGATGTTTATCAGGTTTAACAATAGCGAGACAAAAAATAGTGTGACAAAATAGCAAGTCACAGTGGAAACATGATTAACAGTATACAATAATTGCACACAATTTGGGGGGTTGAGTAGAGTGATAGTTAGTGGAAGTGCCTACCTGTGCGTGTTTCATCCCCCTAGCCTCGTGTATGTATTTGGTCGGTGCATTTAATCCATTTACCTTTAAGGTAATTATCAATATGTGTAATCCTATTAGCATTTTCTTAATTGTTTTGGGTTTATTTTTTGTAGGTGTTTTTCTTTCTCTTGTGTTTCCTGCCTAAAGAAGTTCCTTTAGCGTTTGTTGTGAAGCTGGTTTGGAGGTGCCAAATTCTCCTAACGTTTGCTGGTCTGGAAAGCTTTTGATTTCTCCATCAAATCTGAACCAGAGTCTTGCTGGGTAGAGTATTCTTGGTTGTAGTTTCCTCCCTTTCATCGCTTTAAATATGTCATGCCATTCCCTTCTGGCTTGTAGAGATTCTGTTGAGAAGTCAGCTGATAGCCCGATGGGAGTTCCCTTGTATGTTATTTGTCATTTCCCTTTTGTTTCTTTTAATATTTTATCATTTTAATTTTCATCATTTTGATTACTGTGTGTCTTGGTGTGTTACTGCTTGGGTTTATCCTGCCTGGGACTCTCTGTACTTCCTGGACTTGGTTGAATTCTTTCCTTTCCCGTGTTAGGGAGGTTTTCAGCTACTATCTTTTCAAATATTTTCTCAGGTCCTCTCTCTTTTCTCCTTCTGGGACCCCTATAATGTGAATGCTTGTGCGTTTAATATTGTCTCAGAGGGCTCTTAGGGTGTCTTCATTGTTTTTTTTTTTTCCCATTCTTTTTCCTATATTCTGTTTTGCAGCAGTGATTTCCCCCATTCTGTCCTCCAGGTCATTTATCCATTCTTCTGCCTCAGTTATTCTGCTATTTATTCATCTTTGTTTGTTTGTTCTTCTAGGTCTTTGCCAAACATTTCTTGCATCTTCTCTTTTTTTTTTTTTCTGAGATCCTGGATCATCTTCATTATTATTATTCCAAATTCTTTTCCTGGAAGTTTGTCTATCTCCACTTCATGTAGTTGTTTTTCTGGGGGTTTTGTCTTGCTCCTTTATCTGGGACATACCCTCTGCCTTTTCATTATGATTAATTGGCTCGGATATGGTTTTGGTTCTGGCAGCCGTGGGCTTGTTGTTCTTGCGTCTTCTGTCTGCCCTCTGGTGGAGGAGCCCAAGAGGCTTGTATAAGCTTTCTGTAGGGAGCAGTGGTGGCGGGGAAACTGGGTCTTGCTCGGGTGGGCAGGGCCACACTGAGTAAAACTTGACCCGGGTTGCCGATGGATAAGGTTGTGCCCTCTCCCTGTTAGTTGCCTGCGGGGACGCAGTGCTGGAGTCTGCAGGCTCTGTGGTAGGAAATGGTGAGCTCCCAGAGGGCTCACACCAAAGGGCACCTCCCAGGACCGCTGCTGCCAGCGCCCTGTCCACTTGGCAGGCCACTGCCCACCCATGCCTCTATAGGAGACCCTCCAGCACGAGCAGGTAAGTCTGATTCAGTCTCCTGTGGGGTCACTGCTCCTTTACCCTGGGTCCTGGTACATGCAGGATTTTGCTTGTGCCTTCCAAGAGTGAATTATCTGTTTCCCCAGTCTTATAGAAGTTCTGCAGTCCAGTCACCTTGGCCTTCAACGTCAGGTTCCGTGGGGATTCCTGGTCCCTTTGCCTGATCCCCAGGCTGGGAAGCCTGACGTGGGGCTCAGCAACACAAGAGTGGGAGAGCTTCTTTGGTACTGTTGTTCCCGTGTGTGGGTCAGCCAGCGGGAGGTGTGGGATTTGATCATATCGTGACTGCGCCGCCCCCTCACCATCTTGTTGCAGCCTCCGTCTGCGATGCAGGGTGTCTTTTTTTGATGGGTTCCAGCGTCGTCCTGTCGGTGGTGGTTCCATAGCTAGCTCTGATTTTGGTGCTCTTGCTGGAGGAGATGAGCTCACGTCCTTCTACTGTGCCATCTTGAACCTAAATCCCAGGAGTGAGTTTTAAGACTCACTAAATGTATTGTGTACAGGTGATTAGCTTTCTGAAGAACCTTTGTTGATGCTTTTCTCCTCTCAAAAGTCAATCTCAAAGAGAAAGGAAGGACAGAAAAGAAAGAAGAATCATAACCATCCTTTTGGTGTTAGCTTCCCTTATAGCTCAGTTGGTAAAGAATTCATCTGCAATGCAGGAGACCCTGGTTTGATTCCTGGATTGGGAAGATCCCCTGAAGAAGGGATAGGCTACCCACTCCAGTATTCTTGGGCTTCCCTTGTGGCTCAGCTGGTAAAGAATCCGCCTGCAGTGCGGGAGACCTGGGTTCGGCCCCTGGGTTGGGAAGATCCCCTGGAGAAGGGATAGGCTACCCACCCCCAGTATTCTTGGGCTTCCCTTGTGGCTCAGCTGGTAAAGAATCCGCCTGCAATGCGGGAGACCTGGGTTCGGTCCCTGGGTTGGGAAGATCCCCTGGAGGAGGGAAAGGCCACTCACTCCAGTACTCTGGCCTGGAGAATCCCATGGACTGTACAGTGCATGGGGTCGCAAAGAGTCGGACGCGACTGAGCGAGTTTCACTTTTGATGTTGAGATTAACTGGCCTTTAAGAGCTTGGCCATGACCAGCTCTTAGATTCACAGCCATCCTGCTGTCACCCCCTGAATGCATCGTTCATGACCTGGGACAAGTTAATCAGTTCCTGTGTAGGCCTCTGTTCTGTCCTCTGTAAGAGGATGCCGTGAACCGCAGGTCCTGTAGAAGCTTCCTTAGAACTGAGATGATATCTGTAAACTTGGTGCAGCTGTTTGGGCCACACGGCCTCTCCGTGGGGGTGGGCTGGACTCGTAGTTGTGGACACATGACTCATGGTCACCAGAGACAAGGGTGGGGTCACACTGCCCCTGCTCTCTGACCCTTAACCCCTGTGTGTTGCCGCTGCTGTGTCTTGAGTTGCTTGTGTTCCCACAGTCTGGACTTACTGTTCACATGCTCAGAGAGGTAGCCAGCATCTGGGGGGAAGTGTGAGAAGGGGAGACGAGTCCCACCCCCAGGGTTTGCTCCAGAACCCGGGACCCCTCTGCTCAGTCCAGGCGGTATCGCCTGCGCGGCTTCCATGTCGGTTCCTTAGAGGAGAGAGGAGGGCCGCCGAGACCCTTCCCCGGGCGGAGACCCATTTCCGGAGAGGAGGCCGTGGGCTTGGAGCCGGTCCTGCCTTGAGGGCGGGAGCTGCGGGGAGGTGGGGGAGGCCTGACTCCAGGGCAGCCGGTCTCCCCGGGAGCCTGCTCCTCCGTGAAGCCTCCAGGCCTCAAGAGCCAGTTCTTGGGACTCGGTGGTCACGTGTGACCTTGGCCCCTGAGCTGTGGTTCCTCTCTTGGGCCCATTTCTCGCCCCCCGCCCCGACCCTGCCTTTCCTTCTACCCCACCCCACCCACCCCGGCCCAGGCCAGACCCCGACGAGTGCCCTCAGCCCCTGACACTGCACAGGATGCGCGGAGCCGCCCGGATCAGGGAGTCTGGGCTCTCCCCTCCTCTCCTGCTGTGGACAGTCCTGTGTGCGCGTGTCCTTGCCTGGCTCCCAGACGCCCTCTGCCCAGGGTGGGGAAACCCGCTCGCCCTGCTGCAAGTCACCGGAGCACCCACCAGCCCCGCGCCTCTCCTCCTCGCCTCCTCGCAGTCCACCCGCTGGCCCCGTCCTGCGCTGTTCTGGGTGTGGTCAGAGGTGTGGCCCTTCCCTGGGGGTGGACTCCACCCCCGCAAGCCTCATTCCCTGTTTTCTCCCGATCCGTTTCCGTTTGCGTCTTCCTCTCAGCATACCGAGGGTTCTCTCCTATTTTTAAGAAACGAAAGCGCTGTCCAGAGCGCTGACCGCTGCTCTGCTGTGGCCGCCCCTCCTTACCCAGCACCGTCCCCTCCCCTTCGTCTGCACCCTGTACCCCAGAAACAGATCTCTGGGTCCCTCGGGGCTTGACTGCTGCGGGTGGGGGTGGTGCGGCGCGCGGCGTACAGTACTGAGCGGGTGGGGGGCCAGGTCCCAGGCCGGGACAGCGCTAGGGTGGGGAGCGTGTTCGAGGGGACCCGGGGGCGCGAGATGCCTCCTGGCGGAGGTCCACTTGGGTGGAGATCTGAAAGGCGGGCAAGACCCAGCGGAGCCGGCCTAGGGCAGGATCCCAGGCGGAGGGGAAGGGAAGGGCAGAGGTCCCCGCGCAGGAATGAACTTCACCACGTCAGGGAAACAGAAGAAAGATGCTTTCTCGCCCAGCTCACCCCTGCCCCTTGACCTCTCACCCGCAGCGCCTGCCCTCCCACCTCTAACGGGGGTCTCTCCACCCCTTTCTACCACTCTCCCGCTGGCGCTGTCTCAGTTTCCTGCTGAGTCACGGGTTCTTTTCTGCTTCCTGCCTCACCCCTCATCCTGAACACCCCTGCTGTCAGGCCAGGGCACGGAGTGGATCTTGCCTCTCCCTCGAGCTCCGGGCGAGTTTGCCCTGGTGCTGACCTGGTGGCCCAAGGGCTCTGCCCAACCGGCCTGCCCAGCTTCGCCTCCCACCCCCACCTGTGCCCCAGCCTGGCTGAACCACCTCAGCTTTGCGACACACGACAAGCTGGTTTTGTTTGCGCAGTGTCTTTGTCTTTCCGTGGAACGTTCTGATTTTGCAGTCCCGGCACACGCCCACTCGGTCTCCAGTCCCGCTGGAATGTCGTCTGTCAGCCTGTCCACACCCTCAGCAGGTGGACGGGCCCTCCTTTCTGCTCCCTGCACCGTGGGGAATGCTTAGGTGCTTAGCGTGCTGTGTGTGTCTGTCTGCCTTCCTCTCTAGAATGTGAATTCTGAGAGCGCGGTCATTTTTTATCATGTGCCTCTTCATATCTCTGATGGAGAACAGGATCCATGGTGAATGATAGCCGTAGGGAAAATCAATAAGGATAAAAATAACCATGTCAGGTGACTGTGAATGGTGTGTGGCTGGCGGGGAACCTGGTGAGCCCAGCGCCCTGCTGCACTGGGATCACAACGTGCCTGTGTGTGTGTGTGTGTGTGTGTGTGTGTGTGTGCGTGTGTGTGCGTGTGCGCATGCGTGCTAAGTCACTAAGTCATGTCCGACTCTGTGACCGCATGACATAGCCCTCCAGGTTCCTCTGTCCATAGGATTCTCCAGGCAAGAACGCTGGAGTGGGCTGCCATGCCCTCCTCCAGGGGACCTTTTGTGTGTGTGTGTGTGTGCGTGTGCGCGTGCGTGCTAAGTCACTAAGTCATGTCCGACTCTGTGACCGCATGACATAGCCCTCCAGGTTCCTCTGTCCATAGGATTCTCCAGGCAAGAACGCTGGAGTGGGCTGCCATGCCCTCCTCCAGGGGACCTTCCCTACCCAGGGATCCCGCCCGTGTCTCCTGTGTCGTCTGTATTGGCAGGCGGGTTCTTCACCGCCAGCACCACCTGGGAAGCCTTTGCTTCCCACTTTAATATCAGATACCCAGTCGCCTTCATGGAGCTGATACATAGTTTTGTGGGGAAACTATGGCTCTGAAAAGAAAATCGACTGTTAGTCCTGGTGATGAAGTTGGGAGGAGCCCTCAGTAAGTGAGGTTTTCAGAAATTCCTGATAGATTAAGAACCAAGTGTTGAGTTTGTCGACACAGATGCACGGCATGAACAAATGCAGTGAATAGGAGTAAAAAGAAGACCTGTGAATTATTTCAGCAAGGACCTCAGTGCAGCCATGTAGCATCACATGAGAAATGTGTAGTGAAAGTTAATGGTGATGAACCTGAGTCAGGACGTACCTGGAACCGGCTGTGAGCTGATGTGCTGAGATGCAGGAGAAAAGAGGTGTCTGCAGGGGCCCCTGTAACCTGGCGTAGGAGGCAAGCGGGAAGCCTTTTTACTCTTTTTATGGGGAGAATTCTTTACATTGTAGGTATCTGAGCACTTGGGGACTTGGCTGCAGTCTTTCACAAATATTAAACATCTGCTGCTTCCCCTTAGAAAATAGAGCTGATGGCAGAGGGCACCGTGGTGGTGTCTTGCCGCCCTGTGTGCCTGGGAGTGAGACATCCCACCTAAGCGGACTTCTCGGGATAACGGCAGCACCGCAAGAGTCAGCGGTTACCTTGGGGAGTAAAATCCTACGCAGGAGTATCAGCCTCTCCTTCTGAACAGACTAAAGAGGATATGCTTCTATAGGGGTGTGTTCACAGGCAGGTTACAGGGTAGAAGGTTTTTTGTTTTTTTTTTCCTTTGTATTATCCCAGACATTTCTGATAAATTAAAAAATAATACCAACATACAGCTATCCCCTCCCCCGCTGCTGTCAGGACGGGGCCTGTCATTACTTACTACTGTCAGCATTTCTGCCTGTTACATATTTTCTCTCCACATATAGTCTTTTTTTTTTTTCCAGAAATATGTATTTTAAAATTTTTATCCATTTATTTTATTGTTGTTGAATCGGTAAGTTATATCCAATTCTTTTGTGACCCCATGGACTGTAGCCCACCAGACGCCTCTGTCCATGGGATTTCCCAGGCAAGAATACTAGAGTGAGTTGCCCATCTCCTTCTCCAGGGGATCTTCCTGACCCAGGGATCAAACCCATGTCTCCTGCATTGGCAGGTGCCACCAGGGAAGCCTGATTATTAATTTCTGTCTGTGCTGGGTCTTTGCTGCTGAGCGCTGGCATTCGCTGATTGCAGCAAGCAGGGGTCATTCTCGAATGGCGATATGAGGGCTTCTCAATGCAGGGCCTTCTCTTGTTGTCGAGGATGGGCGTGCAGTCTTCAGTAATTGTGGCTCCTGGGTTTCGTTGCTCCGCGGCACGTGGGATCTTCCCAGACCAGGGATTGGACCCGTGTCTCCTGCATTGGCAGGCGGATTCTTAACTACTGGACCGCCAGGGAGGTCCTGAAAGTTGTTTTTTTTTTTTTTCTTTTCATGAAAATCTCCTCCTTCAAAGCGTACAACTTGTAATGTGTGGTAGGCTCTGAATTCAGGTAATTGTTAATTAACAGCTGTTACAGTTGTGGGTAAAAGAAAGGGTTAAAGCTCTGGGGCAGGTGGAGGGGAGGTAAGGATTATCGAGGGTATCGGGGCTGCCGTCCGTGGTTTTCACTGCAGACGTGATGTTGTTCCTCTGATCGCTGGTGTTCCTGCTCCTGCTCCTTCCCCCGCTCTGAGGGCGCGGTGCTGGGTGTGGAAGGGGCCCTGAGGGAGGAGACAGATGCCCTGGGCCTCGGTCTGCTCGTCTGTAGGAGGAGGCGGTGGACTGGACCATCCCCCAGTGCGTATCATGCGTCAGGAGGGCAGCTCCACGCAGAGGGGCTCAAGCTCTCAGGCCCTCGTGTCTGAAGGAGCAAGACAGAGAGAGAGGACTTTGGATTGAGAGTGTCTCGGAATCTTCCTGGGGGGGAAGGTCCAGTTTAGAAGGGTGCGCTGGGGGCGGGGAGGCACTGGGGACCTGTGTCTTGAGGAAGCGCCTGGCCTTTTCATGGGACAGCGGTTTTCTTGTTGTTCAGCTGCTCAGTGGTGTCCGACTCTTTGCAACACCATGGACTGCAGTACTCCAGGCTTCCCTGTCCTTCACCATCTCCCCGCGTTTGCTCAAACTCATGTCCATTGAGTCAGTGATGCCATCCAACCATCTCATTCTCTGTCGTCCCCTTCTCCTCCTGCCCTCA
>SJYR01000602.1:1056816-1067883 GCA_006410655.1 Kobus ellipsiprymnus | reverse complement strand
GCCCCCCGCCCCCTGCCCTGGCCCCTGGTGCCCACCAGCCTGCTTCTTGCCTCTGACTCTGGCCCCTCTAGAAACAGCATGCGAGTGGGATCACACAGCGGTCGTCCTTTTCCGTCTGACTGACTTCACTTAGCACGTTCTCAGGCCCCTCCATGCTGCAGCATGTCTCTGAGTGTTATTCCTTTTTAAGGCTGAGTAGCATTCCACTGTGTGTATGGACTGCACTTTGTCCATCCATTCATCTGCTGGTGGAGGTTTGAGTTGCCTCCGTTTTGGCTGCTGTGAAAATGTGGGTTCCAGCCCCTGCTCAGACCTCTGTTTTCAGCTCCTTTGGGTACCACCCAGAAGTGGGATTGCTGGATCATATTATATAATTCTGTGTTTAACCTCTGAGGGCAACTGCCAGGCTGTTCACAGCTGCACCACTTCACATTCCCACCAGTTTCTCCAGGAGGAAAAGAGGTTGTCTGTGCTTGATATAAATCCGATTTCACATGAGGTAGGGCAGGACCTACCCTCAAGTCATTAGGAGTTTGGGGTGGGTGAGGGAGGGTTTGGGGCTTCCCTGATAGCTCAGTTGGTAAAGAATCTGCCTGCAATGCAGGAGACCCCAGTTCGATTCCTGGGTCAGGAAGATTCTCTGGAGAAGGGATAGGCTACACACTCCAGTATATTCTTGGGCTTCCCTGGTGGCTCAGCTGGTAAAGAATCTGCCTGCAATGCAGGAGACCTGGGTTTGATCCCTAGGTTGGAAAGATCCCCTGAAGAAGGGAAAGACTGCCCACTCCAGTAGTCTGGCCTGGAGAATTCCATAGACTGTATAGTCCGTGGGGTTGCAAAGAGTCGGACTCGACTGAGCGACTTTCACTGAGAGGGAGGGTTTGGAGGCCTGGCTCTATGTAGTCCTGGGACTTTGGGCTGTGGGTAGCCGGGGGCCCTTTTAGCTAGGGCAGAGCAGAAGCAGGGTGGTGCTGTGGGAAGCTAAGTGCCCAGGGTACTTGCAGGATGGACCTGGACATGGGCCAGGAGTGTCAGAGGCCCGGAGGGATCCAGCTGGGGGGTCTAGGCTCTACGCGGCAAGGTAGGAAGGGCAGGGGTGAAAGTGGAGGCGTTTCTGGACTCCGCAGTGTGCTGCTGGCCACCATGCCCACTCAGACTGAGTGAGCGCAGGGAGGAGGGGGCGGGCGTGTGGCGGGCAGGGACCTTTGGCCCTGTGACTTCTGAGGCCCCAACGGGAAGACCAGTCGGGGTCACATACCCATCTGGTGAGCTCCTCGCCTGCTGAAGGAGCAGGCGTGTGTGCCGCAGACCTGGGAGCCGCACCCTGGGCTCCTGGAGGTGCCCCCACCTCGTCAGCGGTCCTGCCCCCCTGGAAGGACGAGAGGATGAACATGAGTCTGCCTACACTGGGAGCGGAAACACCAAACTCCTGTGGGTGGAGAGAGGGAAAAGGTGCTGGACTGAGCTCTCAGCCAGCTCCAGTCCTTATTTTGATCTGTAATTTTGCAGAGTGTTTAAGAAAGATACCGTCCTATAAAATAGGACTAGGGAGGGCCTCGTGAGGCAGAGCTGCTTGGCGTTTGCCACTGTGCGCCCAGCTCATTGGCTGAAAACCCGGTCCTGCCCCAGAGAGCTTCAGCTCCTTTCCCTCTGAGAGAGGATCTTTGGCGTTTCCACCTCTGAAGGCATTTCCAAGAGGCACGGGGTGGTAGGGGTGGGGGTTGTGCTTGGTAGGTGTTGTCCTTTTGTCATGAGGACTAGGGCATAGGAGGGTGGGGGAGTGCCTCTTCAGGGTGTGGTAGACCCAGGGCTGGGATTTGGTGGACCCAGGCTGCAAGAGAGTTTTAAGTGATTATTTAAGATAGACGGGATTAGGGGATCTAAAATCGGACTTGTAAGACAGAATGAATTGAATTAAAGGATGTGGAAATAGGCTAAAGAGTGAATGTAGTAGCTGTTTCAAGGCACAGATGTGGATGGTGCCAGGAGCACAGCTGGAGTTGTGGGTGATCGTGGCCTGGGGCACCAGTGGCCTGCGGTGTCGGTGTGGTGGGGAGTGCTTCCGGGAACCAGGACTCACCTGATCCCTGGAGGTGCTGCTGCCCAAAAGCATGGCTGTAGGAATCATTAATGATAAGAAATGCTGCCTTCTCTAGAAAGAAAGAAAGTAAGTGAAGTTGCTCAGTCGTGCCTGACTCTTTGCGACCCCATGGACAGTAGCCTGCACCAAGCTCCTCCGTCCATGGGATTTTCAAGGCAAGAGTACTGGAGTGGGCTGTCATTTCCTTCTCCAGGGAATCTTCCCCACCCAGGGATCAAACCCAGGTCTTTCGCATTGTAGACAGACGCTTTACCGTCTGAGCCACCTGGTTCTTTATAAATAGATGCCTATACCTCTTGAAAGAAGCCTGTACCAGTACCTTCTGCGGATTTAGATTTTTTAAAGTTAATGATTCTGACCCCAGTTTGGAGAAACAGGATGACTCTGTGTTGAGAAACCTTGTTATCTGCAGGTTTGGTTCTGCAGCAGCCTTGCCCGGGGGGTGGCTGCTGGCTCACAGGTCTGTCTGCACCCAGTGGAGATGCAGTCAGTCCACTGACCCCTTCCTGACTCAGTCCCACCTCCTCCGGGCCCTGGGAGCGTGGCTTCCCAGGGCTCCATGCTGCGGCGGAGGGAGGCGCCTGTGTGCTCTGCGAGGACCGGATGCCCGAGAGCGTGAACAGGCTTTGCAGGGAACCGCTTCGTGATTTCAGAGACCTCCTTCAAGCCTCCTGAGCAGTGTCTCCCTTCTCCTATGAGTGGTCCCTGCAGGGAGGCTGGATTCTACCCCAGTGGGAGCCCTGCAGACCTTCTCTCGGCCTCCCCAGCCTGCACCAGGAGCCCCTAGGGCTTCAGGAGGGGGCCCTGCCCCGTGCATCCTCGCAGCCTGCACTCAGCTCCTGAGTCCCCGTGCCCCCGGGGGAGAAGCACCTGGACAAGTCACGGCCCCGGGCTCCTCTCTGTGGCTCCAGAGGGAGATGAGAGAGGCCGCCCCGCAGTCTCAGTGGAAGGCAAAGAACAGAGACGCTGTGGAGCAGAACTGCAGTCCCCAGAAAAGGCCGGGGGGGGGGGTGAGGACAGAAGGAGGAGGGGTCGCGAGAGGCCTGAAGACGAGTGACCCCGGCGGATGCCTGCGTTCCCCATTCTCACGTTATAGACGCTCAGCCCAGGGCTGAGTCCTGGCCAGAGAGGGACTCAGAGGGAGGAATGGGAGGGGAAGGGCTTCCCTGGTGGCTCAGCTGGTAAAGAATCCTCCTGCAGTGTGGGAGACCCTGGTTCATTTCCTGGGTCGGGAAGTTCCTCTGGAGAAGGGATCGGCTACACACTCCAGTATTCTTGGGCTTCCCTGATGGGTCAGGTGGTGAAGAATCCACCACAATGCAGGAGACCTGGGTTCAATCCCTGGGTTGTGAAGACCCCCTGGAGGAGGGCATGGCAACCCACTCCAGAATTCTTGCCTGGAGCATCCCATGGACAGAGGAGCCTGGCAGGCTCCAGTCTGTGGGGTCATAAAGAGTCAGACATGACTGAATGGCTAAGCACAGCACAACACACAGGGGAAGGAAGGACGAGGAGGAGAAAACCCAGTAAATCGCAGAGAAGAGGAGGAAGCCTGTCTGGTATTTCATCAGATTTGATTTTTTTTTTTTCTGATGGTAGCAAAATACCCATGAGGCCAGTGACCCTGAGGAGGTGTGGAACTGAGGGACCAGGGGATGAAGGGTTCACTCACCAAGTGGGGATGTTTTGTGTGGTCAGGCCCAGGAGCCTCACCCCACGGCTGAGCGGGGATGTTGGGACCTGTGGTCACCCCAGCGAGGGATACGGTGGCGTTTGAGTGACAGCGATCCTCGGAGGCCCCGCTGTGGCCCCAGTAGGCTGGCCCTGCCACGCCGGCTGTGCTGCTTTTGCAGGTGAAGTTACATAAGATGGGTGCCTTCCCCTGAGCTGGCCCCACAGGCTTCATCTCCTTCAGTGCTTCTAGAAGCTTCCATGGGGCCATGTGACCCACATGATGGCCCCAGTGCCCCACATAGATCGTTACGGTCACTTCTTCTGAAACGGCTGTTGTTTCTAAGAGATAATTTTATCTCACTTCTTAGTATAATATTAAAGTGTTTAATCATATGGCAGAAAATGTAGAGAAATAGCAGAAAAGAAAGACCATCACCCCGACTAACGTCACAGCTGATCTTATTTGGCCTGTTTCCTCACAGTCCTTTAAGACCCCTGAATAAGTATAAATGCAGTTTTCTGTCCATCGTTGCACATTTTTTTGGTCATGGTTTTTCTAGAGTCTTCATTAACTGTGATTTTTAAATTGACGGTATTTTCATTTCTTTGGGGATTTGAGTGGAAGCATTTTGAGTTTTCTAATAATTAGACATGGAGATTTAATCTGAATTGTAAACAAAAACGTCCCACGCTAGCTCCCGGCGGTTCGCACCGATCGGCAGCTGAGTTAGTTCTCAGAGCTCTCCCCTCGTGTCTGTTCACAGGGATCTACCGCACAGAGAGGGATAAAGGCACGCTGTACGAGCTCACGTTCCGAGGGGACCACAGGCACGAGTTCAGACGCCTGGTCTTGTTCCGGCCGTTCGGCCCCATCATGAAGGTGAAGAAGGAGCAGCTGAACATGGCTGGCACGCTGGTCAACGTCATCGTGCCGCTGGCCAGGAGGGTGGACAAGTTCCGGCAGTTCATGCAGAACTTCAGGTGTGTGTGACTCGCGGGTGGCTCCTGCCCGCCCGGCACGCGGGCCCCCTTCCCTCCCTGCTCGGCTCTGTTTTCTTCCTGTAGAGTTGATTGTTATATTCGCCTTTCCCTGAAGCAATTAGATGCAACTTCCCTGGTGGCTCAGATGGTAAAACGTGTGCCTGCAATGCGGGAGGACCTGGGTTCAATCCCTGGGTGGGGACGATCCCCTGGAGAAGGAAATGGCAACCCCCTCCAGTATTCTTGCCTGGAAAATTCCATGGACAGAGGCGCCTGGTAGGCTACAGTCCATGGCGTCGCAAAGAGTCGGACACAACTGTGCGACTTCATTTTCTTCTTTCTCTCTGGTGGCACAGTGGTAAAGAGTCCGCCTGCCAATACAGGAGATGAAGAAGACCTGGGTTCCATCCCTGGGTCAGGAAGATCCCTGGGAGCAGGAAATGGCAACCCAGTACAGTAATTCTTGCCTGGATAGAGGAGCCTGGCGGGCTACCATCCATGGGGTGACAAAGAGTCAGACGCTAGCACTCAGAGCAATTGGAAAGCGGGTAGATTTCCCTTCGGAAGTGCAGGTCAGGAGGGCTGGGTTTTCGTCACGATCTGCAGAGACGGCTGGACACCTGGGGGTTCTGTTCTGTCTGCGGTGGCTCAGGGTAGGGGCCCCGGGTGGACTGGGCCCTCTCCCAGCCCCCAGAGACCTCCGCCCTCGTGCCCGTGGACCTGTGCGTCTGGCTGCAGCCTGGCTTCTGTTCCTGCCCTGCTCCAGCAGTGGCTGGAATGCTCTCAGAGTCTTTTTTATTTTAACCCGTGTCTCCTCAGAGGTTACGTGTAGAATTATGCCGAGAAGTTTCCCAGCCTTCATTTTTGTAGATGCTTGAGAAGACTTAAACGGGTTTTCGTTTGGATGCAGTGGTAGTTTTTATATGTGTCTTCAAGCTCCTGACTTGTAAGTGCCGTGTCGACTCTTACACACTTGTTGGCAACACTCACGCTGCTTGAGGTCAGTCAGCAGCTAGCTTGGCCAGCTTATCTTAAAGATAGAAAGTCGTATGTGTCTAATGATACATCTTGGAATATCAAGCTTATTTTTCATCTTTTATCATTAAATGCACATTAAAGTCGCTCGCTCATGTCTGACTCTTTGTGACCCCATGGACTATACAGAATACTGGAGTGGGTAGCCTTTCCCTTCTCCAGGGAGCTTCCCAACCCAAGGATCGAACCCAGGCCTCCTTCATTGCAGGCAAATTCTTTATCAGTTGAGCCACAAAGGAATCCCGTGAATACTGGAGTGGGTAGCCTATGCCTTCTCCAGCAGATCTTCCCAACCCAGGGGTCAAACCCGGGTCTCCTGCATTGCAGGCGGATTTTTTGCCAGTTGAGCCACAAGGGAAGCCCATGAATACTGGGGTGGGTAACCTATCCCTTCTCCAGTGGATCTTCCTGACCCAGGGATCGAACCCGGGTCTCCTGCATTGCAGGCAGATTCTTTACCAACTGGGCTATCAGGGATTAAAAGCCAGTAATGCTCAATCTAAGGGTGTGGTTGATACTTCTCCACATTCTGGGTCGTGACCATATTTGAAGAGTAACCCTTCCACACTCCCTGGCCGGGTTTCAGAGATGGGAGTAAACAAAGCCCATCACTGTGTGCCAAGATCCCTTGCTGTCTTGTAACCTCAGTCTGAACGTGTCCCTCAAGCAGAGGTGGCAGCTCCTATCAAGATGGCCCTCTCCTTGAGATGGGCTCATTCCAGCCCCCAGAACCTTCCCCACTGGCATGTCCAGGCCTAGAGATGGGAACGCCTCTGCAGGCACCAGGAGGGCTGCTGGTCTCATCCCTGTGTCCTGCCTACATCCCGTCATTAAGCTTGTAAAGTGAAAGTGCCAGTCGCTCAGTCGTGTCCAACTCTTGCGACCCCATGGACTGTAGCCTGCCCAACTCCTCTGTCCATGGGATTCTCCAGGCAAGAGTACTGGAGTGGGATGTCATGTCCTTCTCCAGAGGATCTTCCTGACCCAGGGATCGAGCCCCAGTCTCTTGCATTGCACGCAGATTCTTTACTCTCTGAGTCATCAGGGAATAGGCTGAGCTTTGTAAATGGGTCCTTAATAAATTTTCTCCAACTTGAAAGAGTGACGCTTTTCTGGCTAAATGTTAAGGTCACAATCCAGGAGTCTCTGGGGGTCCTCTGGCCTGACCGTCCCTTCATTCAGAATCCCGCAGTGGCGTTCCTGACACCTGGTTCTGTATGCAGAGTGTGTGTCAGATAGCTGCCCGAACCCGGGGTGGGCCAGCTGTGTACTCAGTGTGGACCCGGCGTGGACCAGGTCACTGCCTGTGCCGCAGGGCAAGCTGCTGCTCTGGAGAGGAAGCTGGCGGTTGTTTGGACCTGAAGTCGCCTCCCCGTGATTTCTGCCCAGGGCTCTGGTTCTGGGCTCCCTCTGTCTTCTCCGGATCGGGAGCTGCCTTCAGCCGTGCTGTCCCAAGGGGCTGGCTGGGCTGAGCTCCCCTTTCCTCCTCTGCAGAACACGCTGGGGCACACCCCTTGCCTGTCCGCAATGCCCCTCTGGCTCCAGCCCTGAAGTGGCTGGTGCTCGGCTCCCTTCAGCCTCCGTTGGTGCAGCCGTGTCCCTCTCTGCCTTCTCTTTGGACCGGCCCAGTGCGCTGGTGGAAGCATATATGCTGAGGGGGGCTGACCCAGCGGTGGGCACCAGGCCGGAAGGGAAGGCCAGCCATTGCTCCCGAGGCCAGTGTGCCCACTCCCAGGATGAGTTTACAGTGAAATCCGTGGGCCAGGAAGCTGCCCGGAGCTTGCAGGGTCCTAAGGCTGGCTTCAGCACGTAGGCCTCTCCCCGGTGAACTGGACTCGAGAGGCAGTGCTCACCCTGGGGGGCTGTCTGCTTGGGATCTGGCCAAGCCCTCCCTGCAGGGCCCCGAGCCTGGGACAGCAGAATTCTCCTGGGCTTCCCCAGTTCAGTTACTGCCTTGGTGTCATGAGGATCGCCGATAATTAACAGTAGGAGTAACACTGGAAGGGAAATATTGTTGAAAAAGGTAATGAGTACCTAGTACCTTAATGAGTCTCCAAAGTAGAGGTGGTGAAATGAAAAGTAGTTCTAGTTAAAGCTTTAAAAACAAAAATTCAAGGCCCCTTTCTCTTGCCTGGCGCTGTTCCTTTTCCTGTTGTCGCACGTGGGCAGTGGGGTCCTTGGGGACCAGGGGGGCCTGTGTGTGCACCAGACCCTCGACCAGACTGCGGGGGATGAGAGGAGCCTGGCTTCACGCAGAGAGAAGTGTAGTCACACAGTTAGAAGTAGAGGCCGGGAAAGCAGGAGGAGAAAGACTTCCTCAACGGAGGGCGCTTGAGCAGAGCTGACAGCAGAGTGTGCTCCGTGGTCCAGCAGCTTCTGAGCGCGCTGAGGTCTCTGAAAAGTTGGGCTGAGATGGGATACTTAAACCTGTGCTCAGACGTTCAGTCGTGTCCAGCTCTGTGACCCCATGAACTATAGCCCGCCAGGCTCCTCTGTCCATAGGACTCTCCAGGCAAGAATACTGGAGTGGGTTGCCATTTCCTCCTCCAGGGGATCTTCCAGACCCAGGGATCAAACCCAGGTCTCTTACCTTTCCTCCACTGGCAGGCAGATTCTTGCCACCAGCACCACTTGGGAAGCCTAAAACCTTCTCGTTCTTGTTGTTCAGTCGCTTAGTCATGTCCTGCGACTCCATGGACTGCAGCACGCCAGGCTTCCCTGTCCTTCACTATCTCAAGGAGTTTGCTCAGATTCATGTCCATTGAGTTGAAGATGCCATCCAACCAGCTCATCCTCTGTCATCTGCTTCTCCTCCTGCCTTTGAGCATCGGGGTCTTTTCTATTGAGTCGGGTCTTCACATCAGTTGGCCAAAGTATTGGAGCTTCAGCTTCAGCATCAGCCCTTCCAATGAATGTTCAGGGTTGATTTTCTTTAGCCCCAATACCTGGGGCTATTTAATTTCGAGTCAGAACTTGGTGAAGGTTGACTTTTCAAGTTGTCCAGCAGGAAATGGATTGATCGTTCAGTACATGGCTTTAGGACAACTACTCAAACAGTAGAAAATATTTCATTCTGACTGCTCACCAAAACCCAAAGTAAACTCTGGTCAATTAAATATTTAAATGCAATTGAAATGATCATAAGAGTATTGGGAGAAAATACAAGCTGATGTTTATTCAGTGTTCAGTGTTGTCTCTGTGAAGCCACTTCTATCCAGGAGTGGAAACTGTTACTACTGCTGAACCATTCTGGTTGTCACGGAAAGTGGAACCATGAGTGATCTTTTTTCTTCTTTTGATTCTCTCTGTCTTAGACATTTTTATATTGTTCTGGAAATTTTTATACTGTTGCCCTATTTTTTATGCTTTGTTTAAAAATTCAATGGAAGTAGTTTTTTTTTTCTTTTTGCTTTTATAATTTAAACCTGACTTTTACATTTGTGAAAGTGATACATGGCTATAATGAGATGTTTACATGGTAGGACACAACCAGGAATAAGTTATTTAAAAACTCATGTTTGGCCCTGCTTTCCTAAATTAACCATTTAAAACATTAATTAAACATTCTTGGCACCTTTCTTTGCATGTCTACAGATAGAAAAATAACACATTTGAAATGTCATTCAGTATGAGATGTGCTCTATGTTCTATTTTTAATGAGAGAATTAAATTTTTCCTCAGTTAAACCTATAGCCATGAAATTAAAAGACGCTTACTCCTTGGAAGGAAAGTTATAACCAACCTAGATAGCATATTGAAAAGCAGAGACATTACTTTGCCAACAAAGGTCCATCTAGTCAAGGCTATGGTTTTTCCAGTGGTCATGTATGGATGTGAGAGTTGGACTGTGAAGAAAGCTGAGCGCCGAAGAATTGATGCTTTTGAACTGTGGTGTTGGAGAAGACTCTTGAGAGTCCCTTGGACTGCAAGGAGATCCAACCAGTCCATCCTAAAGGAGATCAGTCCTGGGTGTTCATTGGAGGGAATGATGCGAAAGCTGAAACTCCAGTACTTTGGCCACCTCATGCGAAGAGTTGACTCATTGGAAAAGACTCTGATGCTGGGAGGGATTGGGGGCAGGAGGAGAAGGGGACGACAGAGGATGAGATGGCTGGATGGCATCACCGAGTCGATGGACGTGAATCTGAGTGAACTCTGGGAGTTGGTGATGGATAGGGAGGCCTGGCGTGCTGCAATTCATGGGGTCGCAAAGAGTCGGACACGACTGAGCAACTGAACTGAAACTTACAGAAAAGAATCTGCATTATGACAAGAAATTACTGCTCCTTGAGAAAATGTTTCTGTGCTATAAGAGATATTAGTTCCTGGGGCTTCCCTGGTCATCCAGTGGATTAAGAATCTGCCTGCCAATGCCAGGGACGTGGGTTCGATCCTTGGTCTGGGAAAATCTGCTATGGAGCAGCTAAGCCTGTGTACCGCACCTACTGGGCCTGCGCACCCCAGAGCCCGTGTTCCGTAACAAGAGAGGCCTCCACGGTGAGAAGCCCATGCCCCAGAACTAGAGAGTAGCCCCTGCTTGCCGCAACCGAGGAGAGCCTACAGGCAGCAGTGAAGACCCAGCACATCCAAAAATCTAAGAGAGATTAGAGGTCTGATTACAGATGGCTCTGAAGGTAAAACGTGTTTTATGAAACTGAGCAGACTGAAGTCGTCATGTATCTCTACCCCATATATTAATGTTAGGCTAGATCAAACGAAAAATCCCGGTAAGAAGAAGAGAGGAGCACGGTTATGTTTCCTCCCTCTCCGGGGCCCATCTCCCCACGTCTCCGCTGCCTGTTATTTTTCCCTCAGTGGGATCTGCAGCCCTGACCCTCTGTGTCGTAACCACGGCTCCTGGGCGTCAGAGGATTTAGGGCCTCATCAGCAGTGCTCTGACAGTGACGCCTCCATTCCTGAGGTTCAGGGTGTCTGGATTTCATGGTCAAGAAGGGTCCTGGGTGCTTGAGAACAGAATGCCTGCTTGTCATCTGCACAGTTTAAGGGTGCCTTGGCTGGGCTTAAAGCTCTCGGACGCGTTTCCTTTCCTCGGGAGGTTGTGGAGGTTCTTCTGCATATGACGATGCCATGGAGAAGTGTGAGGCCTGCTTTGCTTTGTCTTTCCTGAAATTGGCGGAAGAATGCCTGCCTTCATCATGAGAAACATGATGCTGTGAAAGTGCTGCACTCAATATGCCAGCAAATTTGGAAAACTCAGCAGTGGCCACAGGACTGGAAAAGGTCAGTTTTCATTCCAATTCCAAAGAAAGGCAATG